>QUSF01000051.1:2697135-2752502 GCA_003676055.1 Chloebia gouldiae | reverse complement strand
TTATTGTTATTGTTATTGTTATTATTAACAATAACAACAATGTGGTTTATGCAGTGCAGGGTCAGATCAGTAAAGCGATCTAACAGATGACAGGTTTGATTACCGTTGGCTTTAGGCAAGACATATGGATCCCTTAGGAACAGCAGCACAGGCTGGTGGGACAGTTTGCTGGAAAGGTCAAGAACAGGGATGTCAGTATCAAGGGACAGTAAATAGACTGTTCTACAAACTAGCTTTGATAAAGTGAGGTTGTCGAGCTGCCAGGAGCCATGCAGTGCGGTTCCACACACCAGCACTGCCCAGAAGCTCTGAGACTTCCTGATGCTGCTCTGCTCCCTGGCACGTGGTGTCATGCAGGCTACAAGACCATCTACAATCTATAGGCTCTCCAGGCCAACAAGCCAACTCAAAATGTCACTGTGTTCTTACAGCCCCCAAAGTAGTTGCTGTACCTATCACCCATGGAGAGAAGCCCTTGGAAGCCTCCCAGGCCTGACTCCCACCCTTGGCCACGGCACAGACAGCCTCCCCCAGCCCTCTCCACTCGGCTCTGTACACATACATTCCAAATAGTGCAGCCAGATGCAGATGAAGCTCTATCAAATTCATGGGAAAGAACCCAGACTTTGAATTTCTTCTGCTAAATCTTCTTGCTACAAAAAATACATTCCCAAATATATTTCAGAGCTGACAGTGTTCTGTCAGTTTTGTAAGGAATTTGTCAACACTAACACAAGGATGTTCAAGCCACACTAAAAATGTATAGACATAACACAGCTGATGGTAATATTTAACAAATAAAATTTTAATTCTAAACTACTTCTGATTTGTTAACTGCAAGGAACAAATAAAGTAAATGGCAATAATTTAAGTAGTTTATTAATCAGTTGCCCTAAAAAGAGTATAATTCAAGCTCACCTTGATTCTTCAGATTCTGTTTCATCAAAAGAGCTGCAAGTAAAGTGATGAAGCTTTGGTTACTACATAATTAATTTTACAATTAAAACCCCCAAATCCTTAAGAATCATCAAAGGGAACAATCTTCTTCTTGTCAGTGGCCACATAATGCCAGATAAGGAAATATACATGGGAGATTGTATCATTTTAAAACCACCACAACTCGAAAATGACAGCATCCTGTAACATGACAGCATACTGTAAAGATTAATTTCCATCTATCTGTCTGATGTCATTAACTGCAAGTGAAAACTATAAGCCTGATAGCTTCTGAACCACTCTGGACATTGCCCTGTGCCATAGAGATCTCCAAGGATAAGAGGGCCTCAAAATTATCTTTACGTAAATTTGCCTTCTCACTACTGCAGATCCAAACAACCTGCCCCGAAGTGGAAAAGGGCCATGTGGCTTCCTGGCGAGCAAGTTCTGATGATGCTTCTGCACTATCAACCACATCATCTTACGTAGCAAAAGAAATTCTGCCTACTATGCTCACAGCTACAGATGGTAACAGAGCTTCCAGTTACACTGGTTTGGGTATTTCTGTAGCCATTACATTCATCGTACTAAGATTCCCTCCTGCCACTCTCACTAGGATCGCTTCCCAGGGGATGATGTGCAATTGGGTCATGTCATCAGAAAGGTGAAAAACACCTCATTTTTGAACACACAGAGTGAGATCATAGAATGATCATGGAATGATGCACGATTTTGTGCAGATACTATGATTATAAAACACAAGCAAAGGCTTTCTATGCAATTTTACCGAGTGCTTATGAATATTTTACATTTCAGTAGATATTTCATGATCTACAAGAAAGTCGTATTTTTCTCATCTAAGCTCTACTTTGCTTTCCAAGAATATTACATTAAACTTCCCTTCTGTTGTTGAACATGCTGGATTTATTTTACAACCTTTTGGGGATATATAAACATACTTAACGTGAACCTAATGCCCATTTATTTTACACTGCTGGCAGCAAGACCATTTTAAGTCAATGGAATTGTATCAGCACTGAGTGGATATGGGCCTTTTGACCTCCATATATTTTCCAGTAAAAGAGAGCTTACCCACAGCTTTCTGCTTTTGGCAAAGTAGGTACATGGCGAACATTCAGAAAATCAAGAAATATCTTAGGGAGCTCTTCATTTTCTAAAATTACTGTCTGTCAAAAAAAAAAAGGCACAATAGAAACCCAAGTTTAAAAAATATTTTAGATATTGCACAGTTCCATTCAAGCTAGAACATTTCTCTCTTGCAATACTTTTCAATTCTCCATTTTTTTTATACCTATTTTGGAATGCCTCACTTCAATAGGAAAACCACAGTTCTTGATGAATCACTTAGAAATACATTCAGCTTATGTTACTACATTGTTTTTCACCTGCCATCACTGATGCCAACCTATATGCCTCTCAAGCAGAGATGTCTGATTCTGGAACTAAGTTACTGGCATGCTCCATTGTGAATAAAATTCTATTTATTTAAAATATAAAATAAAACAGCCTCAGCTTAGTGCTTTCATGTTCACCTCACAGAAGACTACCATCTGGCTTACGAGCAGAAGAAGTTTTCACTTTGTGCAGTTTTATTAATGCATGTCTTGGTAAATGACTACAAGGGAAACTCCTTGCTTGGCTTAGCAGATCAGCTTACAACATGTATGTGCACCACATCTTGGAATGACAAAGCTCTGACCACGCTGCTGGCCAGACTTGCCACATTCTTCCACAATCATGATACAACAGCCACATAATAGCGAGACTACATCTTCTGTTTTTTCCTTTGATGAGATGATCTATACTTTTCACACAGCAAAGAAAAACAGTTCATACATTCAACCAATGTCTCACCTGAAAGATAAAGCCCCTTTTTCTTTACTGTTCATACTGATATGCATTCTGAAGACATGTGTACTTCACAAGAGAAAGGAAGCCATAAGCTTTCTTAAAGAGATTTCCTTCATTAAGGCCTGATCTGAAGGGAATGTACATATGGAAGAAACTTCACTGGATTTAAAATTAAATTGACTCCTAGAAGCAAAGCTTTCCATGTTCATCCTGTTCACTTTCCCACCTGTGACAGAAGAAATAAATATATAGAAGAAACAAGTCTGGAAAGACA
The DNA here is from genome assembly GCA_003676055.1 of Chloebia gouldiae. NCBI lineage: Eukaryota > Metazoa > Chordata > Aves > Passeriformes > Passeridae > Chloebia > Chloebia gouldiae. The sequence goes on along the minus strand of QUSF01000051.1, from coordinate 2,749,420 downwards.
TGTTACTCTTACATTCAGAAGGTAACTTACTCCTGCAGGTGTATTCTTTTACATTACAATGTCACAAGGGAGACATAATGGTATATAGAAGATAGCAGGATACAAAAAAAACCCCCAAAAATGGTTGGGAGAGACATCTAGAAGTCATCTAGATTTTATAGCAAGTTTTATAGCAAATTATTTGGTTATTTGTGTAAGGAAAACCTGCTTCATATTAAAATTGCATAATGTCATGGTTTGATGCTGGCACAATGCCAGTGTTCCCATGAAAATACACCTTTCCAAATAAGTGCTGTGAGATACGATCAGGAGCAGAGCAGGCCCAACTTAGAAATAAAGAAAAAAAAAATTTTATTGAACTACTACTATGATAAAAGGGAAAAAAAAAAAAAAAAAGACACACACTAAATCCAAGATGAAAACCTTCCAAAACATTCCTCCTCCCCCCAAACCCAACTCAAACAAACCACAGTGAGACACAACTTGGACCCTCAATCAAGTCATCACTCTTCAATATAACCAATACTAAGTTCATCAGGGGAGAGAGGAGTCTCCCTTGCACCACAGACCCCCAGGAAACACCATTGCCACTCCTTGTGTTTCCATGTCACACATGGCACTGCCTGGAGAAAATCTGCCAGTGTCACACTCTCCTTTCCATGTCACAGTGCACTCACCACCCTACATGGACAGATTGTTCATACGCTCCTTTAAGGATGCTTTGCCAAGAACCAAAAGAAACAACAGTCCGGTGTCTCATTTTGGGACCACAGTCCCCACCATTTTCCTCCTCCCCTGGGGCTGAGAGTGAAAACAGAGATCTTCATCTTCCTGAAGACAAAGGGCATCATCACACCCTCCTCAACTTTCCTCTGTTCACTCCATTCTTGTGCTGGTAGTTGCTGAAGCAGGTCTCTTGGCTCACCATGCATCCCCCTAAAATGCAGTCTTGGAGGAGAAATTGGTTCAGTCTATGGCTAACAAGAAAAGTCCAGCCAAAAGCCATTCCATCATCTCCCCCCAGCCTTCTTTTCCTAACATCTCTGGTCCCAGGCTGTCTCTCTTTTCTTTCAAATCGAGGAGGAGTAATATTTCACAAAGCCTTCATTCCCCAGGAAAGGGTTAAAAGTCCCGGACTCCCCGGCTGGCTGAAATCTCGGCCCATCTCTCACACTGGGCACCTTTCCCCTGCCTCTCCTTCTCCCCTACTGGCAAATTTCCAGGTGTCAGGCTCTCTGTCTCTTTCTCTCTTGTGGGGGTGGGGGGAAGAACAAAGATATCTCAGACTTCCTCCACCTTTCCATCTGCAGGTCTGGTTCCAGTCCCTTCACACCCTGGCCTACCTCTCCAGCCCGCATGGCTTCATGGCTTCCCCTCCCCCACCCAGCCTGTGGATGGGCAGGGGAGAGTCTGCACTCTCCGATGACCAGAACCAAAGAGAGCGTTCCCTGGGAGTTCTTGCTTTTTAACCCCGTGTTCTCAGAAGCGTGTCCAGCTCTCAGTGGTCACTCCAGGTGCCAATATCCAAACTTGTCACTGACTGGTTTGACTACCAACTTCCTGAGAAATTCTCTTCCGTGTCAAACCACAACGCATAAGATGTGAATGGATTTAAAAGCATTTAAAAACAAAGGTATCTGAGAACTGGATCTTTCTTTTGTTTTACATTTGCAAGTCTGAATTCAGGGGCTACACTTTCTTAACAGTGGATGCCATTACTAAAATGTTTGAAAAAAAGATCACAGAAAAATGCAGCTTTTGAACTTTTCTATTCTAGATTTTAAGGGATGTAACAAACAAGGAAGTCCAAAATGCTGGTAAGTATTAAGCCTTTCACTTCACCTCTATATGAGGATGCTGCATTAAAAAATGCCACTCTGTTTGCATTCTGCAAAATCAGCACTCTGCTGCTGAAAAATTTATCCTGTTCTGCATTCAGGTTATGCACAAAAGAAGGTGTATAGGTGGATGCATATTCAGGGAGAGTGTGTGAATTGCATAGAAATGTGTATGACCAGCTCAAATAAAACCATCTTGCTAATTATATCCAATGAGGAACCGCAAAAATTTGTAGAAAGATGTTTAAGGGCATCCGGTGCTTATGTGCAACTTCATACATACAACTCTTGACAGCTTTTTCTAAAAGCTGAGCTGCCTGCTGAGGCTGCTGAACGGAGCAGGGAAGAACAGAAGGATACACCATTTCATAAAAGGAAAACTACTGACAGCTCTTACAAGCCTATTTGCTTCTACTTCCACTCACTTGAGATTAATAACTCATTCTATTTTGTTTTTTTTTTTCCCCCCACAACATGTATCAAGTCAACATGAGCCATGCTAACCCTGGCCTAACCAAATACCTTTCACAAAAAGATGTAAGCAAATAATACCATTTTAATGTCTTAAGCCATACAGTTTGTTAGCCATCAATAACTCTGCTTTGCTGATCACTCAACTTGAAAATGTAGAATTTGCAGAGAAGCAAAGGCAATTTTGCACTGCACTGTATTTGTACACCACCTCTGCTGGTTGGGAATTTTGTCATTTTGAGAATTTGATGAAGGAAGAAATGACTGCATTGACCAAAGGAGGATTTTGCAACTGATGTAATGTAATGTGATATGGATTTTTAAGCATTAAAAATAAAAATATGAAGTTTAAAAGTTAATTATACTAATAGGGAGCAAATTATCTTCTCTCTTGGCTTCACTGGCTTTGATTCAACAAGGGGTGAGGACATAATTTTGCCATTTAAGATACACAGTGGAAACCAAAAGAAAGAAGAAAAAAAAGGCCTGATAACAACAATAAAACTAAACCAAAACAAATAAAAAAACAACAAAAATACCACACAAACTCCAGACCAATCAAACAACCAACACCAAAACTAAACCTCTACAAGCACTCACCAGCCACAATGGTTTAGGTTTGTGGATCTAGAAAAAAACCTATGCATTCTCAGCTTTCTATTAAACAAAATTACTCTTAAATCAGAAATGTTGTTATAATTGGCTTAATTTACCTGGAACAACCCACAACACACATTTTTTACTTCTGTCTGAAAAATTTTAAGTAATCCATATTTTGCAAGCCTGACCATTTTTACATCATAGGTGTGCAGAAAAGGAACCAGCAGGAAAAGTTTCTCAACCACCACCTATACTTTGTAATGTAATGTGCTCAACTGTATTATTTGTTCAAATGAATATATGATACTGGCTTGTAAGCATGACTAGCTGCCTTGTTTGTTCTGCTGTCAGAAACTGAAAGATAAATATTTTCAAAGAAATAAAAACTCACACTTAGTTCTTTGCAATGTGAATTTTTGTTGCATCCAAATTCTATCAAGATCATAGCAATGAATTTCAAATATGGGCTCCAGAGCGCTAAGTAAGCTAATTTAAGAAAAAAAACCGAGGATGTGTATTTCCTTCCTAAAGTAAATAAAACTCCCTCTTCCCTCAAAACTAAATCAGCTACTACAACCTCCAGCAAGTGATTTGGGATATGACTCCAGAAATACATTTTTTAACTCATTGATTTCAGCTGAACTAAAAGTGCTATATTTTCTTAGAAAATTGTAAAGGGTATTTATCTGTTACTGTCACACTTTAATGAACTACTCTGTGCTTCAGGAGAAAAACCCACAACACAACACAAGGGAAAGTCTGATGTTTACATCAGTAGAAATGTCTTTTTTATTGGAAGGGTGCAATTATTATTATGCAAGACAAATCATAAAATCCCCGATTTTTCTACCTTATCAGTTTCATAAAATCATGTTCCCTAAGGATGTCATTGATTAGTTGCACATGTTCTTTCAGTGACATCTGAAATACTTAATTGTCGGTTATCTTTTCTCCTTCAGTAAGTAAAATATAGTCACAAAATTTCAAAGGGACTTGTTCTGCCTTAACCTTAGCTAGATGCCATCATGCAGTGGAAAACAGTGCTAAAATATCACAGGATAATGCTCTCCAACAAGGGAGACATATAAACAGCATAATGATTTCCCATGAGTTTCCTTTTTAGAAAATTGTCACTAAAGCCAGGGTAAATGGTGACATATCTTCATAGAGGACACTGTGAAATCGAACACTGGCATTCTAGTTAGGCCCAAACCTACTCATCAGCCAATTATAACAGTAACTGAACATCTTGCTGAAAACCTGAACAAGACTACTTCGCTAACCTTCAGAGATCATGCCACAGAAATACATCATTTTCTTTTATTATTATTATTATTATTATTATTATTATTATTATTATTATTATTATTATTATTATTATTATTATTATTATTATTATTATTATTATTTTATTTTGTTTATTATGGATGTTTTTAATGAAGAAAGATTTAAAAATTAATTTCTTACAGTCATTTATCACACTTTGTTGAGGTTGCTGGAAGAACTGTTGGAAAGAGAGAAAAGAGAGTGGGAGCTAAGTTACAGGGTTTTTACAGACTTTTCTATTAGGGTTTAGTTTAAAAGGCTGTACTGTTAGGGTGAAAAAGTTCATGACAGTTTTTCCTCTCTTCACAGGGAAAGATGCTTCACAATACCTAATTCAGTGGTTCAGCTAAAACGGGGGAAAAGAAAATCAATACATTCCAGCTACAGTAAGTAGGCTAGAGTGTCAGTCTCCACTGGGACCAAAATCCACATCTTTTAGAACATTTTGGAGTCTATATTCTTCTATTAGCCTGCTTTTCCTGAACTGCTTTACACAGTCCCATGAAATGATAAAAAGGTTATCAAAAGAATACATTAGCTAAAAACCAAGTAGACAAAGGAACCAGACTTGTAAGATGAAGCTTTTCTTTTTTAAAGTAATAGCAGATAGAATCATGTTTCATAATATCCATTGTGAAGAACTATGAAGAAGCTTACTCCCTTGTTCAGTGAGGCCTGTTAGAGGTTATTAACTGGCATTTATTCTAGAAAGAATTTCCACTTTTCATTACTTCCACAAGTATTCACATATGTAAGAACAGAAAAAGGTTATGAAACATACTTAAAAACCTGCATAAAGTTGCAAGAAGTGTGCAAACACATGTACAACAACACAGAAGTGCTCCATATGAAGCACCAGCTACTTAACACTCCCACACCGTGTATTAAAGGGAAGTCAACAGTAAGAGTGACACCCATGCAGTGGAGCTTGAAAGGGAACAAATATTGACTATAGGTATTCTAAGACAAAGTACATCCAATGAAGATCCAGAAGTTCCAACTGAACTATCTGAAAGATAATATAAAGTCACAAGTTTAAAAAAAAAGGAGGACAGAGAGGAATTGCACTTCTGAACCTCAAGACTGGAGGACACATCCTGTGAACTTAGAACACCCCCAGTATCTCATGAATGACAAATCCAACTATCATAGTAATCTCAAGCCATGCAAAGGGTAAATTAAATGAAAGGGAAACCCAATAGGTTAAATGACACTGGATCATCAGAGAAAATGTGTATGCAGAAATTCATGACACTGTCTATAACTTACACTGCAAGGCAGTTTACTGATTTTAATTAAAAATACTACCATATAGGTCTAAAGATGAGAGCACTTTAGTTAGAAAGCAAGTTGAAACACAATTACAGTTCCAACTAATATTTAACTACTAAGTGTAAACTTGTGGCTAAGTCTACAAATACAAACCATTTCATGTGAAAAATAAAACATTGAATTTCTTTCCAGAAAACTAGGAACGTAATTTAGTGGGAGCAAAAAGTGTACTTCTCTTCAGTAGAAGAGGAGACTAGTCCTTGAAAGATTAGAAACAAAGTCCAAGAACAGTTCCTTTGAAAAATACAAACTAAAGAAAGCAGTCAATACAATTTCCTGAGACACTGCTCAAAGGATTGGAGGTTAAGACAAAGTTGGATGGAAAGAAATGAAGAAATGAAGAAATCAACAGAGCAAAATGAAAGGAAACAGGCAGAAAGAGAAAAAAAAAAGGGCAAGCCAAGTTAATAACATTATAAAAACTTAGCAGGAACAAGAAAGGCTTTTAAAAGTAAGTAACAGGGAAAAGTAATAAAAAGAATAAATACATCCACTAATGACAGACTCAAAATTAGATGCTGATTTCAAAATATGTAAATTGAAGTATTTTTCAGAAGTAACAGACCACTGGAAACATGGAAAATTAACAAGTAATCAAGATGATGTGAATAGCGGTGGTGATAACAAACAGGTGCAGGAATATCTTAGATAACACTCTCTCCCTCTCTCTCTCTTTATATATATATGGGTCAGTATTTTCAGAAAATACACATTCTAGGAAGATACAGAAATTAGGTAGTTAGGCTTGGAAATATTTTCTCAAGAGAAAAGGGGACGAAGGCTTGTAAAAAAGCAACCATATTTACAATACACAGTAGATTGCAGTACTGTTTTTTAACAGCTTAAAATAACTAAATACAAATATACTATAGTAGAAAAACCACTGAACATTCAGGAGAAGCAAGGTGCCTCATTTACTCTGCCAGTCCCTCTCCCAAGGCAAGCTCCAACTGGAGTGTCATGGAGCACCAGGATGCTCAACTGAGACAGGCAGCATCGGAGTCCTCTTACACAAGCCCCTATACCAACAGAGTCACTGGTAGATGCCAGAATTTCCTCATAAAACACTCTAGGTACAAACCAGCCACAAGAACTGCCTGCACATAGCACAATTCATATCACCAGAAGCACATTTATTTTCCCCATTTATTTTCAGGAAAGTTTCTGCTATCCACTACCAGAGCTTTATGAGACACCAGTTACCTATAAATTCCATTTTGAGAAACATCAGGAAAGAGACCACCAAGACAAATAAAAAAAAAAAAAAGAAAGAGAAGAAGAAGTGTAAGAAATGTAGTCGCTAATTATAACACCTGGCAAATTTCAAAATTGATAGGTTTTTGTGTTCTATCAGTCTGGTACTGCTCTCCTTCTATGCTGATCCTTGTGCATCAGGGAGAAGGCTGCATGGGAAAAAGAAGCAAAACTCTGCAACAGATCTGACCAGGTAATTAAATACTATCATAAATACATAATTTGTTTCAAAGTGGAAATGTCAGTTTTACATTCTCCAAATTTGCAAATCCTAACCTTCCTCTAAATATGAGGGTTAAGTCTACATTCCTGTCTACTTAGTGTGTCACTGCTTAGAATTGTAGAATTATTTAGGTGGGAAAAGGTCTTTAAGACCCACCCTTAACCCAGCACTGCTGAATCCATCACTAAATCAAGTCCCTAAGGACCATGCCTATATGTTTTTTAAATACCTCCAGGGATGGTGACTCAACTACTTCCCTGGACAGGTTGTTCCAATGCTTAACAACCTTGAAGGAATTTTCCCTCACATCAGATTTAAACCTCCCCTGCCCAAGTAGAAGCCATTTCCTCTTATCCTGTCACTTAATATCTGAGAGTGGAGACCAACCCCCATTCTGCCACAACCTCCTTTCATGTAGTTGTATAGTGATCAGGTCCCCCACGGGAAAAACCTTCTCCAAACTAAACATGCTCCCTCAGCTGTTCCCCACAGGACTTGTGCTCCAGACCCTTCACCAGCTCCATTGCCCTTCTCTGGACATGCTCCAGTGCCTCAATGTCCTTCTTGAATTGAGGAGCCCAGATCTGAATCCAGGATTCAAGCTGTGACCTCACCAGTGCCCAGTAGAGCGGGACAATCCCTGCTGTGGCCCTGCTGGCCAGGATGCCACTGGCCTTCTTGGCAACCTGGGCATACCCTGGCTCATGTTCAGCTGCAGTCAACCAGTGCCCCCAGGTCTTTTTCTGCTGTGTAGCTTTCCAGCCTTTCTGCCACCAGCCTGTAGCACTGCAGGGGGCTCTTACAACGCAAGAGCAGGACAAAGCTCTTCGCCTTATTGAACCTCATCCAGCTGGCCTTAGCCTGTCAATCCAGCCTGTCCGGATCCCTCTGCAGAGCCTTCCTACCTTCCTGCAGATCAACACTGCTACTTAGTGTCATCTGCAAACTGACAGAGGGTGCACTTGATCCCCACACCCAGATAATGGATAAAGACTTTACACAGGGCTGTCCTCAACACTGAGCCCTGGGGAACAGCACTTGTGACTGGCCATGAGCTGAATGTAACTCCATTCACCTCCACTCCCTGGGCCTGGCCATCCAGCAAAGAGTATGAACATCTAACACATGAGTGGCCATTGTGAAGCCACCAGCATTTATCACTGTCAGATTTGAACTCAGAATATCCACCATACACTTTTATTTTCCCTTTTTGGATCCTCATCAAAACATTTCCATAGTTGAGATCATAAAACACACAGAAAGGTATTCACTTGTTACAGTTACACATCAGGAGGAGCACAGTATTCCTTCAAAGAAAACTCAATTTGTTCATTTTTTGGATATACATTGGTGTATAACATCCTGTTTATAGCTGCTTTAGAACCAGAGATTTAAACAAATTACAGTAATAATGATGATGATGATGACGACAGTATCAACAATAACAATAGTAATAATAATGTCAATAGAGTACCATGGGTACTCTATTGGGTATTAAAGTGATATGCCTGTACCAGGAAGTTAGTAACTACAATAAGAAGTAGAATTATTGGCAACAAAGATATACACATCTGAATGGAAACATATTACAGAACTGCTGTGATTGAAACAGAGAGACTTTGGATAGATAATAACTGACTATATATTACAACAAAGGAAAGAGACTCTGTTTCAATACTTACTGCAACCCCTGAAATGACAGAGCCTACTTTCATTTCTAAAAAGCTGTTGACAAACCTCCCCTTCCCCAAAAGCCTTAAGGCAAACTCAGCGAAGATAAATAAGTTGTTACAAGATCCTTGCTAAGATAAATAAGTTGTTACAAGATAGGTTAGGAAAACACATAGAATGGACCTTAGAATGGCCATTAGTGATTGGGGGAGTGAGTTGCTGATGGCTAATGGTAGTATTTTCACTTTTTAGCTTCATGAGGAATCTCCCACAGCTCTAACTCATTTTGCTGCCTTTGCTCAGAACAAGAAAAGAGCCAGATGTTTGGTAAGGTCTGAAAAACTTATCTATGAAAACAAGTCTTGCTTTCCACAAGAATGACAATTTCATGCCAATCTTGTATCAAAATTGAAAAGTCATCTGAGCATGATTTGCTCATCTGCATTATTTCTATAACATACTGTAACAAAAATGCTATTCAACTCTACAATAACTTCTTATTTTGTAGCTCTGACATTTTCTTGTCAGATGTTTCAGGTCAGGGTAAACTCTTGAGAAATGATTCTACATTCCCTTTGAAACTAATTAGACTAAGCAGCAGGTACCCACTCCGAAGTCCAAACAGAACGCAGAAAGCCCAGGGAATTCACTGCACCTGGGGTTAATGAACTCAATTGTGTCATTTTTGCAGAGGTAAAATAGGGGTAACATAGCTGACGAAATATATTCAGATTTATATAGTGGTGATTTTTGGGTTTTGTTTGTTAGTTTTGAGTGTTGGTAGCCCTTTCAGCACAAAATACAATGTTGAATAAGTACGCCAGGCTATTTTGTAGTGTTGGAAGTGTAGTCACAATGAAATTGGCAAGCTTTATTTTAAAAATTCTGAAGCTTACTTAAATTTTAGTCAACAAGAAAATACATATTGTGTGCTAGACATTTAATTAACTTAATCAGCAAAAGAAAGGTAAAAAATCTGTGTGTAGGACTAAGTTTTTTTGGTTGGGTTTTTTTCACCTGAATAGTTAATATACTAACAATTTACTTTGATACCTTGATTCTGTACTTGAAGGGGGCTTGCTAACACAACGGCAAAGAAGCACAAAGTATACTTTGACCACTGACAAACTTAGAAATGGAGAAAACTAAGAAAACTGGAGTCAGTCCTAACACTACAGATAGACATTGTAAGTATAAAACATGAATATGAATGTATTTGTTTAAATTTGTGAAAGCAATGGGCTTTCTCATAGCAAGAGAAAACCCTGTTTTAAAACACACTCTTATCCATGTTCTTTATATTAACTTCTGTTTGTAAAGCTTTACATGTTTCAAACATTTCCTTAGCCCCACAGGAGCGCAAGACCAAATCAACTCAGAACAATGCAATAAATGCTGTGCTGATAACATTAGCAACTGATTAAAAAAAATCTGTTTTCTGAAAAAAATCACAAAGATTTGCTTTGAAAAACACTAGTAAGAAATGCCTACTATATATTGGAACTAACAGGTTAAAGTCAAAGATTCAGACCATGTCTTGTCGCCTGATTATGCTATAGAAACATCACAAGAAATAGTCAAGATGTAGTGACACTTAACTGTATGGATATTAAAAAAGAATAAGATAGCATTATATAAATTACACAAGCAAACTGAAATCAGTGTGAGAGAGAACAGAAATTTGAATAGATGAAGTTTTTTTTTAATAGATACTGATATGCATGTTTAAATTAAATTCTTGGTAAATAATTAGCTACTAACTATGCTGTGACAATGCTTTGCCAGTAATAACTCAGTCATTATTTTAATTAAAAACAAACCACAACGTAAAAGAAATAGAGGACAGTAGAGCAGGCATAAAGGAGTAAATAATTTAATTTTATTTTCCTAAAAAACATAAGAACAGGAAGATGCTCAAGACTGTCCAAAAGCATTTCCTGCTTTTGGACATTCACTGCAGAACAAGTCACTGCAGAACAAGTCAGGTGAGCAAAAAAGACTTTAATATGTAACACTTAACTTGTCCAGTTTTGTCACCAAGAATCTGAATTTAACTCTCATACTACAACACTTGTGGATCTTGACAGATGGGTTATTTCTATGTGAAAATAGACTGATCAAGGACTATGCCCTGCTCCTCAGTACCACCCACTGAACTACTTTTTCAGGAATAAGACTATAAATTAACTAAAATGTTTTGTCTTAGAACAAATATGCCTATACTATATTTGCTGACACCCTCTTCTATCACATACCTGCATTTTTGTTAAAATCTGCCAATTTTGTTCATGCCAAAATTCTGCATTAAATACCCTTGCACATACTTTTTCAGAGAAAGCTGACTTTGTCATGTCTGCATGTCCTCCATTACAGGAGAGATCCAGCAGCAAATTATTAAATTCTGTATTCTTCAGTGAAATTAACTGTTTGCATAATCAAGCCCAACATACTGCAGTATGATCTTGTCTTGCTAATGAATCAACAGTCTTTACACAAGTAGGACCAAACATACATAAATCAAAAAAAAACCACAGCAGTTAGGACTTGTGGTGTGAAGCCTGTGATGTTAAATTCTGTCTATTTTTAAAATCCTAAGTACTTCCTTGCTCATAGATTCAATCCACATTAGGAATTAATGTCATCAGAAGTGCCAGAACTGGACAAATTCCCTTCCTCTGCAAACACAGAAATCCTGCTTTTTGTTTGCACAGGACTTCAAGATTTTTCTTGTAAAAAACCCACAACCCCAAAACAACCCTCATAACCCCCCATCCTTCCTTTTTTCAATCCTGCCACCCTGGCAAAAAAACCTCACCTCTCTTTCAGAGAAATGAGCATGCCTTGTTACATGCTGCTCTGTAACTATAGGAGCAAATCAATAGCAGCTGAATGCCATCTGCTTCGGGCAGCAGAACAGCACCAAAAGTGTGAGCAATGCATCTTCCCTTATTGAAAGGTTATTTTATGCAAGTAAACAATTCATCGTCTTCTTGCACGCTTGATGCTCATTTACCACTTTTGATCAATAAAATATGCAAAACAACAAAAAAATTGAATCCTAAGAGTAGTTCTGATGCCAGTGTGATAGGTAATCAATACCAGGTCTCTATTCAGTAAGGCAGCTAGTAGGGTAACTCCTTTATTGCATGAACCCAGGAGAAAGTGTGGAAATGTGGAAATGTGTATTGTTACCTATAAAATGCAATAAGAGAGTGAAAAACACAACTTCTATCCTGGAAATTAAAAAAAAAAGAGGAAAGGGGAGCCACTATTTCAGTTGTGTTTACCCCCTGACTATGCGAAGGTTACTAACGTCAACTTGCTTGATCATTTCTTGCATACAGTCTGCTGTTATGGTGTTGATAGAGCTTCACTATCATTAACAGAGATATCTGGTTAAATTGTAGTCATTACAATTGGGTAACAATCCCTCTTCCTTCTGAAGCTGCTCTACCTTATTAAGCCTCAGTTTTCAATGTATTTATGGTTCAGGTGAACTCAGTTTTTCTGTTAAAAACAAACTGCTATGGGAATTTCTTCTGCACAGTGTTTCTTTTAGTCAGACCACAAACTGCCTTATTACATTAAGCCTCTTGACAATTGATTCAAGTAGAATACTTCTCTCCCAACAAAGAAAACAACATCATTTTTACAGATACTGCAGAACAAAACCTCCAATTTAAACAGTTTCCTAAAATAACATAAAATACTTGAAATAACAGCTGCTACCCACAAATGCTCTCCAGTCTAGTGTCCCAGATATTCCAATATTTAAAAAAATATTAAAATTACTACTGTCTCATTTGAACAGCAATTTTTCAGATTGTATCACAAAGCCACAAGTTAAGCTGCACACTCTATATTCTGATCTGCACTTCACACCAAATTCTCTTCAATCTTATTTCCTGCATGTTTCTAGAAACACAATTATTTGGGTATGTGACCTTTACATACATATGGTTATTTGAACTGCAAAAAACTTGATATTCTTCTGTAGAAGAGTATCTTATGCAGTGCTTTCTTTTAAGAGAACTAATCAGTACAATAAATCAGTACAATTAAAAGAACTTATCAGTACAAAACACAAAAGCCTTGATTTTTTAAATATTTGCAATGCAAAGACATTTTCCAATGCACAGGCTTTGAGAAAAGTTCTTCTAAAGTAAAACCAAGAAATACTGAATAAAACCCAATTTCACCATAAGATTATAACCAAACAGTAACTTGTAGTCAAGCAGCCACGCTTCTACACAGGAAAGGCAGAAAAATCTCTTTCTAGCAGATTGATTCTCATTATTATTGCAAAAAGAAGGCAATGGGAAGAACATCTGCAAATCAGCAGGTATAGAATTTTTAAGGAAATTACTCATACATACTTGCACATGTGGAAAAGGTCCTTCTGAACAATCAATGAAATTTACTGAATACAAGATAGATTTGCATTTAGGATTTATTCAAATCTGTGACTTAGAGGCAGGTTTGCAAGCGACAGTTAAAATTTTTTCTTTTATTACCTTTTAAGATCCCTAACATTTGTAGTGGTAACAAGCAACTGCCCCTTCTGTATAATGCAGCCTGGATCATGTTCCTCCGGCATCCTTTCTTCAAAAATGCTTATGAGTTTACATGAACTTCAATATATGGCTTGCACACATTTATAGAAGCCAAAACAACTTTGATCAAATTAATAATACAGAACATAGTAGTGAAACTGCAGTAGCTTGGAGTCAATGACCCAACTAGCAGCAAGGGTATAATTTAAAGTCAGAAATTTCCAGTGCATGCACCGTTAGCCACAGTGAACCTGTTACTGCTCTAAAGGGAATTGTTTGCCTCTTATTAGATTTTCTACAGCACAGCCATAAGTGATAAATGTACTGCTGTACTCACTGTCAAGTTAATCAATGCTGCCAAAGTTTTGTTGACCTAACAGTAATCCATAAAGTGAGCGGCATTTTCTCCATCCCTGTGACATCTCGGTTCTCAGTGGGGATACAAATCTTACAACAGCTTCTCAAAAAGAAAAAAAAAAAAACAAAAACAAAGCAAAGCAAGGGGAAAAAAGATATTTTCAAAATTCTGTCTTTAAATTAGCAGACGGTGAGAATGCCTTGCTTCTCTGACAAATTGCTTAAAAATGATGGCCATAGAATGGAATCAGTTTGATGGTTAAAATACTAGCAAATGGATGACTTCATGGAGGACAGAGCCTTGCCTACTAAAGAGAAGGTAAAAAACAGTTTCTTGAGTCTTTCAAGGAAACAGGTGTGAACACAATTTACATGTAACTATAGATTAGTGCACTGGCTGGAACAGAACACATTGCAGCAATTCTGAAGACAGTAATGTGAAAACAATAATAAAAAATCACCACCAATAAAACTTGTCTATTGCTGTGTCTAGCTGTAATTCACAGTCCATGTGAGGCATCACCACTAGAAAGAAGAAAAAGGAAACAATCCCTGGTAGAACAAGCTGCTCTATAAACAAACTGCTGCCATGCTCTCACAAGCAATTATAGACATATGAAATATGAATTGCCATTGATTTTTCTTCTAGAGGTCACTCTGCTCCATGTTTTACACAGTCTAGGCATTTATTTGGGTGGCAAACTGACAAGTTTTTACAGAATTAACAGAGCAATGTAATCCTTGCTCAATCACAGGTACTTCATTATCGTTCTACTTCTTGACACTTGTCCCTCCCAAAACTCACCAGCAAGGGAGTCCTTCAGAAAAGTGAAGAATGATACAATTACTTGTGAAAAGAGACCATCCTAACTTGGTCAGTGAATGCTTATTTACCTTTTCTGTGCTGATGGCACACAAACAGCATCAGCTGGAAGGCTGCACTTGTCACACCATAGCAATTCAGTGGACAATGCTCTGATTTGGCTAAAAACTCTCCATGTTGTTGTTATTCAAAGAGGTATGACTTCTCCAAAATAGAGAAAAGATATTGCAATTTAGCCTGCTAACAGAAGAGTTATCTGTATTTCTGTTAAAAATTAATTATAACATTAGAATGCTGCAAGAATGCCAACATGTTCTCTATAAATCCTGTAATTTTGATGCTATATTCTCACTTAGCAATTACTTGATGTTCCTCACTCAGCAACAAGAGAACTACTTAATTATGGTCAGTAAACTCCACAAATTAGGTTGAGTATCACAGATTAATGAATCATATATTCTGTCATTTTAGACAGCAATCTTCATTATTTCTATTACTCACTTTGGCACAAATATTCGGTCTCTGCGTTTCCCACACAAGAGGAATTCCTAAAAAATTGCTGTGTTGAACCTCTTCTTCCCAGTGGTTACTCTTTCTCTGAAGGCTCCAGTTTACTTTATAAGAAAGATTTAGCATCTGAAGTTAGGTAAAAGTGTTATTTATAAGTCACTGTTTTTGGTCTTTCAATGAAAAGACAACACAGTACTATATACAGTGGTACATAGAGATTAATCAGACTCTAGACTCCACGATGAGCAAATAAAAGTGAGTATGCCACCAGATGTGGATGTAGTGTAACAGTTCAGAAAGGATTTATAGTAGAACTGAAATCCACAAAACACCTACCATTGTCTGTTGACTGGCCACAGAGATGACATTCAATACATGATCATCAGAAGACAATACTGTAACTTATATATAGATTGAATTGAATAAGATTGAATACAGTCAAAGGGACAAAATTAAATTTCAGGGAAAAAAAAAGAACAAGAGAAGGTTGTAGGATGGAGAGCTGAAAGAATCTGAAGTTGAAAGAATCTGTCATAGATATAAAAAAAGATAATATGATGGTTATAACTGGTAAATAAGTATGCTACAGGGAAAATAATGTCTCCATACACACAGTAACAAAACCATCAGTCTTGTGTGATGATAAACTTCTCTCTGACTTCCGTGGTGAACATCACTGCTTTGTAAAATTGGGCAATCTACTTGTTTAATTGACAAACTAGAGAAATTTTGATTATTTTTGGAACTTTTTGCCACTTAAAATTTGGGTTGAGATGTCAAGCCTGGCTGCTGGACCTCTTCCCTGAAATGTTGTCTGTACTTTTACATTAATAATACATTCCCCGAATTTCTGCATTGAACTCAGTTATCAAGAGCCTCCTACAACACTAAAGGGAAAATTCATCATAAAACCCACTAATCTTTATTTCCAATACTATGAAAAGACCCCAATATTCTGTGGTAACTTATTCTTGAAGTACCTGTTCTTGTAATTCCAGCACTTCAAACTGGATAACTAACTAATTCAGGTAACATAATTAAACTTGCCTGAATTTGATTAATTATAAAAAAATCCCCCTGTAAAGCAGGTAAGCACTACTGCATGGCCTTTAAATACACTATCATTACAGAAACACAAATTGCTTCTTAACTGTGACGTTATACAACTGCTGCTGTTTAAAACTATTAGCACATATCACTGCTTGACCTTGACTGATTCCAAATACACAGAGAAATGTCTGATGGGATAATGTGGAGATGGCTGCTTAAATGCTGTTGGTTGCAAGACTGTAGACTCTGAATTCTGTGCATGGTCCTTACTCTCCTGTGGTTTTGTGAGTGCTTTTCTTTATGAGTGTTACAACAGGAACCCTTCCCATTATGTGTGAGAGCTGGATCCCAGAGTGAAAGTGCACTTGAAGATCTGGATGCCTCGACATCTGAAGAAACTAAGAGAGTTTTCACCTGTCCAATTTCCTCATGAGTTTTTGGAGATAATCTGAGTATTTTTCAGAAGCCAACATTACAGGGAAGCTGCCCAGAAGACCATGGTTACACAGAATACAACTGTGATCTTACTCAGGTGTGACTTGCCAGCAAAGATACAAAGAAAAATACTGTACATTACCCGTATTCAAAGTCCTATGTCTGTTAAAGCATGTCTATTATCATCAGTTCATGAGCTGATATAACACCATACTATCATGGTTATGAATGCTGAATTCCTTTAATGATGATGATATTCCAGAAATAAAAAAAATAAGAAGCTCAAAAAATTTGAGGACGAACTCTCCCAGTCAGATACACATAACTGAAATGACATTTTCTCAGAAGGTTTATTGGGAAAGTTATCACTGACCTTTTCATTTTCCTAGAATAGATGTACCCAGTGGGTTGCAACAGCATAAGAAATAAGATTTTTATCCAACCACTTTAAAACTGTAATTCTTCAAAAGTAGACTCCAGCCACATTGTTGCAGTAAAGGCCAGAGATGCACCACACAAACCGATGCTTTAAGCGAGCAGTCTTAAAGTTGTGGCAGCTGGTATATTTGTGCTGTCAATTTACAGGAATGATGCCAACACACAGAGCAGCATTACAATTTACCTAGCCAAGGGAGTTCTATAAAAACTGAGAAAATTAGTCTATTTCATGTGCCACCTTCTTGATGGAGTACATTACCCCAAAGTAGAGTATACAAAACAATTATCAACAAGTGAACAAACTTGTAAAACTTTTTTTAAACATATTTATACTCGGAACCTATAAGTTTTTTTCAGTATCTAAGTTGACAGAGAGGCTTCTTCATCATGATGATGTGTTTGCTGTCAAAATGCTGACACACAGGGACAGCAACCAGGTGCTTTTTCTGTTTGGTCATTAGGAGAACTATCCAGAGGACTCACATGCAGAATGATGTTTGCACCAGTGGACCAATGCAATTTGGCATGCACAGGCAGCTGGAAGAAAGAAACACCCATCCAAAAGGTCTAGATATATAGGAACACAAACCTGCACTAAAAGAGAATCAAAATACAGTGCATAGGATAAGTCTCTACCAAACACGGGAGTTACTGATTATTAACATAAGCAAAGCACACTTGGAGATTACTTTGTCTACAAACACAAGTGTTGAAGTATATGCAGGGCTTTCTTACACTTTAGATGCAATTGGAATAAATCTTGTGATGGTTGTGAATTGTATGATCTGTGATTCTCCCAGTCTTTTCTTTCTGTATCACATATAAAATTTTCCTTTGTGCTTAGTGGCTAGTCTCAACACTGTTTGGTTATATCAGTGCTTCTTACCGCTTTACGTTAAATTTGCATTCATTGATAATGTTTGTTCAGTCTAACTGTTATACAGAGCTTTGAACTAATTGCTCTCAATTAATCTGTTCCAGTCTTTGATAGCTTATTTATCAGATTGGGAAAGATAGATTTAATGGTGCTTGCTGGAAACAAGTTCTTTAATTGGAAATACCTGAGTGCTTAGCTCACTTTGTGCTGTGGCAATTAAGGACAATTTGGAGAAGCGTTTTTCCCCCTACTTGATTAGATATCCAAAGAAGCAGACAAAACAAATGACAACACCACCTAGCAATATTGGTTAAAATAAAAGCCCAGCAACCAAATTACTTACTATGAGAAATGTGAACCATCCCCATCAATTCCAATGCTGTGTTACATTCATTTTGATGTATCTTTGCCTCCCAAGTAGGTAAATGGCAAAATTTCTTTCAAAATGCATAGCTCTATGCCTGCCTCTATACAATTATCCCTTTCCACAAATAAGCCAAATCAACAGAAGAAATTATTTTTCTTGATTAAGCTCCCACATTTCTCTTGGGATGAAACAAAACAAACAAGTAATCTTTCCTTATTTGTTCTCAGAAGAACCTGCATCCCTTAAATGTACAATAACCAGGGTACCTGTGGCAGGCAGTCGGCAGCAATTAGGCTTGTGCTGAAAACGAATGGACTAGAGTCAGAATGCCTAATCTGCTGAGAGTTTCTACAGGAGGGCAAGGTTAGACCAGGAAAATTCCCTTGCTGTGGAAACACTGTTAAAAATTACCACCTGACTTCAGCATAATTAACAAGGTTTGGGAATTTATATGAACTGAGTAATTGAAAAGAATTAGCAAGAGATATATACATTAATCTTTGCCAGTTAAAACATGCCTAACGAAATTAATGTTCTACTTCTGCTTCATGCTTTGTTTCTGCAAACTTTTTACATCTACAGAAGAAAAAGTGTATTAGATAAAGACAATTATAAGAAATTAAAAAGAAGAAACTGCACGACAAGCCTCGATTTTTACATCAATATTGACTATTTTCTTATATATAACTCACAGTATTTATCGTAAGTAACCCTGGAAGTTCCTTAATTTAATGCCCACATTTTCAAAGTCTACAGGAAAAATGCATATCAGAGTTATAAATTTAGGCATCATTCAATAATGTATATTTGTTTGCAAATGCACCTTCACCGAAATCCAAGCCTATCTCAGTCAAAAAATTCTGCAATGAATGAGTTTAGTAAAATGAGCTTTTCTGCATGTAACTAAATCTATATTATATTTGGACAACAGAGACAATAAACAGGAGGAAAAAAAAAAGACTATCAATAGTGATGTGAGTAAAGATAAGACAATGTTAGAGAAGATAACAAGCATTTGTTATTCTTCTAAGCTACCCATGACCACAGGACCTTCCCCCTTTACTTCACCCTGAAATCCTTCAACATCTTTCAGAAAGGAGTCATCTAAGACTGCATAAATGCCAAGAAAAGGCAGCACACACAGACACATGGGAATTATATCTAATTCAATTTACTACAGAACCAAAGGAGAAGGCTCACTGACTACCCTGCCACAATCTGAGGAAGACTATTTGCCTCTTCCCCGGCTCACCTCTCTTAGCTCTGATAGACCAGCTCTCATGTTTTACTTAGCAGTCCTTCTAGCAAAGAATTCTTCTGTTCCTATGCTCCTTCCTTTCAACATCTAAATCAGAAGTTCAAGAATTACTGCTTATTTATTTCAGTATCTTTCTGCTAATCCCCTGTGATTAGTTCCACAGCTTATTGGGTTTTGTTTGCTCGTTTTTTTTTTTCTCTCTTTTTTTTTTTCCCAGAATGGTCTATATTAAATGATACAAACAATATTGGACAATAAAGTTAATGTGGCACACTAGAATCAAGCTGTAATTCAGCTTCCTTATGTATAAGGATTTATTTAACACTGCTTACACATGTAGCATGATCCTACACTACATTTTCCCCCAGAAGGAATTCTTTATCCAAAGTACATGACAAATGGTTCAGTTATCCCATATTTTGTTTTCTTCCTCTGGCTTCCTAACACAGACTGTGCCTTACGTGCAGAATCAAATCCTGACGTAAAAAAATAATTATTCACTTCTTCATGAACATTTTTCCCCTGCCCTCATGTGCAATTTATAAATGTGTAAAGAATATTAATGGTGGATCTTCATTCACACAAAGAGTGTATGCAGAAGAATGCTACCAGATTGTATAAGGTCAATGCAATCTAGGTCTAAACTACATTCTAATTTAGTGCTGTATACTACTGAACAACCTTAACAAAACAGTGTATTACAGTACTCATGCAATAATAAAATACTCCTTCAATAGAAAATAAGTTTATCCCTTTATTAGCAATTCATTAACTTTATGGACTAATTTTGATGAAAAGGTCCTTAAGATTTAACTTGCTTTAAAAGTCCAATTTAAAAAAGCAATAGCCATTTGTATACCTAAATAAAAGAATTACCTTATGTAAAACAGCACAGAAAAGGAACTGAAAATGTTTTTAAAATGCTATGGATTGATTAAAAAGATGAGAGAAACCTGAGTCTTTCTACCAAACTTCAGATTCTGATAAAAAGACTGCAGGAATTACTGCCCCCTCCTTCCCTCTTTATTATAATAGACAAACATTTTTTTACTTCCCTCCACCTTTGCCAAAGACCTCAAGCAAATCTATTAAATATGTATTAAGGAAAAAGAAAATTTACTGCCTACACATCAAATGTGGAGCTGCATTCAGGATAAGGAAGGTGACCACATTTTCTTTCACCACAGCTAAATGAATTAAATATCTTATATTTTGTATGGATTTAGAAGGAATCAGGGCTGTTAGAACAGTCATCAGCAGACTACAGGAGTGTGCTTTTAATACCCCCAGCTCAGCTTCCATAGACTGTGATTTAGACAGAGAACTTAATTTCTTTTTCTCTCCTCTTAAATATTTTCCACTTATTCTGAGCATGTATAGTCATGACAGAGACCATTTCTCACTGTATGGAAATACATGATTAGGACACTTTGATGTTCATCTTAACTTGGGCAAAAGAATGTAATACAATATTATTATGATACACAGTATAATGAAAAGAGAACAAGCACTTAGACATGGTTTCTAAACCTGTCACAACAACTAACATAAATTCTATGATTAACTGAGTAAAATTTATTTTGATCATCCCTACCACATAAAAGTAAAATGAGAGAGTTCCTGCAGCACAGTTCTATACAGCAAAATCAAACAGATTATTCAAGATGAAGGAAAAAAATATTAATCATAAATCACAACATAGCACAAGTTGAAAAGAAAAAAATTAACTCCTAAATCACAAACCAGGTAATTTTCTGAGTGTGCCTGAAAAAATGCTTAAAATAATTCTTGATAAATCTCTACAGACACACACTTTTAAAAAAAGGGTCTCCTTTAAATTATCTATAGAATTATTTTACTTCCCTGTTTTCTTTGGCTTTCTGCTTCCTCTTAACAAATATGCAATCCTGCATGTGTCTGGCACTCCTTTAAAATCCACAGCCATCTAAACCCAGCTATGTATCTTTACCACCACAGAAACACGTATGCACAACAGAATCTTAAAAAAGCCAGCCACAGCAATGATGGATTTAAGTTATTAACCTATCAAAAAAAGATGGATGGTGGTCTGCTTTTCTTAATCTACATCATCATCTAGATCTATTTAAGGATATGTGGTACACTAACAAACTTAGTTAAGGTTTCGATAAAATCAGTAGAATAATCTGCCCTGTTACATTGAGACTGTATCGATCAATAAAATCACTTGTACTAGGAAAGTACTGTTAAGTACTGACAATCCCAGCCATTAATATTATTTAACACTCTGCTCACAATCTTTAATGAGGACAAAGAACATTTTGTCTTTTTATACTTATCATACCATTGCTTTTCGAACTCCTTACAAGAGCTGTTCAGCCTTGATTACTGCACACTAAATGGAGTTAGAGACGGAAGACACTGATTAATTTTGGATACTGGAGAGAATTTTCAATGTGATTAATAGATGTGGGTGATTCAACAGACTTTCTAGCAAAACATCAGTTAAATCTTATTTCACTGATTCCAACTTTTTTTTTGCAACTTCCTAATTCTCAGCACATTCTCCTGCACTTAAAATAAAACTGGTTTCCAGAAACAGCAATCAGGAAGATAAGCATCTGTTCTGGACTTGATGGGAATTTTTTTTTCTGCAAAAATGCCAATTTGATCTTAAATTAGTTAGAAATAGATCCTAATAATGAATGTGTACACAGGACAAAGGGAAGGACTGCCTCTGCAGAAACCTTTGTGGTGCCTAATGAATGATACAAGGAAGTCAAAGTCATTTCTATCCACTTCTCCTCTCAGACATGGGGAATGGTTAAGCAGAAGCCTAGTGTGAAAAAACCCACAGATTAGGCACACAGAGAACAAGGTGGAGAAGAAAAAAACTAAGCCCATATTTTGCACAAGACTTTTATAGCTTAAAATTTCAACCTATGAATTCAGCTTTTAAGTATATAACCAATTACCTCCCATATATAAAGCATTTGGTTTGAAAAAGCCTTTACAGGTGGCTTTGCAGTCACATCGCCTGTATGCCTCTTCATTATGTATGTATATATGTACGTATGTATGTATGTATCTATCTATCCATCTACCTATCTATCACTATAAATACATCTCAATTATTCAAATATGTCTACTCAACCACATAATTAACTCCTTTTTCTTTTTAGATAGTGGCCATGATATATACAGGGCTCAGTTCCTGAAAACACGTTAATGTTTAAACAAATATAATAACAAGCTGAAACACAAGCATGTCTCTAACTGCTTTAAAGATTATATAAGGAAGATCATTACTTCAGACCAAAGATCTAGTTAGTACTGTATCCTGTATCTCAAAATGGCTATGAATGGATACCAAGGAAGAGTATAAATGTGCAAGACTACCATATAAACATTTTTCTTCAAAACAAAATCAGCTTCAAAAGTTATTTTCAACTAGAGGACCTTCTATGCTTGATATAGGCTGTCCTTTCATACACCTTTCCAGCTTTCCAGCTGAACTAACTCAAAATTTTGTGTTCAGAACACCCTTTGGTGAAGGTACACAGGCATGTGGGAACAATTAAATGCTTGATACAGAATGGATTTTTGAAAATATAAAGGAAGAAAAACTGCCATGAATGGATAAATGTGATGTGAATTGCACAGAAATAAAATTTAAATAGTTGAATGATCGTTGAATATTTCTAAGATAATTTTGCCACTGCATTTCCATAATTAAATAATAAGCAACTTGATTCATTTTTACTGAGCAAAGGCAATAAAATGTCCCATAAAAGTGCATGTATCACACACACAGATCTCAATAATTCTCAAACAGCACCAGTCACCTCTACAGATATTACATATGCAACATCAAAAACTTCCACTTAGAAAGCACTTACAGATTATATCTGATCCTAGAGGTCCACATCAGCTTCAGCCACAATCAAGATCTTCCTGTCTTTATATCAAGTCCTAGTTTCTGTTCAGTTCCTTAAGCTCTGCTTAAGAGAGCTCAGATAACTTTTATGTGCTACCATGGAACCATTTTTACCTCTACTTCAAAGAGAAGACAATGAAAAACTAAGTACATAACCAATCATTTCTTTTCCCCAAATAGATTTCTTTTCTTTTCTGATCCTACTCCTACATTCTGAAGCAGGATTTCAGCTGCAGTGACAGAACAGGTGTTTTTGGCTATTGAAAGGCAAAGCTCTAGCAAACACACTATGTGGAGTACTTGCACACTGGCATCAGGAGCCTAGATGCCTCATATTAGAGAAGAGAGCTCTCCAGTCTTCTTGACAATGGACAAGGTTATAAATGGCTGAGTTTGCATTCCTTCTTGTTCAAATAGCAAGAGGTCAACAGAAATTGTACCAATTAAGCAGTGAAGAATTAATGAAACTCCTCACAAGGTGATGGAAAACTCTTCACAATTTTATAAAAAATTGAGAAATCACATTAACACAGCACTCAGAATGATAGCGAAAAGGGACAATGACTGAAGCTCAAGGAAAGCACAATTCTTATCCCTGGCCGAATATGAAATGCCATATTAGGTCTGAAATGCTCTGCAACAGTTTTCAAATCAATAAAAAGAACCTTTCCGAATTTTTTAACTGAATCCAAAACTTTTACAAAGTAACATCGTCACAAAATTAGATCAGCTTAAAAGAAAACTACAAAAATTTTGTTCATATCCACTATCCAGTCAGGAAAGGTTATTTACTTATTTAAACTTTACCACAAGGAATTTTGTATCAATGCTTATTGTGGTAATTAAAGCAAATCATAGTGGCCTATGAAGAAAAGACACCTTGAGCCAAATTTTCTATATTGACAGTTTGTCATCTGCAATCTAACTAACTACAGAAAAAGCACATTTGTCCTCATTTTTTGCAGTTGCAGTTGAACTGTTCCCCCAAAAAGAATTAAAAAAAGAAATATAATAATGTGTGATTTTCTACTTTACATTTCTGATGAGCTTACTCATAAAGCAACAACATATTATTAATTACATTATTACATTCACTGTTTTCCTAACTCCACCCTGCTGGAAATTAAGACAGCTAAGGAGTATAGAATTGGATTTTAATTTCTTAAGAGAAAAACCATAATAGATATGATCTTACTTATGTTTTTCAGGAAAGATTGGTAGTTAAAATATTTTAAAAGAGATTTGCATTCTGAAGAATACTGAAATACAGGTCAAAGTGCTTCTCAGATCTCCAGATTATTTCCTTAAATGGAAAAGAAATCTCTAGTCCAGTTTCATAAATGCTATAATTCATTTTTAATATTTGGATTCCTGAAACTACTGGAATGTTGAAGTTCATCAAGTCTTCATGTCTTAAAGCCAAGGAGCACTTTAACCAATCTTATCTCCAGGAATCGGGACTGTTCTCTTCGTAAAAAGTTCAAGAATAAATAAAAGGCAAGTATGTTTTCTTGACCTCAGCCAAGAGAGAAGTATTACCTCTACATATTAACTCTGGTTAGAGACATATGTACATAGACACCCTACATATATACAGAGCACTTCAGAAGGTCTACAACTCTCTGTTTTATATTAGAGCCTTGCTAGTCACAAGAAGAATTAATACCCTGAAACTAATAAAAAATATGGGCCTCCTTCAAAATCTCTCCCTATAAGCAAATTATTTCAGTGAAGACTAGCAGCAGCTACCAAGTCTCATGCTGAGGTGTGGGTGCTACTTCGAAGTGAATTCTGTTAACGATGCTTGTTATCTTGTTGGACTGATGATATCAGCAAATTATGAGATTTCTTTAGCCCAAGGGGGTTGAAAATATCTATTCCACTGAACTTTAAAAGGCAGACCTGTCAAAGGGCAAGTCCCTGGGGCAGACAGACTGGATGGCAACAACATCCAGTGTCAGCTTACTGGAACAAGGATATGACCTAACTCCAAATGAGCAGGTGGCTAGATCAAATTCTTCTCCATTACTAATTCACAGGAAATAAGCACTGTAAAACTTGCTCCTCCAATAGTATATCATATCAAATGTATTTGGAACAAATACTGATTTGATCCAAAGCAGCTGCAGCTACTCTGACAGCCAGTTAGGTAAGGTCCCTCCAGTGCCACCCCTCAGTGTTCAAAATGAGACCCCAACAACCTGTTCACTTGGTCCATCTACAAAATGACTTACTAAATTCAGACACAGTAAAAACTATGGAAGAGGGAGTTTTCAAGTGATTTATATCTCATTTAAATACACATACAAACCAAATTATATTTCTGTATTGCTTTGTGATAACAGTTAATCCAAGACTGGACAGTGGATGAAAAAAACCCCAAACTAAACAAACACCATCCAGAAGCTACAATGCTGGTTATCAGCCTGCTTCATCATCTTCCATACTTACCTTCACCTTCTGGTACTTTAAAGCATATACATTTATCTACACTCACTACTGTGAGGAGTCACAGGCTTTCAGGGTAGATACTTTTGGCAGCCCTTCTCAAATTATAAGTGCCTTATAAAACCAGCTGCTTAAAACCCTTATCTTCTACCTTTCTTCAACACAAAGCTCCTCATGAAGCTCATCGAGAGAATATATTTCTCACCATAAATAAATATTAAGTTCAAATCTTACTGTAGATTAAAACTACTAACAAGAGAGATTTTTGTGAGCAATAGTGTAACCTGGTGATTTATTTTAGAAAATTAAAATCAAAACCACCTGTATTTTCATCTCTGCTCTACTGCAAGCTACAAGCTCAGATATACAATTAAGCAACTAAAAAGTTACTTAATGTACTTGACGGCCACCATAAGGCAGTAAAAGCTGGTTAAGTGCTCTTCTACTGGCAGTAACAGGTGTTTTGAAATTTAAAGGAGACCAAGGGGAGGCCTCATTGTTAACATCATCAGGAGGGGAAGAGGAGGGCTAGGCACTGATCTCTGTGACAGGACCCAAGGTAATGGTCTGAAAGGAGATTTGGCTGGATATCAGGAAAAGTTCTTCACCCAGAGGGTGGCTGGGCGCTGAACAGGCTTCCCAGGGAAGTGATCATAGCACCAGCCTGAGAGAGCTCAAGAAGTGTTAGGACAGTGCTCTTGGGCACATGGGGTGACTCTTGGGGCTCTGCTGTGCAGGCCAGGAGTTGGACTCGATGATCCTTGTGGGTCTCTTCCAATTCAGTTTATTCTGTGATTTTTCTTATTTAGCAAAGACTAAATCAGTTTTGCTTAAGTGATTTGTGCTGTAGTTTAAGCTCATGCACAAAGACATTTACCATGCTAAGCAGAGTAGCAATAGCTTATTTCTTCATACTAATTTGCTTGAATGTTTGGGCCCATAATCTGTCATTCACTTATCTCTGCATCTGTTTCCTCATTAATAAATTAAACATAATCCTTCTTTCCTCTTGTCAGTCAGCTGATTGTTCTCCGTATTCACAAGGACTCTGTAAATATTATTATACATGCAGTTGAATTACTAAGCATATTAGTGCTCTAGTCAATTGTTTCACAGTATAAAAAACAAAAGTAGCACATTCCAGTCAAACTTGTAAAATGTAAGTCTTACTTAAAAATAGTGGAAGATAAATTATTCTTTCAAAATTCCATTAAAATTTGTCTACTATAACAAGGAGTCCTGACCCAACCTTTCAAAAACAGAAGTAAAATAAGCAGTCTTATGACAATTAGCTGCCAGTGGCTACTGATACATTTAAAAATAGTAAATAAATACTTTTTGTAGCTCACAATTTAATAATACTTCATTTATTTGTAATTTTGCTACTCTTCAGAAAGATATAATGAAAGGTTTCTGAGCTCCTGTCCATCCACTCCACGAAACAACCAACCAGTGCTGAAAGGATTTAAAAGGGAGGTTTCTTCACGAAAAGGTCACAAAAAGTAACAAAGTAACAAAGTCCTGGCAACTGCAGCAACTTCTGTCTTAGACGGGAATGTCTTGTTTTCTTTACCGTTTAATAGACAGTGATTCTTCTACCCTCAATCATGTCAATATTTTTATCTGCATTTAATTACAGACAACTACTTAATTAAAAATATCTTAAGAACCCAATATGTACCTTGTCAGTCAGGTACAGGTCTGTATTCCATGGCCATCTGCTAAAACAAATTCATTGAACATTAAATCTATGTAATAGCTCAGTATTTGCATATGGTTCTGGCTGGTTTTATCAAAAACAATTAATGACTGGCATATCTTCATTAAAGTTTATCTGCTGCACAAATGTCTGGCTACAAGCACCACCACTGACTAGTGAAATTAGTAGCCAAACAACTCCTACAGATAAACTGTCAGTAGTACCATCTGAAAACATGTTTGCAGTATTTTACATACATGGTGTAAATAAAAAACTGATCATGTCTTCTGAAATTGTAGTATATTTCTACACTGTGCTTTGACATGCTTGGCACTACTAAAAAATGTCTCATAACTGAAGTGCCTTACTGCCAAATTTTCATTGTCTAGAACCAGGCTCTAATTATCTTAAAAGTTAAAATTTCAGTGATTAATTCTCCTTTCTATTAGTGGAAACAGAAATTAATTACTTTGACAAAAGCATTAACAACTTTTTTTCTTGTTTAAATTAGTACGCACATTAGTATGGCTGTAACTTAGAGGCTTGTCATGTTTTAAGCAGATGATGCCCAGCAGTCCCTTCCAACCGAAACCATTGCATGTTTCTATGACAGCCAACAGCAATAGAATAGAGGAAAAGTTAATTAAACATGCAAGACTACAAAAGAACAAGAAATAACTAACTCTTCCAGTAGAGGGAGATGTTCTTTTACAGTTTATCAGCAATTAAAAGGGACAACCAGATTACCTCTCTACCTTTTTAATGAAATAAACTGCTTTAGACTAACTGGTACATGTAACTTGGTACTGATTATGTCCAAAAGAAAGCTGTATGGAAATCAGAAAAAACAAAAATTCACTGCAAGTGGCCAATGTGAGTAAAAAATAGAAGACCGTTAGTCTTGCCTTCATCCCAAAACAATTATTTTTTGACATGTTATTTCTCTGAACCCCTTCAGTAAAACACCACTTGCATTAGTATAGCTGAAAGTGCAGTGAACTCAGAACATGTTTAAAGGAACACCTTCATCCGGATATGCCACTAGAGAAACAGCTGTGAACGTACACCACGGGACATTTTTTAAAGCAATCATGGTGACAATAGAAATTTCGTTTATTTAAAATGAATAGCATTTATTCCTGATATATTTAGGTGTCTATACAACTGCATCATTCCTGAAGACTCCTTTTATTGTCTTGATCAAAATCATGAGCCATCTAGGTAGACCCTAAGACTTAAGGCAAATGTCCAAACCAACTGAGATTAATATGAGATGACAGGCGCCTATTTCAGCTAGAGGAACAATTAATATGCAGGCATTTATAGAAGAGTGATATGAATTTGATGAGCTGATGCTTCTCTAGTCTGTCTAAATAGAGGTGAGCTAAATAAAGTCCTCTTACAGTTTTTCTGCAACACTTTTTATCAGTATAGTCAGAACAACTTTGGAAAGAATGACATTATTTTCCTCATTTTAGGCAGAAGAAAATGAAGACAGCCTTTGGAAAATCAGGGAAAAAAATGCAAAACAGCCTGCATTTCTTGCTGGTAGGTCTGCTAAGTGAACAGAAATCACTGCTGCTGGTAAGTTCACAGGTCACTTTCCACCTCTAAAATTGCCTATCAGTAAAAAGCTGCACTTCATACTTTCTAATGCTGTGGAAATAAATGCTGCTTTTACTTTCACCAGTCTGCAAGGAGACACACCTGCAAGTACAACTCCAAGCCTTGTCGTCGCTGCTCCAGGACCTTGGGGACCCAGTTTCTCACGTGCTTTGAAGGAATCTCTGGTGTTCTTATGAACTTCTTGAGCTGCAAGGAAAAAAAAAAAAAAGCATAAAAACCTATGCATTAAGGACAAGAGCATGGAAATTAAGTTAATTATAATTTGTCTCCCTGAAATAATAGCAGATGTCATAACTACAGAATGTGGTTAAAAATCTTCACATCCAGTTGCCCTGGACAGTAAAATGCAACCCTACCAACAATTTTTTGAAACTAATAGCCTGAAAATAAAATGGCAACCACTACATGAGCATATTCGAAATTGAATTTTCCCATTAGTCTGCCTCACAACATTACCACGACAAAACCAGAAATTACCCTGCTAAATACCATGAACACATGATGATGGCTTTTAACTCCAGACTTAAGCAATTATGAACAGGTGTGAAAAGTACAGGGAGGAGTGCTAACCATTTCTCTTGAGCACTGGCAATCAAAACAGTGAAATATTGATGCTCTCAAAGTGTACCAACAGATTGACAGTCTGTGTTTAATATCTTACACAGAGAAATAGCAAGACTGTCACTTACTATATTTCAAAGAGAAGTCCATAACTGTTCCTCTAAAGATTCCCATAGGAAATCTTATACATGTATCTACCTAGATCTATACATTAAGTGTATCTATATAGATCTATATACACACATACCACATATATGTATTTTTATATATGCATACCTATGATTGTGTATAGATAGACAAAAACATGCAACCTGACAACACTAAAAATCCTTTTGCTGGAGCAACATTTTTTTAAATCAAAAAATATTAATGTTTTCCTCAAAACTACACAGCAAAAATAATAACTGAAATAGACTCCATTGCATTTTAATAGAAGGTGGCATTCCTTCTGTTGGATATTGTCCCTGAGTAAATCTGAAGCAAAGAATGCAAGGAAAGAAACTCAAAATTGACTTTGACATGCATACCCATGGGAGACTGAGAATTTACATTTCATCTTTGAGCTTGCTGGGATGTCACTACAGGAAAAAGCAGTGGCAACATATCAACGTCTCTGCAGTCACAAGTATCGAAGCTGCAGCTGGGAAACCTCAATTGCTCTGGAAACATTTTGCAACTTCCTTCTTTCTTAACAGTGCTAAATTAAAATTAAATGTGAAGTGAGAAAAACAACACTCGAAAATGAAAGTCCAAACCCAGCCACATTTACTAATTGATCTTAAAAACAGAATACAACCTCCCATTTTTCCCTCTAAATTGATTGGGGATGTTGAAGAAACTATGGTCACCACTGTTGCCAACTATGACAGCATCTGCAAGTGAGCAACAAATGAGAACGCTCCAGATGAGCACAGACAAATCTGAAATTATACAAACATCCACCAAGATCTAGCTGCTTACAAGATAAATACTCTGTGGCTGGTAACTCAGCTGATGATTAACAATCCCCTTGTGCTCTGTAGCCCTGTTAGATACAAAACATCCAAAACCCAATTATTTAATGTGCTGGTATAGATTCTGGTTCTAAGTTTGAAGACAACATTATACAGATATACAAAAGATACATTAAAAGCCCACTTTCTTATGCTTACAATAATCTAGTCATATATATTGCTATAAATAATTATAAAAATATCAAGGAGTATTAAGCAAAACTACATATGCATTAGCTGTATTGCTTTAGACTTGTCCCAACACAAAACAAAACATATTTGAGGACTATTACTGCCCATATTACCTTCCTGTCTGTGACACTGACCTAACACCTATTTACATACTGTAGTCTCTACTTCTTGAAAGACTTAAAGATGGTGAACATTATCAAGTAAAGAGTTATTTGTCCAATTGTGAAAAGAAAACATGACGTAGAGTATACGCTAGTTATTCCAAAATTATAGACAACTTGCAAAACAAGATGTTTTACACTTCAGATTTTTGGAAATTTCACTGCAGTAGTTTTAATACTGTGACCTTCTAGCATTATTGTACTTAAAAAGAGCTACCAATATTTATTAACATATAGGGAAAGAAGTATAAAAAGATATTTGGGAATAAAAGCGAACAAATGGTTGTACTTTCAACTATGTCATACACCTAGAAATAATTCAATTTTTATTAAAAAAACTTTCCACACCAGAATAATAAAACTTTTGTTCAGACATATATATAATACTGTAATGGGAATGGTGCATAGCCTGACAGGCAAGGCTTGCTGCTCATAATCAGGGCAAAGCATAATGGTCTATGCAAACTATTTCATAGAAGCCAATATCTGTGGGTCATTTCTGTGAAAAGAATCAATTGTACTCCTGATGTAACATGGAAGTCTTGAAAATATTTTAAACCTTTTCCACTACAGCCAGATTGCACAGGAAGTGGGGCTTTACTCTTTTACACAACTGGAATCTATGAAAGATTGAACCCAAGACAGAAATCTAGACATATTCTTGGAAACAGCTTTGTTTAAAAATATAATTAATCAAAACATTCATTGGCATTCTGATGAATGAATAATGTCTTCTATGAGCAACAGTCCTGCTTCCTCCACACAGTGCCAGCGAGGCATGCTGTTCCCCAGCGAAAGGCACAAGCTCCCCATCAGTCCACTGTCAACTACCGAAGCTTTAATTCTCCTACACTCTAAAGACATCTCCAACACTAAGGGCACCTAGAATATGCAGCAAGTCTATAGATACCTTTCCAACTGCCATGTACTCACAGGAATTTAGAATTAAATATGCATTTTAAATTAAAGGGGAAGAGAGGAAGATAAATACCATATAGGCATGCTGATAGCAAACTGATGCAAATACTTTCGCTAGGATTTCTGTAACACTGAAAGTACCAAGGTTCACAGTATGAACTGTTCAACAATACTAACAAAAATTTTACAATTTCAAAAAGTAAGACTTATTATAAAGGTATATTGTGGCCAAAATATGCTATAAGTTTTGCATCTGTGCTGGGAATAATTAAGGAAACAGACACCAAGTTAATGAGAAAATTAAACAAATTGAAACATGGTGCAAAGTGCCTGGTTAGAATATGCTTTTCAGATTTGTTTATTTTGCTGCTATTTTTTACAGAGAGAGAAAGGGGCATCATTTATGGTTTTTCTGGTGTTGTAAGAAATCTCTATAAAATGAGTTATTGTATTGAAAATAGTGCACAAGAAGACAAATGAGTGAGACTGCAGTCATCCATGACTTTTATATGGAGTAACTGTGCAGCTCCAGAAATTACAGTGAAGTTAAACCTGCTGTCCCATCTCTCTGGACAGCTAGGAGAAGGCCAGTTATGTGATGTGGCCCCTCCACCAGTTCTGCTACCTGTCCATCCTGCGTGGGCTGAGGACAACTGAAGTAGCCCCTCTGCAAGAGCAGTATACTGTCAGTCTTGCAATTATTTCAGCTGGACAGGGACTGCTTGGAGCATGTCACCACACCCCCCATGAGTCATCCACCAGGTGGGAGTGGCTCTGGGACATCCAGCTGCCCAGGACCTCCATCATTCTGGAGCACCACAAAGGTGGGCTTCAAGAAGGAATGCTCAGCTGTCTTGTGGGTGGCATCCAGCCTCTGTGTGCTCACTGTACTGCTTTCAGAACCATGCTATGCTCCTCCAGACACTGCAACCATAGATCCATCAGGGGGTGGAGATAATTGGCAACAGTGTTGGATGAGCCATGGTGGAAGACACCATCAGAACTATCCCAACCAAACACAGGATGAATGCAGAGCTGCTGGGCTGGATGCTGGGGGTGTCCCTCCAAAACTGCATAGTGACATTCATACAGCAGCACATGTGCGTCGCTGTGCAATGCAGCAGCAGAAAGGCCACCCCCTCCCCTGCTGCTCGTGGGGATCCTGGCAGCCACCCTTCAATGCCCATTGCCACTCCACAGAGAACAAGAGCCCCAGCTTGATCAGGTAAGGCTGTGCCCAGGGCTGCAACTTCCAGATGGCACAGTAAATGCTCTCCTGAAGGGTCACAGCAACTCCTGAAGAGAAGGGAAAGAGACCCACAAGGCCCCTCCACCAAACAAGAATCCAGCACCACATCAGTGATGGTTGGAAGGTGCCTTGGAACATGGCTAAAGCAGGATTGGGCATCAGCTATGGCACGTGCCAGCTCTCAAAAGCTCCCAACCCCAACTACTGAAATAAAATAAATGCACAAATCTATAGGAAAAGTCTCAGTGTTATTAACAGTATAGTTTCTATCCTCACTCTTTTTTGCGTTTTTACTAGGTAGGATGGAATGTTAATCCTGACTGGTCCTTCTACTTGTGCCAGGTACTGTATCATTGTTCCTCTACAGGCAAGCACCAGCTTGCTCCATGCCTACATCTTTGCAGCTGATCCTGGGACAGGTGTTTCTAGATAGGGGTCTCCAGAGCCAGCCCGTGACCCACTGCCTGTTTCCTCTTCTCTGTACCTTCTGCTCCATGTCCCTGGGCTCTGCTCTCCTACCAGCCTGCACTACCTGGTGCAGCCTCCCTATGGTGGTGCCCAAATCTTTCCTCTTGCCTGGAATCAAAATTTGGTGCTACTCTCTACATCGTGCCAGAGTCATACCCTACCACAGCAGGAGCCTAAGAAGGGGAAGTACAAAGTCCTACCCCTGTGAAGGGACAGCTGCACAAGGGACAGCTCCCCAGATGGTGAGCAGCCTGGTAAAGGCTTCTGCCCACAACCACAGGCTTTCTTCTCCCTTTTCCAGATCCAGCCTTAGTACTGGCTTTTCTTCTCCTCTGCTTGCAAAGGACCCATCTGTAGTTGCTCAGCAGATAGATGCCAAGTGGCTGAGGACACCAAGTTTGCTTGGTTTGGAGAAAAGTATGATGAGGGGTGATCTCATTACTCCCTGAGGAGGGGAAGTAGAGCAGGAGGTACTTCTCCCTGGGATCTAGTAACAAGACATGTGGGAGTGGCTCATAGCTATGCAAGGTGAGGTCTGGAGTGAACAACAGGAAACATTTCTTTACCAAGAGGGTGATCAAACACCAAAACAGGCTTCCTCAAGAGGTGGTGGATGTCCCAGCCCTGTCAGGGGCATTTGAACAATTCCCTTAATGTAATGCTGTAATTTCTGGTCATCCCTGAATTGCTTAGGCAGTTTGACTATATAATTGTTGTACACCTTTTCCAATTGAAAATATTCAATTCTATTTCTAATTCTAATTCTATACTACATTGCATTATACAATACTATACTATTCTAAAAATAGGAGACTGCTTGCTTGGATAGGGTGCATTTTAAGGATATAAATCCTGATTTTTTCCCTCTTAATGTTTCCTAGCCTATTTCACTGTATAAACTCTATTCATCTGCTTTACCTTCAACTGCAGAATTATCTTCAGACTCATTCTCAGAATTATTCTCAAACAAAGCACTCATATATTGCAAGGCTTAGTGGTGGGTGAGTTATTTTACTGTTTCTGACACTGTTGCTTATTTGGTTTCATATTTAATATGAACATAAGGATGATGTATCTGAGACGTATCTGCAGTAAAACAATAAACAAGAAAATAAGTTTTAATAAGTGGCAGATAATACCATGGCTGAGGCAAGAAGCACTAGCACATCTTAATTATGGTGCAGTAAAGCAAATGGGTCTTGTTCTTAGACTTTGATGGATCAATAGTTGCCTTTTTCTCAGACAAGTTTGCTTAAACCTATACTTACAAGCCTTGCAAAATCATCCTCAGGTTAATGCTTCTTTCCTGAGCTAATTCAGGACTACCACCAGCAAACATACTGCTGAAACTAAACTCCTCCAACATTGCACTGACAAGAGCTGTAAATACCCATGCTGATCTCTTGTTTGCAGAGGAAGCTTTTCTACCATGAAGGCAAGCAGCATCAGTCAAAGTAGCTGATTGTGCCCACACTCCACTGCCACTCAGACCTACAAAACAAGAGACATTTAGTGGACCCAGATCCTGGGAATGAAGCTCTTCAGTACAGTCCCACTGCTGGTAATGGACCGCAATACTCCTCCAGAGCTCTCCTTCATAACACTCCTCCATAAAGTAGAGAAAAAAATAAAGCTTGCCTTTCAGCAGCACAACTGCACAGCAGCCTTTCAGTTCAGTTTGGAGAGAAAAATTCATACTTTACCATACTTAACAATGGTCAAAGCAATTTAAAGAAGTATTAGTGGATAACCAGCCTTGAAAGTACCGAGCTCCCTTCTATATATTACTAAGATGATTCAGTAGACAAGCTTAGCAGGTATTTTATGTTACTTTAATTGAGATGCTTTACTCAGTCATTTTCTTATCTTGTTTCCTCAATTACAAAAGTTGTTTCCTCATCTTTACATATGGCAGGTTAGCAATAAAATTTAGAGAACAAACAAATTAATTGCCTAACTGGGAAAAAACCCACTCTATTTATTTGTGGTTTGCATGGAACTTATTTTGTGACTTTGTAAGAAGACAAAAATATACTACAGACAGCATTTTAGCCATACAGCATGTAAACAACAATCAAAAAGAAAAGGTTAGACTTAGTAACAAAAGTTATTAAGTAAGTCTCTTCTACAAAACAAAGAAGAAATTGAGTTAGTAAGGAATTAATTTCCAGAGGCATGAATCACAGGATGTATTTAAGATAAACCATGTATAGTAACAATTACAAGAGAGAAGAAAACATCACTGAGGCAAAAAAAGCTACTATTATAAAGAAAAAGATAAGTACCTTTTTATGAAGTGCATGGAATTCACTATACCTCTTCTCCACAAAATGTTTCCTTCCACTCACCAGCACTTCTATTTTAAAGACCTGAAAATTATAAATAATAAAAAAGAGGGTAATGTTACTTGCAAAAAACAGTTCAGTGACATGGGTGTGATTGCACATTTTACTACAGTCATCCTTCTAAGTAGTCCCAAAAAAACCTATGTGCCTCATGAGTTGCAGAAGTACAAGAGTGAGTAATGGTAAATATGGCTGAATCTTCTGTTAACCTGTTAGTTCAACAAACATAAAAAACAGCTTAAGCATGGACTATATGCTTTACATTAAACACTAAGCATTAAAATATCTCCTTTCAGAAAGATGAACATGCTTCGAACTAATCAAATAAAAAAGAATGGTAGGAACAGAAAAAAAAAAACAGGGAGAAAAAAAATAATTAATTATTTTAATTAATTAATTAATTCTTTTCCCCTTCTTACAATGCAGAGTACTAATACATTTACACATGTTCAGTAAGACATGGACAATATATGCATTATGTTATGCATGGAAATATAGAGAAATAGATGATATGAGAAATATGAATAGAGAATGAATAGAGAAATAAACGTAAACACTATATTCTAGGCTAGTTTCCTCCCAACCTACAAATTCATCTCTAGTCTCAATTGAACTTGTGCTATGTACGCTCTATGAAAAAACAAAATGCACACATGGCAGATGCTTGTTTTCTTTGTATGATACATGTGACAGCTTTTGTTGCTGCCTCTGGGAGGTTGAAAGGCCAGGAGAAGCAACTCTCTGGATCCACTAATTAGTAGTCACTAACATGACATTTTCTTGATTCTCAGGTCAGCAGGTCAGTTTTGAGGGCAAATGACGAGAAATATTTTGAGGTACTCAAGAAAATATGGTCTATTAAATGGAGACAAAATCGGCAAAGAAGTAATACAGAAAAGGTGCCTGTTCTATCTAGGAGTTCTTTGTTTTCTGTTTTGCCCAGAAAATGCTGGAAATAATTATTTTCAGGACAACGAGAAACAATGTTCAGCATAGATGATCACATTAAGACCCAAAATTTAGCCAAATAAAATGTTCTTTGAAATAAATTTGCAAACAGTGTTTATGCCTGAATGCAGAAAAAAGGGTTTTCTGTCACAACATGCCCAGCTAACATTGATCAATGCAAACACTGACATATCATACTGGATAAACACTTTCTATTGTCCACTAGAACCTGCTTTTCAAACAGGACAAAATGCTATGGTTTCCACTGGCTAGCCAAACAACATTAAAAACAGACAGCATTTTATTTAATCCAGACTGAAATGCTTTAACCTTTGTTTGAATGCAGTATGGATAGGACCATAGTCATTACACCAATATTTACATTAACAAAATTTGTTTGGGTTGCTGTAATAACCTGTGCTACATTCTGCATCTTTGAATAGGCCTATGTCTGTGTCCTAACAGTATGAGCAGATGATCTTATTTGGGTGCATTGATTTCTCACCTTACAACCCCCTTCCCCCCGCCATCTCTTTGCACTACTCTGGAAGAACAGCCAGTGGCTATTACACAATTTTCCTCCACACATGAAAAAAATCCAAGGCACCCCTACAACTTTAAATTCAGAGTTGTAAAGAGAATCATATGCAAAAGAAAATCAATGTAGATATTTTGCTTTAGTTAAGACTTAACATACTAACTAAATGAGAGGAAAATTTACATTTCATATTCTACACATTGCATGAAAGATGTAGTTCTGCAAGGAACAATTTGTTTTGGATTGCACAAGAACAAAGGCGTTTTAAGGATAACTTGTTAGAAGGAATGGATAACAAAATATGAAAGTAGTTAAATGAAAAGTGATCATGGGTCTCTAGCTAAGGTTGTTTTCTATTTACTTGGTATTAAATCTCAAGGAGCTATGAGGAACTTATAACATTCACTTACACCTCAGTCAGCTGAAAGCCACTCACCACTTTAAGTTTAGCACTTCTATTGGCTACAGGATTTGCCAAGCAATTTGGAGAAGTTTAAGGGACTCCTGCCTCAGCTATAAGCACTCCCTTGCCAGGTAACTTTCTTGCAAATCACAGGTTGGCATGTGCAGTTCCATTTTTATTTTATTCATATATGTGTCTCCAGAAAAGTATCTGTCCCTCTGAAATCTAAACATTCATCTTTTCATAATGGAGAACAGTTGGATTTATGTGACATGAAATACAGATCCCTATGTGGACCTTCTTTTCAAAGCATGTATCTGTTTTCTTCTGTGTTTCATCATGGGTTAAGGAACCACTTAAATTATTTCAGAACACCAAAAACTATGCTACATTTATTCTTCCTCCTGTTTTAGTAACAGTTTCATAATTTTTGCTATCATGACATTGAACAATATATTTGACTGTTACTTTCACAGAAGGTGAAAGAGAGAAGCATAGCTTAGCATGCAAAGCAATGTTATTTCAAAATACAGACACTGCCACCCTTATACCCTCAACTCCTTGCAGCAGTGTAAAGGCTTTAACTTGCCCCTCACCATCCAGAGGCCTCAGATCCAGCTTTAGGAGACACCTAAAATTTACAAAACCAACAACAACTCTGCTATGCTTGAAGTTGAATATCACTGTTTGAAAACAAAAACGTGCAAATGATGTTTCTAATCTACTTGCTGTAGCACCTACACTTCAGAAATATAAATAAATTTGCGATAAATAAGTGGACAACCCAGAAATGTTTTTGCTTCACTTAAATCTAAATATTAAACTGATAAACAAAGTAACTTGTAATGCAGAAATGCAAGAAATAACAT
This sequence comes from Chloebia gouldiae, assembly GCA_003676055.1. Lineage (NCBI taxonomy): Eukaryota > Metazoa > Chordata > Aves > Passeriformes > Passeridae > Chloebia > Chloebia gouldiae. Next base: position 2,710,704 of record QUSF01000051.1, on the reverse strand, counting down.
AATTATGTTTATAAACTTGTACGATTATATGACTTTACTCAGACTGCCTAAGTTCCAAGTTTGCCTCCTCACTATTTACCAGATCAAACTTCACAAGAGCAAATTAAAACATATAAATTAGTTTCTGTGACACTATTTCATAAAATGACATGGCTTTGTGTGAAAGACAAAAAATACATTTAGTTGAGAGAGAGAGACAGGATCTCTTAATGGATAAAAAACAGCTATAAGCAAATCTTGCACACAGTTAACTGTGCAATTGCAGGCCCTGGCAGAAAAACAATATAAGGAAACTGGTGAACATAGATGAAAGTGCCAAAATAAAGACAGAAGAACTATGGGGAGAAAATTACAACAGTGCTAGGAAATTACTTTTCTAGTAAAAATATTCATGTTCCTTGAACAGATAACTCTGAACAAATATATGACTTTTTATAAGTGACAGATAATTAAATGAAAAATGCAAGAATTAATCTCTGAATTAATCAAGCAAAATACTTTTCCCATAGTCATTGAAATACCAGAAATAACACTGCACTGAATGATTTGCAGTTCAGCCCGACTAGGACACAAGGGACCATAGATTTTAAGACACCAATTAGAAAATTCCAAGTGTACTTTGAAACTAGAAACATCTCGCTGTCCTTGGTTGCTGCCACAATAGTTATCAGCAATGTCTGCATACAGCTAGAAGATCATTACCCATTAAAAGCATTCTTCCAACAGTCTTTAACACACATTAACAATGTACGGGGCAAAAATCTCTGTATTGGATATCAGTATGAATAGTGCTGATTTCTTAAACTAGCAGAACTCTGCCACTGTAATTCATAACCATCAAATTTGGGATGAAAATTTCAAAAAAAGAATTCCTAAGGTCTTTGTTATAAAATAGTAAAAACTTTCAGGTCTGAGTATAAAACAAATTTACACATAATTTTTTTTTCCTCTTCACTTTGTTCCAATTATATGGATTATATTCAGATCCTGGAAACCATTTTCTTATCGTTAGCAACTATGCCTGATTTTGCCATTTTCCTGAATGTATCTGTTTCTGATCATTATCAAACCTCTAAATTAATGGTCCTTTTTCAATATTTTCAAGAAGAACATATACATTTCTCTTCTTGCTGCAGAAACTTGACAGTCCTACATAGCACTAAAGTGGATTATATATGGGCAAAAAATTGGTACTGTATTGCTGTGAATTTCGAAGACAGAAAGCACAAATGAAAGAAAACAGGAATTAATAAGACATACAAAAACTGCCCAAGGTGCCCACAAGTACATATCATGTATTGTGGGTAACACCGACACTGCCCCCCTTCAGGTCCTACCTGTATCACATACGTACATTGGATACAAAAGGACCTATTTTATCTGATAATCTGATGCAAAACTACGCAGCTCCAGTAATTTAATCCCAAAAAAATCATACTATGATCAATTTAACCAAAAAAAAAAAAAAAAGCAGACAAAAATTATAAACATGACCATCGGTAGGGATGAAAACTAACAAATGTAGTAACATCTCAGCTTGGTTTTCTATTACATAAGAAATACACAGATGACTCACATTCACTCAAGGAAATTATGTTGGCTACATAGTTTACTATTATGGTAAATTAATCCTAACACCCTGTGCATACTTACACATGAAAAATTGAATTGCAATATTTTGAAAAATTACAGTTGAAAAAGAGATTTGGGCAGTATCATTTAGAATAAGGAGATACAAAAAACAGAAGCAGACAAAGATAAATTTACAAAAAGCAGATACATCTGTCTAACATTCACCAGGAAAGAAGACTCTACAAAATTCTAGTGTCATGTTTTTATCTCTCAAGACCAAGCTTACTGATCCTAATTCTATTTAATATATTACTTAGAGAAATAAATACATCCCTTCAGATGCTTCAGTATACTTGACAGATTTTTGTCTGAGGAACAGCTAATGCATTCAAAGTGTCAAGAAAACTCAACCTTAAACCTTTGTCATGGCCATACGGAAGGAATTCCAGAGCAAATGAAATGACAGCTACGGTCCATGAAACACTAATAGGATTTCCACGTGTTTAGTGTTCCATTATTGCTCAGACAATGGCACATTTTCTGTCTTGGTTGTGCTACAATTACAACTACGACTAGAAGAAAATCACAGAAAATAGTAGAGATCAAAAGATAACTTTAAGCCTATTTCTATCCTACTGTTTCAGGGGAAAACAATACTCTACATGATCAGTAAGAGCACCTGGGTGGTGGTGGTAACCAGAGCTGCACGTAGCTGCAATAGCAGTGCAGTGTCTTGGGAGTGTCAGTGCCTCATGGCAATGCTCCATACTTCTGAATACCCTCCAGAGCAGAGGCGGAGATGAGGACAGTATTCAGAGCCAACTCAAACTCCAGAGTAGCCCTGATAAAACTAAATCTTACTATTCCTCAAATGAAAACACATTAACTTATTCTGACTTCATCTTCTGGAAAGCAGGGCAGCAAAATTCAGCTCTGCAGTGGGCACAGGGCAGCTCAAGGGCATGGAGGGTGACATGGGCCATAAAGGCATGAGGCAAGGGAAATCTCCTTTTGGCTCTCCAAATATATTCCCCCCAGTTCTAGCTCTCCTTTGTCTAGCACCCAGTATTTACTTTGGTTATTGCCACCATTTCAAGTTACTGAGACTTAAGACCTTCTGTTCCTTAGGTGGATTGCTTATAGTCACATCTGTTGACTCCTCTCTTTAGAAACTGCTCTTCTACACAAGCAGCCCTTACATGAGCTCCTGCAGTCTGCCCGTAAGGAAAGGGGCCCCTTTCTGTTGTAGAACTGGGGAAGGAGTTGGGGCACAGGAAAGAAAGAAGAATATAGCCCATACAAAACCAGTTTGCTACATGTGGTTTTGCTTTAGACCCCAAAGAAGAGATGAGAGTGTCTGCCAGAGTCAGTAAAGGAAGAGAAGTGAATGCCTAAGAAATTGAGAGTATTGGGTGAGCGTATAAACAGGCACAGAGCTAAGAGTCACCCACCCTTCCTTGGTATCATACTCACACATGCTGAATATTTTCCTGATGGCTATGACAGCAGGCAGAACGCTGCAGTGGGCAACTCAGCTGGTGCAGACATTCGGGCTCTGGTGCTCACAGCTTCTTCCACTGCCCTGCTCACCTGGGGCAGGTGCTCCTTGTGCCTGCACCTCGCCCTCCAGCAGTATAGCTCTGCCCAACACACATTTCACTTCTACTGAGGGGTCCCAAAGAGACTCAGACCCACTGGATTATCAGTTATAAGATTTGCTTATCTCACCTTAAGTCAGCTCACAAGTTGGGTTAAACTCAAGAGTCCCTTCCCTGACCCCAAGCACGGTCATGTCTGTTACATGAAATCAGACTGTTGCACTTAGTCCCAAGTACAATATACAATATTAAGTTACAGCACAAGGAAAAAAGCACACAATATTATTGACTATGGAACTGAAAGCTTGATATTATCCAATTACGACACTGCTTTGTCCAGAGTTTGTGAGGGAGGAAAAACCATGACAGAGAAGTGAAATGTTCATTGTAGGATTTCCAGAGAGTATTCCCAACAGCTCCAGCCTGTGTGAAGCAGTTACATGACCCATTCTGGCCTGGGAAAACAGCCTTACTGTTTTTAACATATGAAAATAGATTTTCTATTCTGACATAAGAGAACAAGTCTGTTGTTTTACTGACTCCTTCTGTTAAATATCATGTTACTGCAATCTAACTAGGGCTTTCATTGCTAAAAAGAATAAATTAAAAAAAAAACGTGTACGTAAGAAAAATCACTTGTTCTTAAATATGTGGCTCCTAATTCAAATGCCTCCTCACCAATTTATACAACCGTCAGACACTTGTTTACTCAAAAAGTTTTCTCTTCCCTAACAGTTACCAGTTTTACTGGTACCAATGTCTACTTAAATCAGATTTCTGTCTCCTCAGGAACCTTCCAGAGCGTAGTTCATATTTTCCACCAACAATACAAAATAGTTAAGGATTATTTTCTTGCACTTCACCTACACTCTTCTGCAGTATGAGGCTCTTGCAGTCGTAAAATGGCAGTGTTAGTAGGAATAATGTACAAAAGCCATGCATAGGATTCAGGGATATTCTTCCTGAAAATGGCCTTTTAGAGGTGTCTGTCATATTTCTTAGGGTTTTGAGGAAGAGATACTAAAACAATTTATACTGCAACCAGTCAGGCAGTTTTGTAATTCTTATAACATGGGAAGCTCTAGGGAGGCTTCTACAGAGCTGTCACTGTTGAATGAAAGAGTAGTTGACATGTAAGAGTAAGTAGTTTTCTGATTTTTTCAACTCTCTTTAAAACAATCTTTTTTAAACACATGGTTCATAAAATCCCATAGGAACCTCTCTGTCATTTCCTGAAAAATAACTTACTTGGCTTTCTAAACTAAATACCTACCCCTTGCCAATGATACACTGGCTATGGAAATCTAATTTGTAACCAAACCAAGATGCTACAAGATCTGACTTGTTTTTGGCATTTCTCTTTATTGGACCTGCAGAGGACAACTGTTACATATATGACAGACATCCTTTCAAAACTGCATTGTCACTGTGGTTACCCATTTGGCTAACTTCCTCACAGTCAGACTTAAGGGAACATGTGTTGATTGTTTACTGAAAAAGGAAAAAGTTTACAACCCATGCTAAAGCCTATAGTTATGCAGACAAAAAATAAGATTAGCCTAATCTGCTCTATTTGCTCATCTGGATCATCTCAATGCTCTTATCATAGATGTTCTACTAATAGAAAAACTATGAGCATCTTTATGGAAAATATTAGCTTTCCAACAGAAACAGTAAACTGGGATAAAATTCTCGAATACTGCAAAAATAACTGATGTCAGAAGTGTATTTACAAGAAACAGATTAAATCTACGTCAGATAAGATAAAAGGAATCTTCTATTTTGTCACAAAATCATTTGCTATTTTCTCTAGTGAGTCTGTAATGAATCCTCTCACTTCCCAAGGCAGGATGCAATTCCTAACCACAATGAAAGTACCCACATATTGCAGCCAACTAGCAGCAAGAAGCTCCTTTTTGTGAGAGGCTGGACACAATATTAAGTTTTTTCCTAGAAATATTGAGTCTGTGTTATTCTGTTTGCACTTGAATTTCCTGTCTGGGTGACCTAATGCCTCCAAAGCACAGATATTTTGTTTACAAACAGAAATGTAAATAGTGCCAAAGAACATATAAAAATATATACTAGCAGCAGCATAATAAGCATTTCAAAGGAACTGACTTCCTACTGTCTCATTTTCCATGGTATGTCTATCAGAGTTCATGAATTTTAGTATTTTTCTCTCTTGGTAACTAAAAAAAACACATATTAATAAAAAACACAACAGGATTTAGTCAAGATACCATACACACAAGCTATTAAAATCAGCTCCACATTTCATCATGGTGATTAAATACCAGGGGAAACATATAATGTATATCCACTTTGCACAATGTCTTATTAGGGTCTCTGCAGTAATCCATCTGAGATGTCTCTGCTCCTCTTTACCACATAAGTAGTTCATCCAAGCAAATTTTTAAGAGCAGTAGTCAAAAGAGGTTGTTTTTCTAAACGTCTGTGCAACTTAGCAAATATCCTTAATGTATGACATTTAAATACAGTGATTATCATATTTTCAGACCCAAAATGGAGGACTCATACGTTATTCTGCTAATAAGAAGATGAGCAGACAGGACCCACGTAACACCTTCAGGGAGTTACTTTCACAGAGTTAAATCATCCAAACTTCAACTAAATTGGCATTGGCCTGTCTTCCAAAATGGAAACCTCATTACCTCTGCAATTGCCTGCCACCTGTATTACTCTTACACACAACTAACAACACTGCTTCAAACATCAGCACTCATTCCTGGAAAGACAGGTCACTGCATCAATTTATTTAAGAATGCCATCCTGCTCACCAAAGATTTCCTTTGCCAGGTCAATCTCTTTGGAATGGTAATTCAAAGTGGGACAAAGAAATAAGCTCAAACAGATATAAGACAGTTTTGTTACTGGACTACGCCTGCTGTGACTGAGACAAGACCTGAAACAGGTTACCAGGATGTGGTTATCAATGTATCCAGCTGCAGAAAATCAAATGCTTCTTCATGTGCAAAGAAGGTAGAGAGAACAGAAGTGACAAACTCTGCACAACTGCTGAATAAAATGCAACACCAGGTATCACAAACTGTGCTCAGAAGAAAATAAAATATTGCACCCAAATTGAGATTTAAGTTCTTGAGCTTCTGAATTTACAAGCTGTGACTAACAAGAGTATTTATATACTTGGCTTGTTGGACACAGTGAATGCAAATATTCCTGAGTCATATTCAAACTGGCTCAGGGACTGATGACAACATTAGCAGTAGCAGCAGCATGGGCAGCGCACACTGCAGAACTCATTGTAAAGTTTGGACATTGTAAAATTTGGACAAAGTGACAAGAGGGCCAGCCTGGGTCTGTTCAAGGTATGTCTATGGGAATGCAGTCAGCAAGGTTCAGGCATACCACAAAAGGCAGCAGGTGAGCATGAAGTTCAGAGCAGGGTATGGATTTTACTTGAACATAAATAAGTAACACCAGGAAGAGAAACAAGTATTTCCTCACTTGTTTTCCTTACTGTAGAAAACATGTAAATCAAAGACACTTCAGAGAACTACACTGACATTAGTGGAAGAGCTTAGGCAGCACAGATTTTGACTCTAACAGCCATGTCTGAGAAAAAGCAACATCTAAACCAATTATGGGAACTACTTCCAGTATAATTCTGCCAACAGATTGTATAGCTTCAAAGGCAGTAAAAATACTAATACAAACCAATAGCCACCATAAGCTATGTATAATAAAAGTATCCTATTAGTAATTTTGCAATATAAGATTGAAGCTATCCAAGAACACTGGTTGTACAGTCATGTATTCATAATTTCAAAAACATGAAAATTGATTCAGTGAATATATTATTTGCAACTGGTCTCTCAATCACTTGGAAGATGGTGAGGCATATACCAGCTAATTACATGCCTGCACAAGTATTCAGTCAGATAAGATTTTATGTATCCAGTACATTTCTGAGAGATTTTAAATAAGTTATATATTGAGTCTGATGCAGGAAATCCGTATATAAAAGCATACATACTGCAAACAAAGAAATGGGATGTGGATGACAGAAAATTGCGCGGTTTTTAACTGCTGTCTGTTGCTTGAATTGATAATACAATGTGGCTGTCTTCTCAAATGTTAACTCAAAGCATTAAACAATACTATTCACAAGCCTAAAAATCCACAACTGCCTTTTCCTCAAAGAAGATAAACATAGAAGACGCAGCCAAGCACAGACTGCCAAAGAACTAACTTGACTTGAACACTTTCATATCCAAAGCTAGTATCTACCTAAACAGTATTATGAGGAAACAGAATCCATACACTCATTTAAGCTCAAATATGAGTCACATTTCATTCCTGGACTCACGTGTGTGAAAGAAATCTTCATTTATTTTACTAGAAAACTTGATGTTCATCACCAGCGGATACCCAACGAAGTTCCCTATTTAAACACATATAGACTTCAAATCCTAAATTCAGCTGGACAAAAATACTACCAAGAAAATATTAGAGATACCACTAAGAAGTCTTACAGGTACAACATGATACTGTTACAGGTATCACTCCTTCCTTCATTTTGAGGCTTCAAATTTTCTTTTTGCTTTATTAGGTACTTAGCAAAAACTACTTGCCTGTCCAAACCTCTTTCCCATTTTCCTGGGTTTTACCTTTTATACTAAATACAAAAACTTCTGTCATTTTTATTCACACAAAATGCTGCCATAAATAGCTTTTTCTAGTATTTTTTCCTGTTACAAAGGCTCTATTGGTATGAAACTCAGTGCGCCCCTGCAGAAGGCATGCAAATGCCTAATTAACTCTAAGTTTTTATTTGCAGCAAAAGTTCATTCTTCTACATATTTAGAGAACGTGTCACTTTTCTATTTACAGGACAAAAAAAAGCTGCAACCTACCCTATCCTACATGTGACTGAGAAGTCATCTCCAACTGACTCAGCAAGATAATACTCATCTTTCTGTACAGCCTCTGTCCCTACTTACTTTTTATTTCACTTGCATGTTTGTCATGGGTAAGAATTCTAAAAGGGCTAATGAAGGAGGACATTCATCTTGCACCAACTAATTCCTCACCCTCTTGTTTCATGCTGCAGCTCAGACACACTGCTGTTATTTTCTTTTTACAATCTCAGTAACATCTGAAGAGGACCTGAGATGGAAGTAATTTAATAAAATGCATTACAGAATTCAATGACAGAGCCAGGAGCAATTAGAATAATCTAATATTTTCCATTACAAGACTGTTCTCGGTTACTTATATTTTGCCAGCCTTTAATTTTTGGGCTTAGATTTTATGTATCAGGTATGTGATTCAGACAGAAAATATTTTTAGAAAGTTACAGCTGAGACAGTCCAAACACATACTTAAAGAAAAATACATTTTACATTATCCATGCCAAAAAACCCAATCAAAACCCCAAAAGCCAATCCAAAACAAAACCCAAACTGCTTCACTCAAATTTCTCCAAGATGTGGACAAGAAGACCAGGAAGACATCTGGGAGGAAAATTTGGCCATGTCATAAACTTCTGAAAAATTGCCTAACTACTAACAAAACTTTGCACTGAGTATGTTCATAATGTAGTTTTTCCAACAGGATAGGCACTGCTGGTGCTCTGTTACTTTCACAGCATGTCTGATCTGATTGAAAGCTCATGGCTTCTTCACAAAGTTAGGATAAATTTCAGGCCTAGAGAACACTCTTCTATTCAGGAGCAGCTATAATGTTAGGAAGCAGAAAAACAATTGGAGGACATTTTAAAGTTTTGTGTAAGAGATGCTGGACAGGAATCTATGGCACAGGGAAACAACACCTGAGAACATCATGCTGCATTACTGTTAAAATGAGGTGGTCAAAGAAGAGTAGAAGGAGTCTATAGTCTGAAATACTCCCACTCTTGTATTTTTAAATGGAATATACAATTCCACTATGAATCAGAAGTGTATGTCACTGCACTTGCTTGCTCTGAACACTCACTGGTAACACATGGTACTCCTCTCCCTCCCTGCACAGCTGGTGAGGCAGCTGGATGACAAAAACCCAAGTGTCTCTTAGTCAAGAGGTCTGTATTAGGGACCTCAAAGGTTGACATCAACATAGGTCTGAGGTAGTACCTATACAAACAACATATTCCCTTCCCTTCCCTTAATTCCCAGTTACCTGCTCAGGGATGAAATAAGTAAAAGGATAAGTAGTGAAGAAGTAAACTGCTAAGCAAAAACGGTTGTGAATTTAATTGCTCACAATGCCATTTAAGATTTTCACACACAGCAACACACACTGCTGCACACACCTACTTGCAGCACTCAACCACACTCTCCTTTCCCCCACTGAGTGTCCACTTGGCTCAGCATGCATGACCAACTGTGGTGGGAACAAATGAACAAAGGACAACGTCCTTATGGGGTTCTTCCAGGTAAGAACTAAAAAAAAAAAAAAGAACATTTAACAAGGAAAACCACACATACAGAAAAGTATGGCAAATAATAACATCGTGGCTACTTTGGAAACTTTAGATCTAAAATTTAAATGCTTCTGAAATGCTGAACAACTTATTTCATGTTTGTTCTTAGGAAAAGCTACTAGGAGCATCCAGACTGGGCACAATTCAGAGACCTGAAGTTAAGAGTCCAAGCCCTAAACACGTATCTTTCTATTATATTAGGGTATTCTGTTATAATTATATTCCCACATCTTTCTTTCCACTGAAAACATTTTCTATCAAATCTTCAATCCATTCTTTTTAGAGAACCAATGAAAAATTACTGTATGCAAAGATCACTCAATCCAAATCTGGCTTATTTAATAGTTTCATTTGAAAGTGTATATTATAAAAACACTGGACCTAGGGCCCAGTGAAGTAGTGGAGAAAGCCAAAACATGATAGGACATGACCCTGTGGAATCTGATCTATATTGGTCCTGTGTGGAACAGGGGTGGTGGAAGGTGTGCCTGAACCTCCATGGGCCCCTGCCAACCCAAATGACCCTATGATCCTATAGGATTTCCTTCCAAGGCAGGAGGAAAAGAAAAAAATATTTAAAAAATTAATTATTTTTCTATGCTCATTTTTTGGAAGACACTGAGAAGAACCAGTTATACATTCACAACTTTCACAAATTTTAGAGTTTTTTGGGTTTTCTGTTGTCAAGCAGCAATTTGCTCTTCAGGTTTGCAAAGTTACTCTGAAGAGCCTGTTGCAATATTTTGAAGGTGAATGGGATAGAAGATTATAGATATACCCATTAGTTTCATGCTGTCTTTCCTTTAACAGCCTTTAATCTTTTCCACCAGGTACAGAAAACTTTGGACCCTTAGGTCCAAAAGTTACTACCAAATCAGCAATTTCTTTGCAACTGATAAATTCCTTTCAAATTACAAAGAATGATGGTTTCTTCTTACAGGAATTCTAGTGACACAGGAAGGAATCTCAAGCATGCCTCACCTTCCTGGTTCCTTCCATTTCCTCTGGGACTTCTGAAGTGCTTCCTTATACATTTATTATTTCCATTCCAAACAAGGAAAATATTAGCTTTTATGGGTTCTCCAAACAGAAGTGAAATGTGTCAGGTTGCTGGTTATCTAACAGTGGCTTCACTGCTGTTATCACTGCACACTATAGTATACACTGTCTGTAACGCTAGCAAAAACTGGAGTTTTCTAAAAGTTGCTGGATTAGTGATGAAGTCTATCGGATTACCAACAGTTGCTATCAATTAACTTAAAATTACACACTGATTAATATAAATGTATAACAAAATGAAAGTTACTATTTAATCCTGTGCTATGTGATTAGGATTTAAGGTGAAGTTTCTAGCTGAAGAAGCCTTTTCTACATTTAGAAACATGCAAACCATCAACCTATGTTCAATGAGACATAGTAAAAATTGAAAGTTTAGTAACATTTCACCATAAAATGAATTTCATCTCAATAAACTGCATAAATTTACACAATCAAACCTATTTTTCATATTTATCAAACCAGATCCACAGTGTAATAAAAATCAAAAGTTCTATGCTGCACAAATTTACACCAATCCAAATCACACATGTAAAATGTGCCTAATTCTGTGCATGCATTCTAAAATGCAGCAGAAGAAAGCTTTATGCTGTCAAAGCAAACTATTATTTAATGTGCAGCATGTAAGAGGAATTGCACTGTTGGTTAGAAATAAGGGTCCCCAAAAATACTGAAAGCGTTAACCTTTTTTTAGGCCCAGTGTCTGTTTAGCAGATAACTGAAGCAAAGACGAATCTCATAATGTTACAAAAGACCTAAAAATACCCACAATAATCTTTATCAATGAAAACTAGCTCAGTTGATGAATGAAAAAGGAAAGTATGTAAGAGACAGAACAGTAAAAAAAAACAGGAAAAAACAAATCTTGTAAGCACAAGCTTTTATATCTAACTAACAATACACAACCATGAAATGATCTTTTTACACTGCCAGATCTATATACTTTCAAAGTTGTTTAGGTTTTGGGGCATTTTTTGAATTTCGAGGTAGCACAAAACACCTAGTAACTAATTAACATATTGAGTTTAATATAGCAATCAATCAATCAATCATGCAATCCCCTGACTGCTTGAAATAAGAGGCATTTAAAATATCAGCATATCAGGGAAAGAAGCCTGAAAACAGTTTTCATGTTTTCCCTTGTTCTTAAAATGCGAATTCAAAATTCAAATTTTTAGTGAAAAGTCCCACTACTGACTAAACACTGACACAATACCTCCTCTCCTCTACCCCCTTTATACAAGCTGACTCGCATACCACCCTCTCACAAGTATTCTTCCACAGATCTAAACCAAAAAATTAAGACATGTTTTGTCTTTTCCCACCTTGCCCATAAGGTATTTTCATCAGTAAAAAGTTAGTACTTTCAAGACTTTTGTTAATGTGAAGAAAAAGGTTCTCTGACTAAAAAAACCTCAGGTGACTTGCCTCCAAACCAGATTTCTACTGTCCCCTCTCAAGACACCTATTTACATGAAATCTCTTATAGTTTCTCTGCCGGTATAAAATGCAGATGCCACTGCACATCAGGCCTGTGTTTGCCTCTTTACACAGACAGTCCAAAACAGTTTTCCTGATCTGTTTCAACTTGAAATGTTGTCAATATATGGATTGTCTTGCTTTCTAATTCAGTGAAAAATCTAGTTTTCCATTAGTCTCTGCCTTTCTAATTTTCGATACAGCTTTACTAAATGTAATTATTAAAGGCAGATTCAAGAAAGCAATTACTGAGCTACTGGTTTGTATCTCTGAAGTCTTAATAAGGAACAAGAAGTTGAAGTGACAGAAACACTGCAAAATCTGTAAATTAAAAAAAAAAAAGCCAAACCAAAACAAACCAGGTTATGTGCTTACTTTATTACGTACAATATAACAGAGAAAAAAAGAATAGTATGGAAAAAATCACTATATGTTCGGAGTAATCACATAACCATCTGTTACCACAAATGAGTTGTAATCTTTTTTATCACTGGGTTATACATTATAATCACAAGTGTATTTCAAAACTCCAGCAGAAATAGCTCTAGAAAGAATCTTACAAATATCAGATCTAGAATGGGACTGTGAACAATGGAAAGTAGCATTTTAGACCGTCTTTTGGGGGGGATTTTCAATGTGTTCTGGAGGCTACAGTATTTGGAGGTATTGTACTGTGCTGTGAGATATCTAATCTCACTTGCCAGTATAAGGAACTAAGTAAAAAAAAAAAGAGACAATTACATCAGATTGGTCTAAACCTATAAAGTGAAGGTTTAGAAACCTATAAAGCACAGGCAGGTACTTAAGTTGAAGCAGATCCCTAGAACCCTTTTACTAGTTTCTAGAGAACTTGAATAATTCTTAAGATTTGAATCCAGACATAAAAGACCATATAGATAAGATATAAGAATACTCTAAGTATAGAATATCTTCCTGCTGTGTAATGACTTCTCCACTCTGCAAGTCAATCACTTCCCTTTCTACACCCCCAAAAAAGTGGATAAAATCCTGGTCACAATTAATTTAGTTACCAAAGTCCTGCTTAACAGCTACAACTGACATTACTCTTTTTGTTACCGTTACTGTATACACACGAATACTGTTTGGTTGTTTTTGTATCAGAAAAAAGTGACATTTTTTATTTGCAAGACCACAGTACTTGTTCTGAGTGACTTTGTAAGATAAATTAGAAATAAACTCAAAATAATTTTCTTATTTAAAATAAACATCAGCCTACACAAAGCTGTCCAGCAGTCTCTTTCACAGCAATAGTTTATAATTAGTAAATTAACTGAAATATGCTAGCAGAATAACAATTGATAACTTAGCATCACACACTTTGCATTTCCTTGTGCTCCTTACAAATTTATAATGGCAGATGAGCACCTGGTCATTCCC
>QUSF01000051.1:2544043-2697125 GCA_003676055.1 Chloebia gouldiae | reverse complement strand
TTATGCTTGGCTATTCTTAACCAAGTTTCATGCCAGAAACCTGTTCTAAATGCTCTAGATGAGGATAATTATTGTCTGAAAACCCTGCAGAAAACCCCTTAGAGAGAGAGGTGATGGAAACCTGAGAGCCCAAACTAAGAACTCCAGAGTCATAACGTCTGCTCTGAATCCAGACTTCTTAGCTGAGACATCCAGGTATATATGAACAGTATGGCCAGTGACTGTTGGAGAGTCAATCTCCAATACATAAGCACTCCAATACATAGGCACATGCCCAAAATCTGGCACAGCAAAAGCACAGGCTTTTCTCCATACAAATGTGGATAAGCATAGTGGATAAGAACACTAAAGTATGACAACATTATTAAGGCAGCAAAGATATTGAAGAAACACAAAGGGGCTTGGGTTGAAAAGCAGCATAAATATCATGCAGTTCTAAATCCTCTGCCATAGGCAGGGACACCTTCCACTAGCCTAGGCTGCTCAGAGCCCCATTCAACCTGGCCTTGAATACTTCCAGGGATAGGGCAATCATAGCCTCTCTGGACAACCTGTTCAGTTCCTTACCACACTAACAACAAAATATTTCTTTCTTATGTCTAATTTCAATCAACTCTTTTTCAGTTTAATTCCACTGCCCCTTGTTTCATCACTATACATCCTTGTTAAAAGTCCCTGTTCATCTTTCTTGTAGACTGCCCTTAGGTACTGAAATGTCGCCAGAAGGTCACTCCAGAATCTTCTCTAGGCCGAACAATCTCCGATTCTCTCAGCTTTTCCTCAGAGAAGCAGTGCTCCATCCCTCTGATCATCTTTGTGTCATCCCCCTGGATTTACTCCAACATGCTGGTGTCCCTGCTGTGCTGAGGACCCCAGAACTGGATGCAGCACTGCAGGTGGGGTCTCCCTGGAGTGGAGCAGAGGTGCAGAACTCCATTACATTCCTGTATGCACATACATACACCATCACACAGAGGTAATACTCCCACTTTCTCAGTAGTTTTGCCAATGGCCAGGGAAGAAGAGTCCAAGCTGAATCAGTGACATTGCTGTTTTAAGTAGGCCAGAGCTCAGCTCAACATATCAGCATGTATTGCTTTAAGTTACAGAACCTATAGATTTTTTTTAGAAACAGATTTTATTTTACTAACATATTTAGTTTCTCTTCAAAATCATGACTTTCATATTTTGCTTCTCATATAGCAGCAAACACAGTAAAGAAATGTATATATGTCAGGATATATATATATATATATATATATATACATATACATATATATACACACACACACACATACTGCATAGAAAGGATTAAACCAACCCTCAAGATGAAAGGCCAAATACCATGCCCCTGTTCAAAAACTTTAAATGTTTATCTACCCCCAACCACCTATTACAGAAACTTCCTCTCTGCACAGAAAACTGTGCTTTTCAACTCATATAGTAAATTTCTTATGGTAAAATAGGGACAAGTATGTTCCACAGTGCAAGACTCGTAACACACCAAGTATAAATGAAACACTGAATAGTGCTAAACTCCTTCCTCTTCATCTTAACTGCAGGCAGTTGATCTTCATTGGAATCATGAAGCATCCCAAAAATACTTGAAACTAAAAAAAGCCCTGCACATTCCAGGTACAACTCCCCACTATGGAATATAGCTGTTTTCATAGTTAGTCCTCTACTTTTGAAAGTATTTTTAAGTTTTTTCACAACTGAAAAACAACATAAGCAATCAAAATGCCTCCAGTTTTTTGATTCTGTAGTGAAATATTGGAGCTCTCTAATACTTCAAAAGATTATCCTAGCATGAATAGATATTTTACTCATTGTATGCTGCCTAGGCAAACATTTCGAATATTTATTTATTCTTCCCTCATTGTAGCATCAAGTAGGACCCAAGATTTAATACCAAAAGGCAAGAATAAAAATAAAGGTAATTTGTAAGTGGGCCATTCTGTTCAGTGCTGTCCTGCAATATAAAAATCCTGTTTATTCTCTTTGGTCTTTTTGAATGATTTAACTTGTACAAGCCAGAACCATTGTGTTGCATGCTTATGGAAAATGAAAAATCTTGTCTCTAGCAATATCAAATCATTTATACACAGCAGACATCAGCTGTCATTTCTGTCTATCCCAGCAGCACACCCCCTCCCACACTTCTCTCTTTAGTCTAGGTGAGCTGTCAAGTTTCTAGTTTCTGATGTGTATTTACATCACTCAATGACATCTGACAGTAGTGAAAGGCCACAGAAAACTGCTTATTGATCAGAGCAAAACTAGTTGACGGAACAGATGAGGTTGTATCACAGAAATGCAGCCACACTCAGGTGATGACATTTTGCTCCCTTGTATACAAGTGCTTAATGGAATACAACTTCATTATATCATGCCACTAGTGTTTAAAGAATTGCACAGTTCTCAAGAGTGTTTTGTCTATGCGGTGATGAGGACTATCTATTTGTACTGGTACCAATATATTACTAACCTGTCTTGCTCAGGAACACTTGCAAACTACCAGCCAGTGTGTCCTGATGAATATAATAAGAGACACTGAAGACTCAATCTTGCCAAAATCTAATTGAGCTGACCTTTTAAAAAAAGATGGAATTACCATTAAGGGAGCCAGATCTACTTGAGATTTAGTTCTGCAGAATACTGTGCTGCTTAGTAAAGACATTTTAAATGACCACTTTTATGCTTGGGACCGGTACAGTTTCCCAGTGGAAGTGATAACTCATCATTAGTATTTCAGAGGTCATTATATCAACTTCTATGAGAGTCTTTGAAACTGTATTGATTTAAATGCTGAGGCATTCATGAGCAGAGGCTCTCTATACAAAATGTCCTGCAGCTAAAATATTAATTTTCTGATTTTCATTACTTTCTTCTTTTGTTATCTTGGATGAAAACTCATTTTCCACAGAGTAACCTCTCAGAGTATAATTACACTATACAACCATTTCTTAGAGAATCTATGTTTACATTATCAGTCTCACTGGAAAACCCAGGACAATGTTAGCACTAAGTAAACTGCAGTGATTCAAAAAAAGCCCGTATGTTACAAGTAGTACCTGAAGGGATTGAAATTATGAAACTTCTAGGGGTACAGCACAGACATCAGAACTTGCTTCCCATTTGATACCTTACAGAAGGCAGCAGCAGTAGGTTTTTGTTTCCAATAAAAAATCCAGAAGGAGAAAAGATGCTGATGGTCCAAAAGTTGCTCTTTACAGTAGGTAAGTGATGATCAACCTTTTGAAGTTAAGCCTTGCATTGAGCCTAACTGCTTATAAATGAATACAGTGAATATCAATGAATCAGTCTTCTGATTCAAAACAAAATTATTCATCACCTCAGACAGAGAAATTTCTTTCCATTTCAAGGGGAAAGAGATAAAAGACTCAGTTCTCAGAGAAGGCATTTCCTATACCTTGACTTAGGCAAGCAGCATGAAACCAGAGGTTAACTAAATCCAAATCTCACACAACTAGAGAAATCCAAGCTTTGAAAATAACACAGAAATGCATGTGAATAATGTCTTAAATAAGCAGAATACATTTTCTGTTATTCCACTGTAGAAACAATATGGACTAATCTGTAAAAACTCATTATTAACAACAAAGGAAAAATGTTAAAGCAGTCTTGCTAATTTTCAGTCCAGGTGTTATCACCAAAACTTCTTTCAGACAAAACCAATAATGGTTAGAAGTGTCTTCTTCTTTTCTTGGGGTTCTTGTAATGCACTTTCTAAAAAACCCTAGAAGAATTTTGCTTTCAGACTCAAAAGACCTTGGGGTAAACTGACATTCTCAGAGATCATATGGCTAAGACTGGTACAGAGCAATTATTTTTCCCACCCTAATAAAACTTTTAAATTCTCACTCCAAAGAGGGAAAAAAAATAAGGTAACACAGCAGTTACATGATCAAATTTATTTTACTAATTCTGGCAAAAAAATTTCCTCATTTGTTGGGGGTTTTTGTTTATTTTTTCTTCTCAGAAGCAGACACATTATCTCACTGAACCTTCAGAATTTCAATGTGTACTAATTATTTGTGATGGAAATTTTCAGCCCAGAAACCAATATTTACAATTATTCACAAAAGAGAAACCAAGAACTGATTTATAGCAAACAGTTTTCAAATACATTTTTAACATTTTTCACAGATAGCTCAGTCTGCATTAAAAGAAACTGTGTCACCTCAGATGCTATGGCTAGCTGTCAGCCTTTATTTGCACATACATAAAACCATGCATATTTAATATGTACAGATCTAAGGGGAAAATGGAAGATAAAGAAACAGTCACACATTCAATGCACATGATGCCAAGCGTTTTAAAAGCAAACTGCTTATAATCTTGAAGTCAATGGGAAGGAAGGAGGAACTACCCCAGATAATGAAAAGTATAGATAGGATGCTATTTTAGGTATATTTATGAAACCTATTTTAGCCCTGAGGTTTTTTTAAACAAAGAAAACAAAGATGTGTTCTGTATTCTGTAAAATCTTCTACTGCATAAGCTTTTACTCATAATGACTCAAAACTATTGAGAAGAATAGAAGAGTATCTTTAAACATGAAGACAAATTGCATTTTGTTCTTTCCAAGTCTCGTCTTTGTACTTTGTGCTTATACAGAAAACAGGAAATTCTTTTCATCTGAGTTGTCAGATATGCATAAATATCTAGGCTGAAAGCCTTGACACTGATACTGGTGACAGCAGCAATTCCTAACCAATTATGAAAAATAAAAAATTCCTATGTGAACCTACTTCTAATTTAACCCTGGATCCAAAGCTATTTGTTTTATTTGAAATGCAAAGTATCTGTCCAAAGCACAAGAAACATCTATCTTCCTTCAATGACGTCACCCTGAAAATTAAGGAAAAACTATTCCAAACTGCACTAATACCTTGGAGTCAATTCTCTCAGGAAAAATACGAAGCCATACATGTCCATCCTATCTGAGCAGGAGCAAAGAGAAATGGAAAGAAAAACTGTACAAGAGGCTGCTGATATAAGGATGCATAGAGGATGTGCAGAATTTGAAAGTGAATTACAATGAACACACTTCATTCTTTCAGTCTTTACATAATCTAAAACAACTTTACATCGCATAATGTTATTACTTAATATCTTTTAGATTCAGTTTTTATTTTTTTTATGGCCAATACTAACTGTATCATGCAATAATAAAAATGGCTTGCTCACATTTAGGGCACCATTCTAATATTTCTTGATTTCCTTACACAAAATCATATATCACAGGCATTTGTTTCTGTTTTAGATGGCACAGAAGACCTTCTCTTCCCTGTGAATAATTCACAGAAAGCCACATCACTTCAAAAGAACAGAAACTGACTCTTTATGACAGGGATATATGAACTGGGTAAATGCCCAAGCCATTGCTCAAAGCATGCCTGTAGCAGCATCATCATTTCTTCCTGGACAGGCACACTTAGCTGAAGCAATGACTTTTCTGTTTTCTTAGTTAAACTCAGTGGAGTTAAAGTCAAAGTCAAAAGAAAAAAACTAATACTTGGATTAATTATGCATTAGAGGCATATTTCTTTGTTAGTGAGTAAGTATAGATTGTAGTGCCATAGACTGTTGTCTTATAAAAGGTTCACAATACACCAAGAACCCAACATTTCTAAAAGGAATCCTGAAATCTTAAGGAAGGAAAACAAATGCATGTAGTCACAAACATTACAATACTTACTGTTTTGTAATAATTTACAGTTCTCACTGTAATTTTGAATTCCAAAGCATGAAGCAGTACAACCTGCATCAACCATACAATTACATCTTTCCACTGGCAAACATCACTTAGGAAGGGCTCTTTTAGGCAGGGATTCATCTTTGCACTGAAGGCACACCACTCAAAAGGAATCCACATTGAGTATCTATGACCACTTCAACAGTGCCACTTTCTGATGCCTCCTTCAGGATCAGTCTTCTTTCTCTGCTCCTTGACAAAATTACCAATCTTTGCTCTGTACAAAGTTTAGTGAACATGAAGTAACTTTCAAAACCAGTATAACGTTTACTGCTATATGATGTAGCGTGTTTTTTCACCATCTTTAGGTGGCTTGACTGACCAATTCTCAGTTACGTTACTGCTTGGGCTTTTGAAATCTTTTTCCTTTTAAAATTTTTTTGTACTATTTTTTGCTTTTTTTTAAGTTAAGTTTTAAGCTTTTTATGTTAAATACAAGTATATTTGAAAATTAGATTGAGTTTAAAAAATGTAAATTGATACATCTGTGATTTAAGAAAAGCCTAAATAGAATCAAACTTTATAATGTACCTACAGAAAAACAGTACACAGACAAAAAAATAATCACATGTTTAAAAGAAACCATGGAAATATTGTTTCAGTCAATAAAGTGATAAAGTATTTTTATCTTCTCAGATCTTTTCACCTGCTCCCTTTATCTGGTCCAAACATTTAAATCTGATGATTTTGTCAACATTCCTTAAAAAACATTTTTTGGATAGATTTTGAAGAAAGTCCATCTTTTCTCTATGGATAAAGAAGCAAAGGAGTGGTTTGGTTGGTTTTTTTTCTATTATGTCATTCACCAGGTTGCTGTGTGAAAATATAGTTCAATATGTTGATATTTGTCATATTCCTAATTCGTATCAAACCCCGGAACTCTACAAGTCTTATTTCACTCTGATTTCAAATAGATAGTTTTTTCAATAGAAAGGTGCATAAATTAATACAAGTAATCACTGGTACAACCATTTGCTGTAACCACATTCTACCTTAAAAAACCCCAAACAAACAAAATACAAAACAAACCAAAACAAAAAACCCACCCAAAAATCCCCCAAAATGCTATCATCTCCCAGTTATCACTACTCATTTATCATTAACTATTAAAATAAATCATCTGTGGTCATGTGAAATAATGTGGTGTGGTAAGTATTAGCATTACCTAACTGAAGCTACTAATCTCTGTGATATCATGTTAGCAACAATACTGTAAAGCTATTGTAGAATTTTGCTACACACATTAACCGAAGAGTGGAAATACTCACATGTTCACTCTTTAAAAGTTACAATAAGCATAATAAAACATAATGAAGTATTTGCAATTCCCAGCGTAACAGACACATGAAATTCCTGGGGTAGGGACAACAGAGGGCTTCAAAGGTTTTTAGGGGACTGGAGAATGCCTCTTATGAGGAAGGCTGAGGGAGCTAGGACTGTTCAGCCTTGAGAAGAGTCAGCTAAGAGGGGACCATATCAATGCCTATGAGTATCTGAAGGGAGAGTGCCAAGAGGATGGACAGGCTCTTCTTTGTGCTGCCAAGCAACAGAATGAGGCAGCGGGCAGAAGCTGATGCACTGGAAGTTCCACCTGAACATGTGGAAGAATTTCACTGTGACAGTGACTGAGCACTGGACAAATTGCCCAGAGAGGTTCTGGAGTCTCTCTCACTGCAGGATATTCAAAAGTCATCTGGACACAACCTTGAATAAGGTACTCTAAGGGGACTTCCTTAAATAAGGAGATTGGCAAAAGTTACCTCCAGTGATGCCTTTCAACCTTAAATGTTCTCTGATTCTGTGAAAAGGAGAGCAAGCTTTTCTTTCAAAGATCAGTTTTGGAGAAATAAGGGCTACATATAGAGGTGTTAAAATATATTCGGCTTAGATGACCAGAACAACCAGTATGCCTGGGGGCAGAAAGAATAAAGAAAAGCTATGATTTATTTAAGCCATAATGACTTCACAGGAAATGCAGAGAAAAAATACTGCAAGAAGGAAAAACAAGCAGTCTCACTGAAAAAAGTCCATTAAGTTGAATTAATTTTGTGAATTCAAGTAACATTTTCTGGAAAGGTGCTAATAGTTTTTATATTACAGGATAACAAAATTTGTTATTCCATTCCAATTAAAAACACAGTATTGACATTTAAAGACGATGCTTGTAAGATACAAGTAAGAATTGCTTACTGCTTGTAAGAGATGCATTTTTTGACTACTTAAAGAAACAAAGTATCAGTTTTATGAACTAAGAATACAAAGAAAATATCAATAATCTTCCTATCTCTTATTTCTTCACCTTTCCCTTTCTTCCCTGCTACACACTTCGAAGTAAAGAGACAAGTTAACAAAAAGAAGAAACCATCTTTAGCATAATAAAAAATTGCCAACATAAATAGAATTTCAACCACTTCAGTGAAAAACAGACAGACACAGATCTGAGCTGATTTTTTGTTTTCTCATCAAAATGTAACGTATGCAAAAGTGATCAGCACCAGTTTTCAGATACCCTTATCAATCAAATTAAGCACATGTCATCAGGCACAGAAAAAAAAAGCAAACGTTGGTCCTTACTACACTATTATTTTTTCTGCTCCCATCTGCTCTTGTGTTAGTGTTACTGAAATTAATCACTTTGACCTTACAGGCAGTCTCTGAAGCAAATATCATGAATATTACAATTATGCTCTTCCTCTCTATCTGTTTCACCTGACTCCATGTGGTTATCCATGCTTTTATGAGGCAAACTACCAGAGTACTGTGACTTGCCAGAGTCAGAAACAGAACTCTCAGGTACAGGATTTCAGCTAAGCCACCAGATTGGAGTGATTTTTGCTGGGCTTTTTCCACAGACCACTTACATTGAAGACTCTCTGTGGCTTCCAACTCTTTTGAAATAAGAGCTGAGTTCCTGTGTACAACTGTGGCACAGAAAAACACAAGTACGTAAACTACTGCAGTTAAGTGTGGAAGAGGAGGTCATGGAAAGGATAGGAATATAAATAGCATAGCTAGCTCCATCAAAATGTGCAATGCATCTGTCATTAAGAAATCTTAGTAAAGAAAGTATTATGAAGTACAAACCTCAGTCTTTAATTTAAAACTGGATAAATGCCCCATTTAAGAAAGAATTATGTCCTTTCACAAGCATTAAGATGCTTTCAGCTTTCTCCAATCTTGTATGGAAAACATTTTAAATCCTAAGATATAGATTTTAGAAGACAGCAGGAGGGGAAGATATATTTCACAACACTGCCGCTACAGAAAAACTGGAAACAGATGGATCTTATATACTGGTTTTCAGTGACTGCATTGATCATCAACTAGTTGCACAATTAACTGTCTGACTTAGAAGACCAGGATATCTTTACCTATCTATTTCATTTAATAGATGCATACATGCTTGATATCCTTCTGCTAGAGTTTTAGAAACAGCCTTAAAGTTTGACTTTGAGAGAAATGGAGAATATATCACTTAAACATTTATGCAGCACATTAACCTGCCTCACCAAACTTTCCAGCCTTTTTTATTGAGTTGGGGCATGGAAATACAGCAACTCCAACCAGAATGACTTTCTTTTCAGCACACTCTTTTTCAGCAAACTGTGAAGAGTCTTTCAAAAACTCTTCTGAAATTTTATCATGAGATACCCAGTCTGTGATATAGCCATGCTTCATAGTTAGTTTATAAAAGGTTAACTATTGTACATGCTTTGTACAGATACTCCCAGCTCAAAGAAAAAACTGTAATTTAAGAAACAATGAGTAGAATTATCCTCTAGGATTTCTTCTTTTCAAGAGTGCTAGCATATGCAATTAAATAGAGTAATTAAAATTACCAACATGTTCCCTAAATTCAATGCATAGAGTGACCCCTACTGGTCTGTTAGGCACCCCAGCAAAGATATAAACTGACAGGAGCCATCACTCCGAGGACAACCTGAGCTAACTCACCTGGAGAAACCTCAGGCTGAGCACACATACCTTATTCAAGCTACAGAATGACTAATACTAGTAACTTAGTAGAGGCAAAAAATATTCCAGTGCTTCCTATGGCCTTTTAAACTTTAATTCCTCTTGTAATTATAAATACCCAAATGATCAAGTAGATGGCTTATAAAGAACACCACCTATATACCAGTATCTATAGCTGAAAATTATTATGAATAATTTTAATTAAAGAAAAAAAGCAACTTAAAAACTACCCAGAACAAAAAACCACTTTAGTGTACTAGATGTTTCTAAATGAGATAAATGTATACTTCCTGTATATTCACAATTCAACATTAATGTGAATTACACAGATTTTGCTTGTTACTCTTTTATTTTATATATAAAAAGCAATCACAAGAGCATTTCATTATATGTTTAAATACTGTCTGCTTTAATGCCCAACTAATAAGTGAGGTAATCAATAATGCTCCATAATACACACAATTTATCAACTAATACATTCTTCTATTATTTTAATGCTGTAGGAGAATCTATTGAAGATGAATACATTAACAGGAAAGTAGAAGAAAGTTATGGCTATTAATCTGAACTGATGAATATTCTCCTATATTTCTAAACAGACATATTAGACATACATACACATACTTGGATCAGA
Source organism: Chloebia gouldiae (assembly GCA_003676055.1). NCBI lineage: Eukaryota > Metazoa > Chordata > Aves > Passeriformes > Passeridae > Chloebia > Chloebia gouldiae. The sequence goes on along the minus strand of QUSF01000051.1, from coordinate 2,686,734 downwards.
ACCCAGCGAGAATCAAGAACTAGAAAACAGCAAAATTAAGCTAAATGTGAATCCTAAATTCATTTCTTTGACCATTGGACTTTTTAGTAACAAACACAGGATTACAACATCAAGTGCAGGAGACAGAACAAACAGAACAAATATTTGCTTCTGACTTCATCTAGGAGTAATCCCAACAACCTAGTAAGACAAAACAGTGCTGATTTCCTCTTCTGGGGAAAACCATTGCTTAAAAAGCTTAAGCAATTTCTCTGCTTCAAATTTCTGCTAATTAGAAAGGAATATTCTGTAGTGACTGCAAGTTTCCATTGCATCTAAACCAAGTCAGTCCAATGTTACTCAATATGTACTCATACTGGGAGCTTACAAAAAAGGCTGCTCAGGAGTAGCTGGGTTAGTCTCCAGGTCCAGAGGCAAAAACTGGACCTTCAGCTGTTTCAGTGGCCACCAGCAGGATGACCTGCACCTTGACTCTTATTTCTGACCACTAATCAAGCTGTTGAAGCAAATAATTACAGCCACAAGTTATTTTTAAAATGCATTCAACCGGTTCTAACTTAGTACACCAAATCCCTAAAGCCTTCAACAGGAGCTGAGCATTTTAGAGAGATTTTATTTTTGGGAGCCATATTTAAATATTTACTGTGTTACATAAAGGAGAATAAAAAGGGAAAAAAAAAAGAAGAACCCAACAGTGACATATTATAAAACATTTAAGAAGCCTGTAAACTCAGCTATTTTTCCCCCAAACTATACAGTGAACTTTTCTATTGTTTTGACTGAAATACTGAGTACTACAGTAAAGTATAAATGTAGACATTATTCCATCAAAAGAAATACAACAAAATCATTGAGGTTAAAAGTCAAGAACTCCAAAGTCACAGAAATGAAGAAATAATCCTGTCCATGTACAATTAAATAATCCCACTGGGCTTGCCTCAAGTGATAATTAAAAACTCATTCCTCAAGATAGTTGCATTATTCATTAAGCAAGTGATCTACCTTTGTTGTGGTTGTTCTTGCTCATGTTTGATTCCAGGCCTTTTAAGTGCCCCCTAAACACAAAACTGAACCAAACACCAGGCTGAGCAGTACAGCTCATTCGCTGAAGAGAAGGGATGTCATTCAGAGGGACCTTCACAGGCTTGACAAGTGAGCCCATATGAACATCATGAAATTCAACATGGCCAAGAGCAAACATGGGTTTGGTTAACCCTCAGTATCAACACAGGCTACACTATAAATGGGTCGAGAGCAGCCCGGCAGAAAAGGATTTGAGCTACTGGTGAATGAAAAGTTGGGCATGACACGGCAATGTGTGCCCACAGCCCAGAAAGCCAATTGCATTCTGGACAGCATCAAAAGCAGCATGGTCAGCAGAGAGAAGGAGGAGATTCTCCCTCTCTGCTCTGGTGACATGAATGAAAGACATGGATCTCCTGGAGCAAGTCCAGAGAAGGGACAGAGAGCGAGCTGAAACAGCCCTGCTGTGAAGAGCTGTAAAAGGAAAACAGTTGTGGTTGTTCAGCCCAAGATGAGAAGGGTCCAGGGAGATTTTGTGGCCTTCCAATACATAATGGGGGCTTACAGGGAAGATGGAGACAGGCTAATTTTTACCAAGGTTTGTAGTGACAGGATAAGCGACAACGTTAACTCCTAAATTAAGAGGGTAGATTTAGACTGGAGAGTTTTTTTGTGATTAAGGTGGTGAGACACTGGAACAGGTTGCCCAGAGAAGCTGTGGATATGCCACCACTGGAAGTGCTAAAGGTCAGGCTGAATCTAACCAGGAATGTGATCTAGTGAAAGGTGTCCATGCCCATGGTAAAGAGTTGGATTAGATTTTTAAATCCAGTCTTTCCAATCCAAACCACTTCATGATTCTATGCAAGAACATATTTTACATTTCCAAGCTGTCTATATGAGAAAAAGGCCATAAGTCTACTGGGAACCTTGACTCCCTTTCTGTGGTAGTAAAAAGTAGTGTAATGCCAAAGCTATTGCCAAGCCAGCTTCAGTACCAAACATACTACTAGGATAGAAGGCTATCTGATCGAACTACAGCTTTTTACCTGTTTTAGTTTCAAACCTCTGACCTCTGTACACCAGTGCAAAGCTATGGTTTAACTGCATGAGTACAAAACCAGTTTTGGCTGACTTGGGGATTTCCTTCTTCAGCTGCTTTTCTGACTATGCTCTCATGGCACCTTTTCTCATCTGCTCTCCACTAGCAGCTAAGCAGTCCATGCATGCACAGAGCTCTCGGGTTAAAAACACCCAGAAGGAGGTTAATCGGTAATCAAAGTTAAATCTTGCATCTCCTGTCCTTGCAGGATCCAGCACTGGGGCCTCTGAAAGGCTGACAGTCAATATATGCCAGTCATAAAACAGCTTACCTGCCTACAAACTTGCATTCTCTGGGGAATGAAAAATTAGTTGTCAATGCTCTTCTACAAATTTGCTCACAATTTGCAAATGGAATAATGTTTTACTGTCTACAAACAACCAATTAAAAACTTCTGTAATGTAGGAGGTAAAAATGGGTTTATAACTGGGGAGTGAGTAAATGTCAAGTCATGCTGCCTACTTATCATGCTGTCCAGCATAACCCCACCCTGTCACCTTGAGAAGTATAGAAATAGCGTATTTGAGCTATGAGGAGTAAAAAAAAGCCAACACTGTAATCATATTCCTTGTCAGTGACCATGATTCTTGCATACTAGGAGTATTTAAATCACTTAGCATCAAACTCCCAACTACTGAGAAACACAGCAGTGAAATATGAAAGGTTTCTATTTAGTGTTCAGGACAATGGCACATCATCATACTGCTGTGCATCCAATATTTTGCATTAAGCCTTCTGTTTTAAAGTACTATTCTTGCTGAAACTGCAGAAGATATTTTGATGATTCCTATGGTGTGAAGGGTAAAAAGCAACATCTACACATGAGCAATAAATGGATTACCATGGAATGGATCACAGCAGTGCCTAAAAAAAACACATGAGAACAAGCAAACAAGAACTTACTACTGAGAGTCATCACATCATGCCTCCTGCACCAGGGCAGAGACAAGGTGTGTGTTACCACTGCATATGCAAGAAACATCAGGAAATGGAGAAAATGTTTGAGCACACACTGACAAACCAGCAACTCTTCCCACAAAATTAAAAATAGCACATAATTCATTAATCAAATGAAAGTCTAGGTGATACCTACAACAAATTCTGCAGATAAGGTATATAACTTGGCAAAAAATTGTTGCCCTACAAATCCCTCTGAAATAATCTTTTAAAAATACAATTTTTTTCATCAGGTCCTAAAAATACTTGGGAATAAATGGCAAAAATTGCTTGCTCTTCTGTTATTTCTGTCATTTAGTAAACCTGAAGAGCCTTCTAACTAGTACAGTCTATCTTCATGCCCTTCAGATGAGACAGGACTGAGATGAGACATGTGAGCAGAACAGGGATTAGAAACTCAGACCTCTGATGGGACTCCTAACCTTCCAGTTCCCACAGTCCTTTCTGCTTCACAGCTAAGCCACCAATCTAGTCACCTCTTAGAATGCCACACATCCAGCAATTTAAACACTTAGAAAGCTTCCATTTTGTGATAAATACTATACACAAGAAGAGGCATACTGCCTAAAGTAACATTAGCACTGAATTTTTGCATTTTCTTGACTAGCTTATAGAGGGAGATGTCAGCCCTGATGTTCTGCACCTCCCTTCATTGCTATGTATATTTACAGTTATGGAACCAGATACATGTAATCAAATTCTGAAGCATGAAACAGAATAAATACCAAAAAAATTTACTTGCTCATGTAATTGATTTACAAATTTAATTTACTGAATAATCATAGCTAAAAATTGGGGGAAAATCTTGAATTTTTACCTCCCAGGAAGACCTTGAAAACGGCCTACCTGGGCAAATGAACAAATAACATTTTTAATCTTGCATGAAGAAACAGAGTTGGAGAACTTCATGATTGTTTCAGCAACTGTTCCATTGTCAGAGGCTTCCAAATTCCCCAGGAAAAGAGATGGGACTAGTCCGTGTGAACTCTTAAATAAGAGTTTTAGAAAAACACTGAATTTGTAAGAGACAAAAGATTAGGGCATAGATACAAACAAAATTTTGGAAATAATGCAAAGGATGATAGCCAAGTATCAATGGGGGGCTCACAAAAAGGAGCTTGAGGTCTAATCTGGGCCTATGTCTCTTGGAGTTACCTGGCTCTTCCTGCTGTCCCCAGGCTGTACTTCTTACCAACTGCACTTGTTACTCTTAATAGAAACTTCTAAGCCTGGTACAGACAAAGCTTCCATACCCTGCTCCTGATGAGTGTTCTGGTGCTGTAGTATCTTTAGGATTCAGGACCATTTCATAATTAGCCCTGTACTTCTGGTGGATAGGACAGACAACTGCACAGCAGTAGACCACAACACTGTCAATACACAGACCAACTGCCTCTGCTGTTCAACAGCTTTTTGTTGCTGGGGATTGTCATGTGGTTCTGTTCTATGTACTGTTTTATTTTCAATCCAAAGAGCTCCTGATCTAAAGAGCTCCTTCACATTTGATCAGAGATCCAGAAAGCAATGTAACTTGTTGTAAGTGTTCCTACATTGCCTTCTTTTGTCTACAATTTTTCTCATACACTCATGTTTCTTAGCATGCAGTACCTAAGCTGGACATGGTACTCCACACTTAGTATACACTTCACATCAGTGACCCCTTTGTTACATTCCTCTTTTGAAACCCCAACAGGCATTTGCCTTGTAACATGGCCACCTTGTGATGCATGATAACCCCCAGATCCTTTCAGGAATATGTTGCCTAATCTTTTGGATGTTACTCCATGTAACTGATTATTTTTGATAAATATAACATTTGGCACCAGTTCCTACTGAGTTAGCATCTCATTTTTCTTTGTTAAAGAAACTTTCCAACTTAGGAAAATTATTTTAAACTCTACTCTGTCTCTCCAGCATGATCACAGTCACTTCCATCTTGGTGTCGATGGCAAATTTAAATAAGGACATTCTCATTCTATCATCCACATCACCAAAACACCAAGTCATACTGGAACTCAACAGACCCTTCAGCAACACAACCCAACAAATCCTTCCAGTGTTGACATATGCATGTGCTTCTATATATCTGCACCCATGAACACATGTGTGTATGCATGCCCACCTACATTCTGAATATAAGCATATTACACTGATCTCAAAACTTTGCTGTTTCGATGTTGGTGTAGAAGGCAATTGATTTAGGTTATCTTCTCTACAAACAAAGCTGATGAACACAGCATGCTTACTGGACTTAACTAACCTGTACATCCACAACCACCCCTAGGAAATCAGGCAGAGAAGTTTTACTGATGCACAGTAGCATACACAAAGCCTAGCACACTGCAAAAACATATGTTTTTTTAAGAGATCCTCTTACAAAACACTCCACCAAGAAATAAAAGCAAAACATGCTTTCAAAAGTCATTATCATGTTTAAAAAGAAACTTTACTTCTTTCTTCTTATGTGCACTATTGAACAGTGAGTTCTGGTCATAACAGAATTACTCTAAGGAATTGTATAAAACAACACTATTTTTCTGAACATATTTAGAAGAAAAAAGAGAAAAAAAATGCAGACTCATGAAAAAAATTTGCTTAGCTATGCAAAGCTGCTAAGCAAATGTGGAAGTTACTGTAGAAAAGAAAGTGGCGGACTTGCACAGACATGCTAGCAGGGCGCTCAGAGTTATACTGCTGTCAAAAATTCTCCAGGTAAACATAAAAAGAAACAGTTTATGCTGAAGCATTTTTACAAATTCCTCAGAGATACCTTAAATATTAACAAAAACATATTTTAAATGGTCTTTCAAATAGTAAGGCATGTGGCATGTACATGTATCCTATATTAATGTATGATTGAATAAAATCTGCTCTTTCCAAAAGAGTTACTTCAAAGTGTGGGGATTTTTTTTCTTTTTTTTTTTTAGTGGGGGGTTTGGTTTGGTGGTTTTTTTGTGGTGTTTTTTTTTGGGGGGGGTTTGGTTTTTTTTTTTTTTTGTGTTGTTTTTTTTTGGGGGGGGGCGGTTTTTTTTTGTTGGTTTTTTTGGTTGTTGTTGTTGTCTCACCAGAGAAATCCTTGTTAACCCAAACTAACATGTTCAAAATAACAAAATCCAATGATCTGGCAGTTTTTAAGAACCAATTACTGACATGGTTTTGAATGTTTCTTAGATGAAATCACTAACTAACACCTTCACATTAATCGATCGGTGTCAGCAGAATTCTAGAGAGCTATGCTGCAGGCTCCAACACCAAAGTAGTAATCAATTAAGGAAGTCAGCTGAAAAAAATGATGCAAAGATCAGAGTTGTCAATGGCAAAATAATCTCATCTCAGTGGTGTCAAAGGAAGAGTAAAAAATGCCACACACTTACTTCACAGCGTAAGAAAACAACTTCAAACAAAGATTTAGTAATCAAATCATTATCAAAAATAAATACATCAATTAAAATCTATGAAGAAATTCTTCAGGAATCTATATTTTGAGCCATAGTTATGTAATTTTATAACAGATACATGTTAGTATAAATTGCACAAGACTTTTAAAACTTTTTATGGTATTAGTAACATACTTGCTAAAAAAACCCAGGGATTTTTATTTAGAGACAAATAATAAAATTAAGAAAAATAATAAAATGTAGAAACAAATAATAAAAAGGTAAACACCAAGACAAATATATATCCAGTTTACTTCTTCAGAAATAATTAACATTTTTACATGCTTTACACACTTTTTGAATAGGGACAAAAAAACACTGTTTTTTTTGCTGTATCTCTCATCCATAAATAACTCTGAAGCACAAATAACAATGCTTTGCTGAGTTGCTAAGTTCTTGGACCTGCTGAGTTAGCAAGGACGTCCACAGCAGGGTGTTGAGAAGGGCAGTGTTAAATACTGTTCAAAATAGGGATCTCATTTCTCCATACTCTTTGTTTGGCTATCACCATCATGAGGGCCTCCACCAAACTACATGCCATAGAAAGCTACCTGACACAATCTGTACTGCATTCTTTACCTTCCACAAGCAAACCATCAGAATCTATTAAAATTACTTTACGCCGATAGCACTAGAGACATGACAAATCACAGGCCAAGAGTCAGATACCAAAGAATGTGTCTCAGGGCGTTGGGGCCAGGCCCATTTGCAAGCAAATGATATTGTGCAAAGCTGGCATGCTCAGTGCATGACAAACTGATGCAATTTCAGTACTGTCGGAGAAGCTGGGTGAGATTTCTCTGATGCTGGCTACGGTTAGTGTACAGAATTGTGCAGAGTTCCCAGATTTGAATCACCTGGGGCCTGAAAGGGCTTCACTTGACAAGCCACAAATAATTACACTACACTCGTTCTGTTGTACTCTATTACTTTGCCTCTTATCTCTAGGCTTTGAGCACTCATGAACAAGAAAGGTCACTTTTATTTTGACCATGATGCAACAAAACATTGTTCTTTTGTGATATGATAAATAAAATACAGCCCTGCCGACTAAACATTTTTATCAGGTCAATTTTCCACTTTTATAAGCAACAATAATTTAGGGAGCTTGTTAGAAGAGTGGAGGTAGGAAATAATCATGCAGGAAAGTTCATGAGCTTTTCACTTAGGAGTGTGATATAGCTATCTCATTACTGTCAAAACTCATTTGAGCAATAGGGCATTAAGTTCTTAGCCCATAACAGATAACAGTTGTATCTGTGATTACTTTAAGCAGGTTTTTACCCCCTTTCAAATCAGCAATTTTTGACAATTTACAGTAGCAAAAAAAAAAGCTTTGAATGTGTAGCATGTTACCATTTCTTTCCTAGACACCAAGCACACTTCAAAACTAACCTTTTCTTTATCAGTTCCCAAAACATATTGTTTAAACAGTTAGTCAATTAGGAAAGTTTTGTGCTAGTTGTATTATCCTGGCCACTGCATTCACGGAGAGTAATGCTAACATTCAAAACTTATTAAAAAACCAAACCAAAACAAAAAAGGCAAAAAAAAGCAAACAGCAGTGACTTTCACGATTTAAGTAACTAACTTTAATTCATCTTTTCTTAGCACACAGAACAATTTTCAGGAGAAATTTCCTTCCTTCTCCCACTGGTTAGACAAAAATTACTCTTTTAATTTAGAGTTCTGTACTATGAACCAGATGATACCAGGTTTTTTCACCCTTAAAACTAAATTTAGAGATTTTCTAAAGCTGCAATTAGATACAAGCCAGGATTGTATGCAGAGAAAAAAATCATTCTAACAAGAACCCTCGAACTGTTTCTGATCCCCATAATCATATTCTCCTTATTTTCCAGATAAATATGCAGTAGCAAGTAGGTAGCAGAAGATAAAATGTTGTAAAGACTTCTTAGCTGCAAGTGTTGAACTTCTTACAAAGTATATTTTTCTATTTTGCCTGTAAATAAGGCCAACATAAGAACTGAGAGAAGAAAATTACTACCCCCCAAAAAAACCACTCCCATCAAGTTCTTACTGAATTGTTTCAAAAAATATTGTTTCCCTCTTCCCAAATAGTAAAAGGAATCCATGGCAAAACTTGTCTGATATTGAAACATTTCTGACAAGGGAAGTAAAACCAAAATTAGGAATGGATTTTGATAGAGAGGACAAACATGAAAAGGAAATTAATAAATTTAAAAAACCATCAAACGCCACCAAAAAACCAAACAAAACAACAAAAAAATCCACCCCAAACTGAGCACACTTCAGAATCTACTTGAGCTTTCTAGTCACCGTGTCAGAGGCTATGGTGCAAACACGTTATTCCTATCAATCACATAATCACATCCACATTCTGAGCACTCAGCAAAAGGAAAGGCCTTTGGCATTTTCTATTCAACATCAGAAATAGATATTGTCACTAATTACTGACTTTTTATGCCCTCTCACTAGCACATAAACCTGGAAGGGATGTCTTCGGCTTTTAGTGAGAGAATGAATCTCTACTCAGAAACTAATTTTCAAATGTTCTTAATCTTGTTTGTAAGAATGAAGCATTTCAAAATTTTATAGGAAGGATGTCATCACAGGAGATTATTTTTCTTAGAATTTGGAACAAATAAGAAAAATAATAATATGTTTTTTGATTCTATAAGCACAACTTTCAAATCTAATGTTGATGTGCATGTTTTCCTGAATATCCATTTCTTCACACATTGAAAGCAAAGCTAGTATTTTTATTACACTCGCTGACATTACCATAAATTTACTAGTCCATTAATTTACTATTAAATTGAAGACATATTGCTTTTTTTTCCTCCACATCTTGAAAGAACAAGAAAGTCAGACTGTAATTACCATCCTTGCAGCTCAACTGCAAGGAAGACACATGATCAGGGAGTACTATTCTTGGTAAGAGCTTGATTACTAAATAAAGAGTAGAGAAGGGAATCTGTATACAAAGAAAGAGTCCTGTGCAAAACCAGAAGTAGAGGCAGTTAGCTGTAATTCTCTAGACATATGGTCCTTTTTCATAAAACCAGTGTATTGTAATCAATGCAGACTTGCTGCTGAACAATTCATTATTTCATTACCTAATCAAGACTTTGTTTATCCTTTTTTAACAGATTATAAGGAAAGCTTTAGAGTTCATTATTTTCCAATCTGAAGATACTGCCACACTTCAATACCTTCTGCTCTGGTATAAAAAGAGGTTCAATTTTTTAAAAATTTAATCAATTGCAAGAGACACAACAAATACAAAAAAATAAAATAATGAAGATTGGTAATTCTTATTTTACCATTTTCAAGGTAACCTAGTGGGACAGAAGACTTTCATGGAAGTTGTATAGTGTTTTCACTCTGTTAAAAATTAAGTATTCAAATAGTAAGAATATATTTTTGGATATGCAATGCTTTCACAGCAACTCATCAGGAAACTACTATTGTCAAGTGTAGGCAACCCCTTTCAAGAGTGACTTTTGAAGCTCTGTGCAGCATGTACATTACTCCCCAGTTGTCTCATAGAGGTCCTGGACTTAACTGGGACCTACAAACACTGTGACATCTAAATAAATAATACACTAGATGGAGGTTGCAGTGGAGGTTTGGCTGTCACTTCTCATAAATTATTTACTGTAGTCAGGACCCTACACTGAGGGGAAAATTCATCTCAAAAATCATCTTCTCAGATCTCTTACTTACACGCTTCTAGAACACGAGGTTTTTTGAACGAGAGGTGGAGCTCTCACTGCACCAACAGAGGAGGAATGAGAAGAAATATACTTTGTTTTGAACCTGGCATGGACATGGCACTCCTTACTCATGATGTACTCCTTCTGTCTCATTTCAACGCTTGAAGGTATCCAAGACTGACTGCTATGCCCCAAATAATTTATTAAAAAAAAAACAACAAATAAACCACCACCAAAATCCTACAACATTAAGTGGTTTATGAAATGTGAAAATTATAACACAATATATAGGTTGAAATAATAATTTTAAAAAGACTGTTTACAGGATATGGGCATTCATGCTCTAGCTGCAAGACTTATCATGACATCTCAGAATAAGTCTATTAATAGACAATATACATTTCTCCTTTCATTTTCTATTAAAAATACAATACCACTTTCAAAACAAATTACAACACATCTGTTTTGTCTTTAAAATCCTCTCACAGAACATTCTCCAAAATGCTATTTGGAGTCTTCCCCAAACCACAAAACTTTCAGGCTTATAGAAAACTGCAAATGAAAAGTATTAACTCAAATTAATATATGAGCCCTCATATATTTCCTGTAAACACAAAAATATAATGGCTACTGATAGCAAGAGTATTCAGATTACAGTGGCTTCAAAGCCTCTATTAGTATACTTCCATGGAGCATACCTTAACCAAGTATTTCCACTATACCCAAATGCAGCACTGAAGTTATCCCACTAAGCACTCTGCACAGAAGCACCTCTTAGGTATCATATTCCAAGTGAAATTTCAAGATAACTTAATAAATCCCATAACAATGGTGACTAACTATCAATTAAACCTGAAATGAATTACATCAGGTGCTAAAAAAATTCAAAGACCAATTAAAATTGGATTGCAATAAGAAAAAGGGAGAAATCTATTCCATCTTCCTTCATGTTGCATTTTAAAGTCTGGTGTGTTCTCACTCCTGGCTAGTGAAGAATGTACTGTGTACTATGTACTTGTTCAACACTATCTTTGTGGACAAGATTTTACAATTATCATGAGTTGATGCTACCTGGAAACATCACCAGGAGCAGTTAAGCTTTATTCCTCTGATGAAATAATTCCACTGATAGTATTACATTACTAACAAAATTTTTCCACCAGTACCTCCAAAAGATACAGTAGAATTCAAATATATCGTTATTCAAATATATCTTTATTGGAGGCAGCAGGGCATGTCTGAATGCCCTGCTACCTCCAGTCTTTCTGAAAATGTAAATTCCTCATTAAAACTGCAAACTAGTGGATATTGGGAGATGAATGGATAATGGATGCTTTGCAGTTATAGTGTACTATAGAAGGTGTCAACTTTTGCTCTTTCAGATGGAAAACTGGTAGAGGTAATCACGCTGCTGCTTCTCTACTCAGCTGTCAACACTCCCATCACAAATAAAGCATAAGGTATTTCTTCCTCAGGGAAATCTTACATGGCCCTTTCCAAGAAGATTCCATGACTATGAATCAGGGGTCTTCATGCAACTGCCCAGCAACTGGAGACCACTGGAGCTACATGTGTCTGTCTGATCTGTCCACAGCTCTAACTGATTGCTGTATACAAATTCAGCCAGTTTTCACTTTGGTTTTACCTTTTCCTATTTTCTCCTTCAGCTGCCATTGTGCGCACTGCAAAATTCTTTGTGTCTTACTTTACACTCTTCAAGTTCCCGCTGCATACCAAGTGGTCAGTTTCATACCAGTGAAAAAGTCTGTCAAACAGGAAAACTGATGACAAATGCAGAATTTACTCACTAAAAAAAAAAGGGGGGGGAGGGGGGAAAGTATTTTAAGAAACAGCAATCTGGCTTCAATTATCTAGCCTATTTCCTCCCATAATATATGGGCTTTCATTGGAGCATCAAACCCACTAAAAACAATAATCAAAATAGCATTTTTCTGACATTACAGAATCACTCACATCTGTCAAATTATCTTTTATCATCTTCACCATCCTTGTAGGAGAGATAGGTATCCGTACAGACCTATTCTGATTCCCCTGCAGTGAAACCAGAACATTTGAAAACCCTCTAGGAAGACACTAAGACTGTAAAAGACTAATTAGATCTAATAGATTGAATACTTCTGTTTAACTTCCTTGATCTTGGAGTGACTGCTGTGTCACTGATTTCAACTTGTGACACAAGGTCAAATACATGGTGAGCTTACAAAAGCCCGACTGGTAAGTAAGTAGTCTTCACACAGATTTCATACTCAAGACACTCAAAATCTGTTCAGATTTTTTAAAACGACCAAATTTACACAGTCTAGAAAAGTGGAAATGAAAGGGCTAGAACCAAAATACTCTGAAATCTTTTTACAGAAACCCATAATTACTCCCTCCGTACTTTGTAATTAACAAAACTAATAAATATTACCTCTTTGCAACTTGCTATAGTGGCTTATTCTAGGTCTTCATGGAATAACAACTAAAAGCTTCCCTTTTTGACTCGATGTACATTAATTTTAACAGCAAAGAATGCTAAAATATATAAAGTATACCAAAATTTAGATCCTTTGTCATTTTATACTTCCATAAAGAGAAGTACAGCCTTGTAGACTGCTGCTTCTATGGAGGTAAAGCCAATGAACTTTCAAAAAACCCACATTAGTTTATGATCTTACATGTCAGATCTTGCTTCTACATTTGCAACTCCAGGAGCAATTTGGAGAGTAGTATTGGAAGTGTTAATTAAAAATGCAGTAAGCACTTGTGTCAGTCAAGTATGCCCTCTGCTCTACAACACATTTAAATGTATGTCACCTTGACCTGAAACATACCACTGTAAAATTTTTTTGGTCAATATAAATCAAATGTACATTAATTTATTCAGTAAGTTTCCTGGGATCTGAATCAACATTAGAAATCTAACTAGTATTTATTATTCTGTTATTGACAAAGAGAGCATATTTAAATGACAACAAGAACACGTGGGTGTCATTTCGAAGTTGAATTGTTCTCTAGGGACATCCTTAGAAAGTGCCTACATTTAAAGGTCATTCACTGCCAAATTATGAACAACTGTTGCATTTATTAGCACAGGCTCAATAGTTTAGAAGCTAGTGTCATCAATTTAAACTGACAGTGAAATTTAATTGTCCACCAAGAAAACTGACATTTCACATATTATGTGTTTCATTTCATGTACACTCCAAACAGAACTGGAACAAGTGCAAGTTTATTCTGGGATCTTTGGGTTTTTGGTTTTTTTTTTTTGTGTAGGGGATGAGAGAAAAAGACTTTGAAGATTTTATATCAGAGGAATAGCACTTTAGAAAAGCTGAACTCTTGAAACAAACACTTTTGAAAGAACTATGCTTCCCATTTACTTTATTGACATAACTCAATCTCAAACATTGTATAATGATAGTTTTTCCTAATTTTTCTTTCTAATCTTTTAAATCCCTAGTATTTTATCTCTCTGGTCAATATTTTGTTTTCTATTTCATAACTGCACTGTAGTTTTCCCTCTGAGGCTAGAGAGACATTTCCACTTTCCATGGCAAGTAATTTCCTCCCTCTCTGCAGAACTGATGGATCTCTGACCATTCCACTTTCCAAGTGCTACCTAGCCACATCAGGGAAAAAAAGAAAATAATCTAAAACAACAGGCTTAAACTGCAAACAAACCAGTAAGTTGGTAATGAATACCCCCTTTATGTCTTTTCTTTCCAGGAAGTAAGAACACACAGTAGCAGCCTGCATCCAGGGCAACTGGATTCTGTTCCTCTAAAGATAAGGAAACACAGGGATCTCAGGGAAGCGTGTTATGGTTGCAATGCAGAGCCACCATAGAGAGGAACAACTCTCCCTTCAGTCTCACATTTCATGCAGGAGGTCACCACCATCACTGTTTCTAGCAAAGACACTAGGACAACCATCACCACTCTTCTCTAAAAACTATCCTTGACTGCTGCTTGTCTGCAATGGCCCCAGCAGTCACAGAGCAGAAGGCACCCTCTGTAACCCGCTGGCATGTGACTGGACTGGTGGGCAGTCTGCAAGTCAGCAATCTTCCATCTGCTTCCATCATCTTTTTCTGCTATTAGTTGCATAACCTCTGCTAGTTCCTTGTTCCAGCTACTCCAGTCCAATAAAACACTTTAATTTTGAGCACTTGTGGGAAAGAAAGAAAACAGTAAAATGATCAACTGTGCAAAGTGGTACTTCTGTGATCACAGAATTTTGTAATAGTTCGGGTAGGAAGGGACTTTTAAAAATCATCTAATCCACTCCTTCTGCAATGAGTAGGGACATCTTCATCTAGGTCAGGTTGCTGAGAGTCCCATCCAGACTGGCCTTGGATGTTTCCAGGGATGGGCCATTTGAAACCTTTCTGGGCAATCTCTGCAGGTTTTCACTATCCTCACTGTAAAAACTGTGTACCTTATCTCTAATTTGAATCTTTTAGTTTAAAAGCACTCTCCTTGTTCTATTGAAAAAGACTTACTACAAAGCCTGTCCTCGTCTTTCTTAAAAGCCCTGTTTATTGCAAAAATGGCACACCAGAGTCCTCTCTTCTTCAGGTAGGACACACAGACTCTCTTAGCCTTTCCCCACTGGAAGAGGAAAGCAGAGCTGCTCCATGCCTCTGATCCATTTTTTGTGGCCTTTTTCTGGACTGATTCCAACAGTTCTCTTTCTTCTTTCTTGTACTAGGGACCCCAGAGCTGGATGTGGCAGACCCCTTCCACGTGGGGTCTCACCAGGGCAGAGCAGAGCAGAGCAGAGCAGAGGGGCAGATCCCCTCCTTCCCCTGCTGCCCACGCTGCTCTGGTTGCAGCCCAGGACACGTGTGGCTTTCTGGGCTGTCAGTGCCCATGGCTGGGTCAAGTCCAGCCTCTCACCCACCAGCACCCCCAGTCCTGCTCACAGGGCTGCTCTCGATCCCTTCATCCCCCAACCTGGGCTGGTAACAGAGGTTGTCCAAACCCAGGTGAAGCACCTTGCACTTGGCCTTTCTGAATGTCTTTAAAGTCACACAGACACACTTCTGGAGCTTATCCAAGTCCCTCTGGATGGCATCCTGTCCTCAGTTGGGTCACCACACCACTCAGCTTGGTGTCATCTACAGATTCTCTGAGGGTGCACTCAATCCTTTTGTCTATGTCATTAATGAAGGTATTAAAGAACACTGGTCCCAGTACAAACCCCTGAGGACACCAATTGCCACTGATGTCCACTGGGACTCTGAACCCTTGGCCACTAACCTCTGGATGTGACCCCAACAAATCCTTGTCCATCTAACAGTTGATCTGCAGAATCCATCTCTCTCCAGCTTAGAGAAGGATGTCATGGGGGACCGTGTCCAAGGCCTTACTGAAGTTCAGATAAATGACCCCTGCAGCCCTTCCCTTACACACTGGTGTAGCCACTCCATCACAGAAGGCCACCAGGTTGGTTGGGCAGGACTCCCCCTTGTGCAGCCACACACATGGAGGTTCCCTGGCCTCCCTGTGCCTAAGCAGGAGCTTCTAGGAGGACCTGCCCTGTGATCTTCCCAGGCATGGAGGCGACACTGACAGGTTGGTAGTTTGAAAGGTCCTCCCTTCTATGCTCTTTAAAGACGGGTACACTTTTTTCCAGTCACCCGGGATTTCACATGACTTTTTAAGTATCAAGGAGAGTGACTTGGCAACTACATCAGCCAACTCCCTCAGGACTCTGGCATGCATCTTATCAGCATCCATCGATTTAGGTATGTTCAGGTTCTTCATGACCCTTATCGTCTCTTACAACTTACTTCCCCATTCCATGCCTTGCAGTCTATCTACTCTTGAACTGTGGGGAAAAGAGACCACAAATGAAGACTGAAGCAAAAAAAAGTTAAGTAGGTCAGCCTTTTCTTGTCTTTTGTTACTAGTTTGCCAGTAGTGTTCATTGGGAGTACACTTTCTTTGACCTTTAAACCAAACAGTTTTAAATGCTAATATTGTAAAGCTGCTGATGAAAATTAACTTAAAGTGGATTGCCTGTATAATTTCATAGCTACTACAGAGCAATGGTAAGTTTTCATTAACATCAGTTTTGTTGTAAGGAGGACATATAGTGAACCCGTTTGAATTTCTGTACTTGGAACAATACTTATGCAAATTATTTGTATAATAATGAATTAGCAATTAGACTGGCATAAGTTTTTCTCATGAATAGTCCATAAGCCCTTTAAAACACAAAGAAAAGATGCAATGTAATTATCAGGGCAGTTTTCTATATCCTCTCCTACAAGCATGCCTGACTCAGACAACTTTAGCCACAATTCCTCATACAGTTTCATGGTCAGCATAAATCATGATCATGTTTCGTATGGGATGTAGAACAGAATCTCCTCACCTGACTAAAATGGCAAAATAATCATGCAGGAAAAGCTGCCAAAACCTACTGAACTACAGCAACTTTCAGATCCAAGGGACTGACTTACCACCAGTAAATGATTAGAGATGAAAAATGCTGTAATAATCAAAAGTGTTGTCATAGAACATGTTCATTCTCAGGATCACTTTCTTGGAAGACTCCTAGAATCATATAGTTTCATTTCTGATTTCTTTGAAGCTTACACAGCTTAATATTTATGAAATTTAAAAAACCCAAATCCTCTAAATAGCAGGAGTCATAGACAGTATTACATTTAAAGAAACTCATTAAATGCAAATACAAAAACTAAACATTACTATGATAAATCCTATTTGTGTAATATACACATCTTAGAAATCACTCTGTCATTTCAATTAACTTGCACAACTAGGATATGGTGGAATTGTGGTGCTATTGTAATTACACTCAATCACATTCAGTCAAAATGTTTGAAAGCCAAATGCCCAAAATCACACAGCTGTCTTGTAGAGAGTCATTTACATTTAAGTTCACCCAAGAGGCAAAAATATTTATGCTGCTATACTACCACATTAACACAACTGAAGTGGTTTACCTTTTGCAAGGCCTGCAAACACCTGCTAGTAGTGAGGACCAAATAATCTACAGCATTAAGCATAAGGAAGATGAACTTGCTTCATGGAACTCCGCCTACATGGATTAATCTCCTAGAAGTTCTACAAGATTCAATTTTTTTTCTAAGCTACTAAATGAATTTATTTAATAGGGGAAGTGTGCTTTGAATATCCACTTTCAGATAAATACCCTGGGTTTTGGTCCACCTGTCTCCACCCAGCACCATGTTAATGTGTTACTGTCCAACAGTTTTGTGGGGTGAAAAAACTACTGAGAACAAAAAGGACCTTTAAAAACTGTGCAAACTAACCTCCCTGTTCAAGGAGAGCCAGCTATACAGCTGGCTACCCAGGATAGTGTCCAGTCAGGTTTTGAGAACCTGCGAGGACGGAGACTTCACATTCCTCTGGGCAACCTATGCCAGTGCCTGCCCACCCTCATGATAACAAACCAGTCTTGCCTTATGTTTAAAGAGCATTCCCTGTGTTCTGATGTTTGCCCACTGCCAACTCTCCTCTCACTGGACACCAAGAGTCTGGCCCCCTCACTCTGGCTATTCGGATCATCTGTACACATTGAAGAGATGCCCCTGCCAATTTTCTTCTCGATGATGAGCAGATGAGCAGTCCTGGCTCTCTCAGCGTTTCCACACGCAAGAGATACTCCAGCCCCTTCACCGTGCTTGCCCCGCACGGGGGCTGGACGCCGCAGGACTGTGGGGCCGGGGAGCAGCTGCCTCTCCTGCCCCGCTGGTTGCACACCGCAGCCGCCGCTGTCGCCGCTGCCCCGTAGGGCAGAGCGGGTGTAAGGCAGCAGGTGCCTGGCGGGCTGGGACCATGCCCGCCGCGCCGAGGGGCCCGAGCAGGGACGGGCAGCACGGGGCAGGGCACGGCTGGGCAGGGAAAGGCCTGGGGCAGGGCTGGGGCGCACAGAGCAGCGCTAGGACGGCTCTACAGTACAGCGCTGTAGAGAGCAGGGCGGGGCAAGAGACGGGGGAACAGGGCAAGGCCGGGCCGAGCCGGAGAAGGCTTGCGGGGCAAGGGCGGGCGGCGCTGGTCGGGGCTGGCGGGGTCAGGGAGGGCAGGACGGCCTCGGCACGCCTCCAGGCGCCCCAGCGCAGCCCCCGCCGGCTGCGGGCACATGTGCAGCGCGAGGCGCGGGCGTGCCCCGCCCGGCGCACCTCACCGTGTATCCCCGCTCCAGCTCGCTCTCCTCGTATCGGAAGGACGGGATGAACACCTCCATGCCGGCTCCCCTCAGCGCGGCGCCAGCGCCGCCGCCATCGGCGCGCCCGTCACGTGACCACGCGCCGCGTGACCGGGCGGGGGAGCCGGGCCCGCCCCGCGCCCCCGGGATGCGGGATGCGGGATGCGGGATGCGGGATGCGTCCGGGGTAGCGTCCCCTGGAAAAACGTGGTTTGGGACGGGCGGTGCTCACAGCTCGGCGTCTGGTTCAGCCGCAGCTGCAGCACTACTGCGGAGCGCGCACAAAACGGAGGGGAAGAAAATTAACTTCCAGGGGGATGTTAATTCACGCCTGGATTCACACTGCAGCTCAAACCTGTATCGCAGAATCGTTAGGGTTGAAGGGACATCTGGAGATCATCAAGATCAATCCCATGCCAAGGCAGGGTCACCTAGAGCAAGTGACACAGGAACACATCCAGATGTGTTTGGAGAGATGGAAGCGAGGTAGACTCCTGGCCCCTCTGAGCAGCCTATTCCAGTGCTCTGCCCCCCTCACTGTAAAGTTCATAGGTTAAGGTGGAATCTCTTGTGTCGTAGTTTATGGCCATTACTCCTCATACTATGGCTGGGCACTACTGAAAAGAATCTGGCACCATCCTCTTGCCACCTGACTTTGAGATTTTTGTTGTATTTTTGCATGTATTGTTGAGATCCTCTCAGTCTTCTCCAGACTAAACAGGCTGAGCTCCCACAATCTCTCCTCATAAGATAGATGCTCCAGATCCCTCATCATTTTATGGCCTCCTCCAGGCCCTCTATCTGTAGTACCTTACCTTTCTAGTACCGAGACTAGAACACAACACTCCACATGTGGTGTCACTGGAGCTCCCTCCACCTGATGGCCAGACTCTTCCCAATTCACCCCAGGACACCACTGGCCCTCCAGGCAACATGGGCAATGCCAGCTCATGGTCATCTTGTCATCCATGAGAACTCCCAGGAGCTTCTCCACAGAGCCGCTCTCCAGTAGGTCAGCCCCCAGCCTATGCTGTTACTTGGGGTTATTCCTCCCCACGTGCAGGACCCTACATTTGCCCTTACAGAATCTCAGACCACTTCCTGCCACTACCAAACCCACTTAATGGCAGCATAGCCTTCTGCTATGACTAGCTCAGTCAATAAAAAAATGTGTTTAGTAGTGCCTGTTGTGAACAGACATGAAAATAAGACAGGAAAAAATGTGGCACTCAGGAAAGTTCCCTATGTTGTGTCTGTTCCCAAGAAGCCACCTCTTAACTTTGTTATTTGGCAGAGAAGACCATACCATTTCAGAGAACTGTAGGTGACTGCTCGTCACTGGAGAAATTAAATAAGACTCCAAAATAGGCAGCTGTTTTGATGACTTAAAGAGTAATAGAGGCAGAAACAGAAGGTGCAATACCAAGTGCATTTAGGAGGCTAGGCTGTTGGCACAGGAACTGCTTTGACTTCACACAAATTAGCCACTTCCAAGCTTCCCACCATTTGGAAGCACTGCAAAATGTCAACTAACTGCCACTCTATTAGACAGTTATATCTTAAAACTCATTTTGTGAGTCTGGAGAGTATTAGGCACTACCCGAGACAACCTCACACTCTCACTGGTCTTTCAGAGTAGCTATCATGAGAAATCCATGACCATAGAGGGTTTGATCTTTGTAAGTAGATTCAGGTATACAAACGTATCTCAAAAATGGGCAGAAAAAAACAAATTTATCTGATGTCTGTGGTTTATTCTATCAGCTTTTTGAAATTTCTTTTGAAAACTAACTTGTTCTTTCTAGATTAATAGCACTAGAGAGGGAGAGGGTAACATTACTGCGGTGGTGAAACAGCAGGCCAAAGGCCTACAAACTGAATCCTGACTTGAGCGGACAGAAGCCATGATAAAGCTGACAGCTCTTTTTGAGAACAGAGTTCTGTAGCAGCGAAAAACAACTTATCTCCCCTGAGAAAGAACTCTAAGACTGTGGGAACAAACCTGCTTTCCCTGAGAAAGAACTCTAGGATGTAATAAACACTAGCCACCTGTGTAAACTGGTTTTACACCGTTAGCTAGAAAAATGAAAACTATCTCTCACAAAGAACTTTTCCTACACATACACACCGGGAGTTTGAGTAACCAATAAATACAGGGTAACAACATGTTACTGGCCAGCTGGGAATAGACATGGGATGTTCTTTAAAAACCATATAAAAAGAGGGGCGCAAAATAAGCCAAGATTGATCCTTTTCTTCTTTGCGCCATAAAGCGTGTCCTGCATTTTAACTGAGCATCACAGCAACACATTACAACCTCATTTTCCCTCCATTTCTCTTTATTTTACTGAAAGGTAAATTTAATTGTATTTTGCTCTAAGCAAAGAACTGTGACTTGAAGGATGGAATACAAAGTAGACATCATTTGACTTAAACCAAGAAGACTTATGCAAACTAACACAATTTTACTTTGCTAAGCTAAAGTGAAGTAACAAACCAAAATTCTTAAAAAATTACCTGAAATCAAAGTCAGATATTTCTCAAGCATCTGTTTCTGCACAACACTGCTCCTGGGCCAGTGTCCTCAACTGCTGACAACCAGCAGGACAGTCCCAGCACTGCTCTGTGTAGTAGTGACAAAAGCAATGTTTCCAGCCCCCATGTGCTCTTCATCATGCACTTTTACTCAAAGGTGCGTATGAAATCCTATTCCCCCACAAAACACCCTCTGATAAAGATATTACAATAATTCCGAGGAAAGATTAGGCATATAATAATAGTCTTACCACTCTAGTAAATGTGGGCATACTAGGTAAAAATTACCATGCTATCATTACTGTTACTTCCTGGTTAAGAATCCAGTCTTTAGATGTAGTTTCTGCTCTCCCTCTAATAAAAAACAGAGGGATAAGTCTTAGGACACCACTTTTGCCATAACACATGTACCATGAGAAGTCAGTAGAAGAATTTCATAGGAGCACTGTTTGTGGGTGTTTGCAACCTAATAAGAAGTAATTTCAAAAAGCTACTTTTCTGTTTAATATCATGTAACTTATTAACAAAGAAAAGTTTTAGACATTAATCTGGTTTCAAATTCAATAGAATATAATGGAACTTTTGATTGTGCATTAGCCAAAAGGAACAAGGAAGATTATTACATGGTAAGCAGAATTCAAATACATCAATATGTTTTGGAATGTTAAATACTTAATTTACACAATATATCATCATTAACTGGCTAATCTTTAAACTTACATCTGAAGAAAGAAAAAGGATTTCTCCCCATGGCTGGCTGGCCAAGATTGTCTTTCTGTCTAACACACTGAAGATCAAAAATTTAAGAACCATTAGTTCAGAGAATGCTATCAAGTGTGTTCAAAATCATCCAGGTCTTCGAAAGCAAACTGCACAGATGTTACAATAATTCTTCCCGCAAAACACAAAGCAACGTGAAAATACTTCAAATGTATCTTGACTTGGACTGGCATAATGTGCATTAAAATTATGTTAGTAATCCTAAAAGAGAAACTGTAAAATGGTTGAACTCAACTGCTAACAGTGTTATAGACTCTCTTCAAATTCATCTGTTGAGCAGATTCTCTAATGTACTCCAGGAAGTGTTTGTCTTCAGTGCTGGGTGTTGTTGCACCTGTCAATATCTCGGGTTTTATTCTTAAATTACCTTGATCCAGAATATAATTAATAATAAACTGTAACTCCAGCTCTGTATACTGTTATTGTTCCCTCTCATCAGATTGTACCTAACTGTCCGTAATTACAGAAACTAGGAATCATCAATCTTCCCATTTACTGGTGACTTCTATGATTTTTTTTTCCCAAAATAATCACTGTGCAATTCCTTATGCAGGGAAGGGGAATTTAGCATCCATCATGTTAGAATGATTCACAGGACAGAAAAAGGAATAATTGCAGGCAAATCTGAAAGATCACATTCCAAATTCTCATGATTCCATGACTTTCTGAATGGCTAATTTCCAGAATAGAAGTAGGCAAATAAACCCATACAAAAATGCTAATCTAAGTGATAAGTAAAATATACATCAAAACAAGAGGCTAGATCTAAAAGTCCTTAATTAAATCACAATCTAATGTTAATTGTCGATTTTTCAACTGCTAAAAAACTCATTTTAAGTCAACTCACAAGATTCAACCACAGATAAACTGCTTATCTCTAGTCTTTTCTTGCCCTTCCATTTCCATTATGTATTTCTTCAACTTTAGTTTGCATATGAATATCCTAAGATAGGTCTGCCCACTGCTTTGTGTACTGTTCTTTCCTAATGAGAGAAAAAATATTATTTTATACCCCTCCCCTTTGTTAATCATTTCCCCATTGATTTGGGGTGGGGGAGAGGGAAGAGAAGGAATGACTTCACCAGTAAAGTCAAAAGATTACTAGCAAGTTACAACCACTGCAATTTTATTATTGATTCAACTATGTAACACATAAATTTAAAAAAAAGGAAAATCATCTTCTCAGGTAACAAGTAACATTCTGAACAACTTGAAATTCAGCTTCTAACCTGTAAAAATATTGCCTTTCTTTCCTCATGTTTGTAATGGACTCATATTTTGCTACAAGTTTTATTTTGCCACACCTATTGCCATATTTTTTTACCACATGATTATTACATAGCTGGTTCTGTGCTAAAGTGGAAGAAGAGAAAAAACTGTAACCCATTCTTTTTTAATTAAAAAAAAATTGAAAAGAATTTTTCCCCTTAGGACAATCATTCACTGTACACATAGTTTTAGTGGATGTTGGCTGTTCACTTAAGTGTACAGGACCTACCAGCCAGCAGCTCATTTCCACAATTTGAAAGAAACTGACATATTTGGGCCATGAACCCCACAGATGCTGAAACAAACTCCCATATGAGGCTTTCAGAGGAAATTAACTTAGGAAAGGTAGAAGAAAGAATAATTGATAGGGAAGCAGAATATTCTGTTTTGAAAGGGACAGTGACTAAAGAATTACAGACTTACTGTACACCGAGCATCAGCTTAGGAAAGAAATAACAATGTCTTCAACTTGAGCCATTTCATGTTTTTTACAGCTAATTTAAAAAGGACCATGAATATGACAAATAGATTTGTTGCAAATATGTTATTTTAACCTAAAAAGTAAACTAGAATTCAGTAGCACCTTGTCTTTCATACAGTATTCCAAATGCAGTTCATCATTTTGCATTTACTTTTTGATTATGCTAGTGATTCTTCAGTGGTACATTGGCTTGTAGTTTTAATGAAATAAACACTTAAATTTAGTATGATACCTAGTAGTGAGGTCTACAGACGAAAGAGTTCAGTAATACCCGCATTCACTTGGGTTGAGAAACGTCTGCTAATGTGGATGTTAATCGCATAAGGAAAGGCAGTAACCAAATCTCCAATCCTCACAATGAAGGGCAAGGTAAACAAAATAAATTTCCAGATCACAGGATATTCTGAGTTTAAAGGGACCCACAAAGATCACAAAGTCCATGAATCACCCATCTGGGTCTTGAACCCAGAACCCTGGCATTATCAGCCAGCTGAGCCAATCTCAGGATCATTAACAGCTTCTTGAAACAGCAAGAGATTTATGCTATCCAAATGTGACAGCTAATCTGGATATTCTGCTCAAGCTAACCTTGTGATGCAAAAAACCCCATAGAATCTTTTGTATTAGCAGCCAACCCTGTGTGACAGCAAACTCCAGAAATGCCATTATCCATTTGTTCCTCAAAAGGCTTCTGGTTTTGAGAAAAAACTTGCACAACTCATTCTTGTTTTCAGTGACTGGTATGGACGACCACGCTAATCCTTGCTAGCAGACTTTCTCATTGTCTTGTCACAAGAGAAGAAAACTGATCCATCATTCAAATGAATTCTAACCCTGATAGAAGCAAAAAGATATCAACAGCTAAGAAAGCTGGACAAACCACTTATAGAAAAAAGATCGTGAAAGGATATGTTCACCCATTTTGACCTCTGCATGTCCAAACAGTCTTTTAGTTCTGGAAATGTGAGCAGTATATATCTGAAGTTTAATACTAAGCTGTTGGTCAATTTTAGTTAGCAGTAAGCAAGCCAACATTAAGTACATTGCAACACCTTACAGAGTCTTATGCCTAGAGAAACTCTATCAGTTTTTTTCATCATAAATCTCCTGCATACTTGAGCTCCTCAAAAGGCAGTTTTAAGATCAATGACTGAACAAACACTGATGCATAAGGTATTATTTGTTTAAGGCTTTAGCATTTAACCATTTAAAAAGAAGTTTGATTTAGGCTTGATAAATTTTGGTGAGGGTTTTTCTGTTCTAGTTTCTTGAAAACTACTACAAATACTGAGTTAAGTATGTAGAAAAACAACAGCAAACACTAATCTGTCAAGTTTACACTACCTTTGTAGCAAAACTAGAGTATGACCTTCCTGTTGAATGGAGGTTTCCATTCTGTTCAGAAATGGTATTATGTGCTCTTTTAGATTTGACTCCAAACAATACACATTCATGGGTTTATCCTGCAGTCTTATGATTAACTGAAAGCAACAGCTTCTCTCACTTTTTCATGCGATTAATATTTGCCTAAAATTTGTTAACATTAATATCTTCCATTAAAACTGATATATCAACAAGCTCAGTATGTCACTAAAATGACAGGATAACACATGTTAATATTGTGTATTTCAGAAAAATGTTTACATGCTCTGACTTCTTGCAAAAGGTATAACCAGTCATTTCAAATGTATTTTCTACTGAAGAAAATCCAGACAGAATACTAGCTCTTATAACTAACAAGCACTCAGCTGAATTATCCACTTTTCTTCCTCAACTATTACAAGAATTACCGCAAGATTTTTTTTATTTCTGTATCCTGACACTACTGAATACAACTGATGCAATGTTTCAGTCCAGTAGAACGTCAGTATTTGACCATGCAGGTGATTTTAATTCTGTAGAAGCTTTGTAAAAATTTGAAGAAGATTTCAGTTTACATCTGTCTGTTGCCTAAGCACGTCTTTTGACCCTATGAGTACTAACACAGTAGACTTTGCCAAGGCAATGAACTTCAAGTGAAAAGAACACCTGTAATGAAGAGATTCAGAATTAAAAACCAGAATAGTTTACCACAGATAATTGTTTGTGGATCTTTAACACCTTCTCCAGCTATCTTCGCGAAATGTTGAGTTTGCCCCAGATACATCTTCGTTTCCTCTGAACAGTACTACTAAGAACATCAGTAAGTATCGACAGACAGACCCAGAGTGTTTAATGTTTCACAAGGTACATCCCTTTATTATTGTAATCACAAAAACATGATTTTGTACAGGAATGTTTAAGTGATTAATCAATGCAATTAAACTTGTTTCATAAAGATCAGGTAAACATACTACAGAACACTGTGTTGTAGAGAACAAAAATATCAGCTTTCTGGCCTTGCAGTGCACGTTTTAGTGCAAGAATTAAGACACAATAGTGTTCAATTCAGCAATGTATTGCAGAACATCATGCCACAGTCCACTTCAGAGACGGTCAGGACATGCAGCTTGTTAATAAAATGCTGTGGTATATAAAAGAAGCCCCATGATAATTCATAAAATATATAGTGGTTTATTTGGATGATTTAAATTGATTTCACTGTGGAATTTAGTTTTATCCAGGACAAACATCAAGAGTGTCTTGTCATTTGGAATATTCTTCTTCTAGGCAATGGCTTTGGCTTCAGGTAGGAATGCCTCCCAGTATTTTATTAGCTTGAAGAGAAGGAAAAATCACTCATTAGGTAGTAAACGTTGAAAAACATAGAGCATACCTCCTCTTGAAGTAAACTTGCCTCTATAAGTAAGAAGGTAGGTACTTATACAAAGTAAGAACATAGATACTTATTCATTAATATTTTTAGATAGTGCACAAAAAAACCACAAGTAATAAATCCAGAAATCTGCTCATAACTATAGATATCTTGCCATATGTTGAACACAATATTATAGAATAAAATTATACAGATTTTTTTAAAGATCAGTCACTTACCACTAAAGATACTGGTTTTTTTCAGATTTTTTTTGAATTAAACAAGGGTGGAGGGTTCTATTCCTGCCACTAGCAGAAGAAAGAGCCCAGACTTCTTCTAGTAACAAGACCTACTTCTCAGACACTGAAAACTGTTTTAAGGTTTTCCAATATTCAATAATATTGTGTACTTTTTAAAAACAGCAATAAACATTTAAGAATCTAAGTCTCTTCAGTAAGTATAAGTACATACTGATAACAATTTACTCTAATCTCTAAGTTAAAGTACTAATTCAGTTTGAGAAGACAAAAAAACACTCTGCTTGCCCATATCCCTAAGGGAACTTCTCCGTTGCTTCCCTGAATTACAGTTCTGCATGGGCTGGGAAACTGCAATTATCATGTCATTTGCCAGTACAGCACAGACTAGTAGCTTTTAATGTTTTAGATACAGCTGTGCTTAAAGCCCATACTTTTCTACATAACCTAATGCAGAATGTGTTACTTATTAACTTGTACAAAGCTTAAAATTTATCTTACCTGCTGTTGTGTTTGCACTAACGACTCTAAGTACTCGATAATAACAGTTTTAAAGTCTTTCACTCGTTCCTTCTGTCAATAAATAAATTATGGCATATTAATGTCTTCACAAATTGTACTTGTAATGTCAATATTATGTACAGCAGAACTATCATTTACTTGGAAAAAATTATACATGCCTCAAATCTTCCCACTTCCTTGCGAATGGTTTTGGAGATCTGTTCAAAATCTTTCTCCCCTTGCTGAACTTTTGTCTCCCACTGGCAAAGGAAAGACATACAGAGGTAAGATTTTGTGTTGTCCATTCAGTCCATCTGTATCTGAAGTTTTTTAGTACATTGATAGTCACTTAAGAGCTACAAGGACCTATTTGATTGTTTTGGCTTATTGAAATCTTACAATGACAATTTCAAATTTGTATTACAGGATGTCATCAGATCAGTCACAACAAAGGTATCTTTAAAGCAATGCTACCTCTAGATAAAATGTAAAAGTATCTTAGTACTGCTATTAAGAATATTTAATAACATTTAAAAAATATTCTTTAGAAAATAAAATGGATCTCAAAGGCTTTACTTACTATTCCCTTTCCAAACGTCATACAAAGGAACCTAAACCTGTCCAATCAAGCCTGGAAGAGTCTCAGGTTAGTTCCCCACACTTTTCTAATTCCAGAAGAGAAGAGTAAACCTTCATCTCTGCCTATGGTCAAGTATTTGATGATTGCTATATTTCTTTTGCACATGACAAGCTACTGAGTATGTGTTTATCCACTTTCCAAAGCACAAGCCTTCTTTTTCAGTGGCAACTGTTTTCAGAGAAAGCTGGACTAAGAGGTTACTGCAGGTAAGAAGATCACTAGAGGAAAATTCAGAGGAAGAGATGTTTCTTATAGGGTTATGCCATATTGGGAGCATTGCATTTGTGTAACAATATATGACAATAGATTATTTCTTCTTAGTTTCTGTGAAAAGACATCCAGCTAGACAAGAAAGGATCATCAATATCTACCTTGCCCTGTAACTGTTTTTACACACCTATTACATTGATAAATTTAAGCTAGCTGTGTAGATAGACTCAGAGACCCACAGCAGGCTAGCAGTTCTTTGAAATGCAACTATATCTGTTCATCTCAACATATTAACTGAGAACAAATACATTCAGTAACATTTATCTTCATCAGAAAAAAGCAGCAGGGAAGCAACACACTTCAATATAACATCTAGCTGTTAGCAATCCAGTGGTATTACTTATTTCACAAAAGCATTTTGTGATGCAATGTCAAATTTCTACTGTGGTAGGAGATAAATATAATCTATGTTCCAATAAACATCTCCATATTTATATTTTTAGTATATCTTTATTCATGGTTCCCTGACTACATTTTTAGATTTACATTATGAAGCCTTTTATTAAGTTATCTTTTATTAAGTATCTTCATGGAAGATCAGCCTGAACAGTTAGCTAATAACTGAAATATTATAAAACACAGCTAAGGAAAAGTAGATTAGGATTGCCCATACCTTCCTACCACATCAAACAGAGGTGCCTGAGATTTCTGCGAAAGCTTCTATAGGCCTAATGAATTCAACATTTCAGTTTCATCATGCCCAGGTCCTATGGGAATTATCATTGGGTAACAGTTTGCCATTTTATAGTATCTAACAAGGAGAAATTTCTCATTCAATAAGGTATCTCTAGGACGGGCCATTGTCCCCTTATCCACAAAAAACAACCAAGTCATGGATGATCCTCAAACTGCTTAGGCTTCCACTTTCCAATTCCTCTACCAGAGGGTCCACTATTACAGACTTCAGCAACTCTGAACACATTTCAGTGGCAGTGAGAATTTTCAACTGGCACACTTAAACTGTGGGTTTACTAAAAATGTTCTCTAGTTATCCAATAATGAAGGAAAAAGAATTACTTGAGAAGAAAGCAATTGCTTTAATATTGGCACTGGGAAAGGACCACTATTTCCCACTACTAACAGTAATCAGGAAATTTATTGTGCATGGTGACATCAGTATAGGCAATCAACAAAGAATGTGGTCACACAAGAGTAATGGTAGGTTTTCTCAGTAGACAAAGGACTTCTTTAAGGAAAAGAAAATCAAGTTAATGAGTAATTTAAATACTGCATATGAAATATATCAAAGGGCAAAAAGAACAAAGGAGCATGGGGTTAGTGATCAATGAGGAAGCCAAACAAAGCAACTGTGTAAGAGCTTGAAATCTGCAATAACATTCTTCCTCTATTTAATGGGAGAGCACTAGAGCATACTTAGAATGCATTAGTGTTAAATAATTAAGTTGTCCTACCTCTTCAATTTCCTTAGTGAAGCATGATAGAAAAAGTGTATAAATTATGACACTTCAAAATGTTAAGATTTATTTTTACTGAAATTACACCATATATACATGCACATATATATGGGTACAAAAGCTGCATATTTAAGCAAAACATGGGAATAGCTCTCTATTAGTTGTCTTTGCTGGATTTACCCAAGTCATCTTAGCTTTAGAAACCGAGAAATGCTCCTCTGCCTATCCAAGTGAGTTGTTAGCAGTTAAAAGCATTAATTTGTCCATGTTCCCTCCCTCCCTTCCATCTCCCAGACTCTGTAGAGACAGTATTAACTGTCTTACAGACCTTACAGTGACTAAAAATTGCACACATGTAGTGTTTTAAGTAAATTCCTTTTAAGAATTTCAGTAAATATGGGAAACAGCAAGTAAGTGATTTGTAAACAAAAATGGTATAAAGCAGCATTATGCAAAATGAATGAGCCAATGCAGAAAGTCTGACCTCCAAAATCATGTTTGATAACATTACCTCTTTTATCTCATCTTTAGCTTGCTGTAATTTATCAGGTTTGTTGGCTAGTTGGAGCTTTGCTTCAGCTTCACGCTTTTTTTGTAAAGTGACCTGAGCATCTTGCCACTTCTGCCAGCATTTCATTCGATGGTCAAACACACCCTGTGAGAATAGACAAATTTATTAAAAAAACAGAATTGTTAGAGCTATCTAAAGTCCCAGCAGGAAAAAATAATTCTAGGATAAAGCTGAAACAAGTTGTATACTCAAAGAAACCTTAGTGTCTATTGCACTACCATGTATTGCATTTCACTTGACATCATGCTTGCACAGTTCAAAACCTCACACAAATTATAGGCTCTTCAAGAACCCTTTTCACAGGCAGACACTTCAGTGCTCCAAATCATTTTATGCCCCTCATTTTATCAAAACACTACCAAAACAACTACTATGAAGTGCTCTCTCATGCAGACAATTCTCTGCTTGCTAGTATCTCTAACAGATACAAGAAACTGTTCATGCATATGTATTACATGCATTTTCAGCAACACGTTCATGTTAGCAATGGACTAAGGCAGCAGAAATGAAATACACATATTAAAAAAAAAAAAAAGAGAAACTAGTCAAAAGTCAAAAGAAAAATATGTACTTCCAACAACCTGATAAGTTCAAAGGTATTTCTGGACAGAATTCACAGATACCTGTTCTCACGTCTAGACCTAATGATGCTGTGCAGCATAGATTACACTTAAATTGAATACATTCTTTAATGAGATGTAGATCCACAAATTGAATTTTTTTCTTATTTAAAGACATTAATGGCTATCTACTACATATAGAGTATCAAATTATGTTCTTCCACATTTATGTACGCTTACTCTAACAGTACATAATCTGAAATAAACAGGTGCAGTATGATTAGACACAGTAGAGTATCCCCAAATACTGTACACAATCAGTATTGCTCAAGTAGATTTGCATTTTCTCTGCATCTAATGACTTCATTCACATCGTTGATCACAGCCATTTATATCATTGGAATAGCTCATGAATGCCTGATGTTCTAGGATAAAGTGAAGCAAAAACTTAATTGTCCTATATGAGCAAATGCACACATTCATTTACCCTAAACCTATGTGCTGAAGAATGTGACTTTAAATGCTAAATCAGTATTTTTCCTAGTAGCACTCACTTTTACTGCAGCAATCAAACGAATGTAATCACCAAGCAGTTCTGAGAACACATAGAAATCAGCAAAAGCTTGTTCTTGATGCAACTGATCTATCTTCTCCTCAACCTCTGCAAGCTGAGACAAAGCTCTAGATAGAGCAGTGTGGTCCTCTGAGTTACCTAACATGGCAGCACTTTTAGCAAAGGCAGCAGTATTGGCTGAAAGCTCTGAAACACAGGAGAAATGTTCAGCATGATTTAGTTAATTTATTGTATTACTCTGCAGCATAAATCAGTGGAGTAGCCATTTAAATTCACCAAATCAAAAGAAGGTAAAGATCACAGTAAGATACACAAGGACACCATAATGAAACCACATTTAGGAGAAAGACTCCTGTGCAAAAAAAGTCTCAATCAGTAAATGTTTTGCCAAGTCCGTTAATGTCATGCTTACTCTGTTCAGCAAAAATATGAAAAAAAAGTCACTTCAGTATTATCCAATTGCCTACTTTAGAGAAGATGCAAACCCACGAAACAAAAGGAAAAATCATGTTTCACAAAATCACCACTCCCATGAGTGGAATTTATTTCTGCTGGGCTGTTTTATTGACTTTACGTAACTTTTATGTGTGCATACTGTAATGTATTGTCACACTCTTCTATGCCTTAAAATATAAAACAACCAAAGCTTACATATCATCAACATCCATGGAAGTGAAGTTTTGAGCTAATTTATTAACAAATACGGGTGCAATTATCTTAAATCCCATGTAAGTAATCCTGTACAAAGTTTAGTTCCATGAAGGATCTTTGGACAAATGTTTGGTCAAAATTACTTCAGGTTACTTTGCAATTTTGCTGCTCCTGTGAAACCATCAAAACAGCAGAAGTGATTGTAGAAGGAAGTTGTCTTCAGATATTTAAAACTTACAATTTAAACACAACTCTTAAAAAAAACCCAATGAACCAACACTTCCTCAAATCTAAAAGGTGTCAAATCAACTGTAAATTAAGATTTCCATTTTCCATTACTTCTTAAATACTCCTTAGCCTTGAGGAGGGGAGGCTAAATATATTTTTACTGCAGAGAGTAATTCTTGATTAGAATAACAAGAAAGTAACTTATGACATTTTCATGCACTTCTGGAAACACTCAAAGGTGACACCATATTTTAACATACTACAATATTGTCCAAAACCACACTTAATGGTCTTCTTGAGCTACAAATTGAAAATTGTGGTTTGTTTGGAGTTTTGTCTGGTTTGGTTTGGTTTTTATTATGCTTGTTTTTTGTTTTTTTTTAAATAATCTGACAGAAATCCATCTCTGACAAAGAGCAGCACAGGTTATTACAATATAAAGGTACAAGGTTTTGCTTATATCTAAAATAAGCACACAAAAGTTGCTATTCTGTGACTACTTATCTTCCCAGAAAAGTTTACCTTAACAGTAGCTTGAGAGTATATCATTATGCAGACTAAATTAAGAGTAAGAAATTCCTGTGTAAACACTTAAACTCAGTTAACAGAGCAATACTGAACCAAAAGATGTTTAAATGTATTTACGCAGCCACTTTTTGTTCAGAAAGAAATTAGTCTTGCCATGAGACCTAAAGATAAATTTATGAATGTCTACTGTAGTGGACACCTATTGCTAGGTGCAGTAATGAAACTGTGAAAGGGAAAAAAATATGCTGGATCATTCTAGGGACTCTAGGAATGACAGACACCTGGGTTATATTTAAAATTGAAAGCAGATATACAAGAATATAAGAGCAGTTTAAAATAGAAGATACAAGTAGAAAATGCTTGCACTAAAATATGTTGCGTAATTATTTAAAAGTTCTGACATGCTGAGTTCTTGTCTCATCACCATTTCCTAAGGTTTATGTATAAGTAAAGTTACCTTTTCTGTGGCAGACTAATGCTTCAACACTGGCATGAAGCTTCCTAAGTTGCTGATCCAGATTCTCAAATTGCTGCTGTTTTTCTTCAAACCACTGACAAAAGATGAAAGAGTCAAGCATTACAAATTAGATTACCAACAACATTTCTGGTTCTAAGAAGCAAATTATCCAGGTACTTCCAGGGTGGTCAATTGATACAGCTAAGAATTCAAGCCAATAAGGAAATTAATAACCCATTTTCTACTTCTACAGCTTTAAAATGCAATTGTTGAAGCTCATTAATTCATCTCATTATTCAAGCTGAAAAATCAGCTCTTACTGCATCCGATTCATTCATCTTGATTGTCATTTTGTTGACAGCGTCGGCAGCTTTGTTCACCATTCTCAATATTCCTGCTCCACTCAGAGCCTGGGTGTTAACTGCTCTCGGCAGCTGGAATTGAATGACAAATAAGGGCAAAGCGACTGGTTAAAAGGATGGAGGTTTAACTGGGCACAAGGGGAAAGAAAAGGATATAGTGTTTTCTTTAGTACTATGTGTTTCAATATAGTGGAATCTAATTTCTCAAATTTACTACTTCTACATTCTCAAGAGGAAAACTTAAAAATATAGACTATTTACTTTTCTTCTACATCTTTACATTTAAATGGAACAAACAAACCACTTGTCCAAAGCTGTTATGAACTAGCCAAATGTCCTAAATGGCCACCTATATGCTACAATGAACAAACTGCCACTACAGAACAGAAAAGCTTAGATTTACAACAAATTAGACAAAGGAAATTCTGCAACACATTTAATTGCAATGCAACACATATACTGCATGCTGATAATAAAAGGTTGATGACTTTTTGCTTTTCAATATAAGGCTATAAATGTACCTCAAGTATCAAGAGAACATGTTATCTCCTTAGGTGTTGAGAAGCCCTTGGAGTTAAATTAACAAAATTTAAATTTAATTGATATTATTATTCAGGCTAGATTGAATATGCTATGCAAGGTGGCCCCTATGTCAGACCATTTACCCTTCATGTGATGTTTTGTCTGGCAGCAGCATTGACAAACCCACTGTAAATTATCTATTGATGCTTTTGTCAGTAGGGAGGCATCTGTGACTTATTAGTATAACTAAGATACTGACATTAGCCAAAACACAGTTCAGTATTAGACTGAAACCACTATGCACATTTATAAAGAGATAGTTGTATCTTTAACAATGTATTTAATATTGTGAAAGGTACCAGATTAATAGTACAGGATTTTTGTGAAATCCTTATTCACAAAAATACCTAGCCTGGTCAGCAGCACTGCCAGCATTTTCACATTACCCTACCAATATCCCTCAAGCTGAATTCCTAGAGGCAAGAGAGCTGCTCCCAAGTCAGTTTAATTTTACATCTTAGTTAACAAGCAGTAACATCAGAACTGAAAAGACCAACTCACTTGAAAAGTCACTATACAGCAAATAGCTTTTTGTCACTACCATTGTAAGTTTTACCAGAGCCTGAGGTACACCATTACCTAAGAAGCCTCTGCTCATTGTAGCCCATGAAGGGTATGGTCCAATTTGATTTCATATTAATTTAGGGGATTAGGTCTCAATACAAAGTGAATATATTGCTTGGTACGTTACCATATCTAGAAATAAATAAAAAAGTTAAAAAAACATAAATACCTCAGAACTTTCCAAGAACTGTCTCAAATCTGGATCCTGTAGCAAGGTTGGGTGCTTTACTGTTCGTTGTAGATACCTATGATTTTAAAAATTAAAATATCAGGTAACAGAACAGATTTAATGTGCCTGACTGAACATACTGCAGTGCCATGCACTCCATAGCGCAACATAACAGACTAAAGGTTAGGTAGTGTTTCACAGCACAGTTTGTTTACACCAGAAACTGCTTAAGGTGGGGCCTGCCATACCACCTGTATGATGCACAGTGGTAAAATAGTTTTGTTCACTGCACTGGACAGGCTTTTTGTTACAGTTAATTCTGGCTGATTTTTTTTAGAATGATAGGAAATCTTGGACATGTTAGTTGATTCTGATCTAGGTATAAACTATTTATGTGCTGGATAGATTGAGAGTATTCAATGCATTTAGTTCTCATACATGCATAAGTACAATTGAATATGACTAATTCCTTTTATTTTTCTGCACTTCTGCTTAGACCTCAAGTGTAATTTTTTATCCACCCTCCATTAGGTATGACCACCAGATCCTCATCTGTTTTTTCCTGAAAAAGGTAAGGATTGCAGTTAAACTATTTTACACATTAGATTGGTCAGATTTTTATCTTGTTCCATACTCTGTATGAAGTACAAGTTAAGGTTAAGGTGGCAGTATACCAGGGATAGGACCCTTCCCTGACAAAGATACTTGGACAGTATCAGCTGTATATCAGTGCTGGGTGACAGAGATCCAGTATCTCTTATGCCAAAATTCACCAAGTCACATCAATGTCATCAACGCACATCATCAAAAGCCCATTTTACTTTCAAGTGATTGAAGGCCTCTTTCACTCACCTTCCAGCCCAACAGCTGATTTGCTATGGAATAAATATATTACTGTCATTGTCTTAATTCTTTCAACCCAAAAAGTCTACAGAAGCTGGTAATGGTAGTTTACTTACTGAGCCTCTGCAATTTTAATTTTAAGCCCGAAACAAGTAATCTGTAATCACTTTCATGAATAGGGCTACTCTTCCTGTTATCAATGAGAATTAGTCAATTTCTACACAAAAATTTGACAGTTGTATACAGTCTCCAGAATTCACTTAAATGCAGATCACCAGCATTGCAATTACAGAACCCATATAGTATACTACAAGTAATTCTGAACCTAAATAAATTTTAGTTAGATACACACAATACCTTTCTAGAGCTGCTCTTCTTTTCTCCACAAATTCAGTAGATGAAGAATCTTCTTTGCCTACTTTAACCTTGGTCATGCCTTGAAGGAAATGGCATCATATTGATTTTATTTTATCACAGATAAATCATTAACATAACTGATGTGATCAGAATATAGGGTTCACCTAAGTTTACAAATTTAAATCAAATTACAGTGAAAAACACTACATAGGAACAAAAAAATCAACTGCATGCTGCATAGTTTTCTGAAAGTAGCTCTGTGAAATACTCAATTTCCTGTGACATATTAATTGCGACTAATAGGCAAGCAAAACTAGCTTAAGTTGCATTTATGAAAACAATGTAAATGCTGATCGGAGTTTGATTGGTAACTCACATCCAGAAAAAGAAAACAGCCATACAAAGTAGAATACAAAAATGTTCTCAGATTATAAGCCTAGTCACTGGAAAGCTTATTAACCTTATTTTCATTCTACTATTTTTTCTTTTAATTTCTAAAATTAATAGTTTTTTAATTAACTAATGCAAACTAGCAAGTTCTGAAAATTCTGAACTGCATGGAGAATAGAATCAGCAGAATAAAATACACGTAGCCTTACAGTGCTTTCTCTGACCAAAA
The DNA here is from genome assembly GCA_003676055.1 of Chloebia gouldiae. NCBI lineage: Eukaryota > Metazoa > Chordata > Aves > Passeriformes > Passeridae > Chloebia > Chloebia gouldiae. Next base: position 2,650,362 of record QUSF01000051.1, on the reverse strand, counting down.
CAAGAGTAGCAACCAGTTATTGATGTGCCATAGCACAGGAAATAAATTCAACCTCAGCAACAGAAGAACTCTAAAACAGTCAGACTGAACTCACTATTTGTCATGCTAAAGATCTAAACTTGGGGTTTAGCAACGTGAGTCCCATCAAAAACACCATGAAACACTGGACATCAATAATTATTCTTATTTCCTGAAAAACAGGAAAGGTCTTTTATTATACAGTCCTGATACCTGATTTCTAGCTGTAGTATATTTCTTATCTGTTACTTTTTTGTCTCTTTAGCTAAAAGTTTTGAGGTTCTGATGATGTACCCACTGATCTGTCAGGTCAACAGTTCCCTAAGTTCCTCACCCAATCTCCATTCTAGACTTAGAAGTTTCACACTGTAATCCCTGGAAGAGACAAGCAGCAAAGCCTTACAGGAGCAAGAAGGAACCCTTAACCTCCCAGCATTAGTTTTCCCCTCCTCTGCAACATGATGAAAATAAATCTGATAAAGGTTTTTTTTTCCAAAAGTATTCTACACAGCATAATGTAACTAAATCCATAAGTTTTTCAGTAAAATTGAGTATGTCTTTAAATGGAAGTGATAAAAGTATTCAAGGGAAGTTGAGGTAATTCACATGCCTCATCTTTTTACATTACAGTATTATTTTACAATAATATTTTATTGTAGAAAGAAGGAAATCCTGTGGCTTAATACAAAAGAACCTTCATAGATGACCTTTGAACAGAAGTTCATAGGGAAAAACTGAATGCACAAACAAACGACCCATATGAGGAATTCCTACCCTGTAAAAATGACAGTTGTTTCTAAATATCTTGCCACATTTCTTTTTCTGCTAATATAAATCTATTTAAACGCCAGTGCAAAGACTGTTCCTGTAGACCAAGAACTCTTCCTCCACAGGAAAAGATCCATGACATAACAGATTATTTTCTTTAAAAACGAAAATGTAATTTTCATACACACATGTAAATAGTAAGGTACCTTAATGAATGTCCAATTCCAGTTCACAATTGAGTAATTTCTATCCTTTTGTTCCACAGTCAGTAATTGATGGACTGGAATTTGTAGCTAAGATCTAAAATTCCAGCCCCTACTGCTCATCACCACAATAAAACTGGAGCTTTAAACTCCAGGTGTTACCAACAGTATAACAGAATGAACACACAGGGACTTCTTTACAACACACACTGCGTAACACTGAATATATGACATTATGTATTAAGACTTTAAACATAAACATGCATAATGCAAAGACTATAATCTTACTTTCAGCTGTTTTGTCAGCTCTCTGCTTTAAGATGCATTATTTCAAAACAGACCAGAATCAACTCCTCCTTTTCTCCAGGACTGGAAATGTACTGACTACATGCTCTTGAACAGAACTAAGTAACACCTGTGAAGTTCAACTTTAAAGAGGGAGTTTCATGCTCTTTTGAAAATATTCTACAGAGTCTGAATTTTCCCAACCTACCTGAAGTCTCTACACCAGGCTCTGAAGCGCCAGCCAGTGCTTGCTTGCACTGCAGTATGTCCCACCATTTTACTGTCTTCCAGGTATATAAATTTTTGCTGGTTTTGTTCAAGTGGTAGCTGAAATCCAGTCTCAGCTGAATTTGACTGTGATGCAAGCACTACATATTCATGTAAATGCACACTGTCATAAATGCCTTAAATGTTGTATCATACAAAGGACATGATCAGAAACCTCATTCCATTTCCATAAGCCTAGTTAGCATTTGGAATTAAACTTATTTTTGTTACAGAAAAAACTGATTATTATGGAATTACCCACAAATTTCAAGAACTACCAAAAATTCAGGTTAAATTTTCAGTCTCAAAGGCTTAAAAGCACAGTGCTTTTCCACGGAAGTAAAAGAATGAATTTTCCAAGCCTCTTGCTGCCTATATCTACTCAAAATGCCTACTCCCACTTACATGAAAAACTGCTGCTCTGATTATCTTTATGGACTAAACTACTGAAAAGAAGTTCTGCCATTGTCCACACATCAAACAACATTCTAGATTCCAATCACTTATTTATATGAGTAACACAAAAGTCTTTAACAGGCTTTACTGTTTTAAATATTTACCTATTTTGAAAGAACCTCTCCTACTTAGAAATCACAAAACTAAAGACGCTTTTAATGCATCAGGCCTGCTTCTTAGCTCATGGAGAAAGGATCTGATCCTTTAAGGTATTCAACCCAAAAGTCATTTTTTGCATTAAAACCTTGCAAAATTTATGAGAGGTTTTGCATTTCACCATGATCAAAAGAAGCAAAAAGAAGTATCAGAGACCTGAACTATGCATGAAGCTCTATATACATGAAGTATACATGAAGCTCAATTGGCAAGCAATTGATAACAGTTCAACCTAAAAATAAACTATTTTTAACATCCTTGTTTTGGTAGACTAATCAGCTCTTGAAAGGCAACAGCAAAGAAGGAATCATAGATAAGAAATACAAGGCCATGCATTAAGAGGCATCCTTCTCATTATCAGCATTAGTCTGAGTTTGGAAGAGGCCATTACATATCTTTCCAATTTAATGTGAACTTTTAGAAAATACAGAACATTAAGAATATTTGGACCACCTGAGAAAAAAAGCAATATTTATGCAGAAGAGTAATTTGTATTCAGTACTTAAGTGTCACCTTATTTGAACTGCACTTACCTACAATACTTTTTTCTGGAGCTGGAGGCACAATACAACCAATATGCAGGTATTTTGTTGCTAATTTGCTGTGCAGGCCAAGAAAATCACTGAATCTTCTTTTCACAGAGAATTCATTTTTGTGGAATATTGAAAGCGATGTCTTAAAAAAATAAAATTATTGTGAATTACTGATCCATCACAGCTACAATACTAAGTATTGACAAATTTTTGTTGCACTGCCTACCTTTGTTGTTACTCTGTATGCCATATAAGCATTCATGCCATCTCCTGTAAGAAAATTAACATACTTATTCCAGGGCAAGGTAGTGTAATTTTGTCATACACTTTTTAGTCCAAAAAATATATTAAATAGATTTAAAATACTAAATACTAAATTTAAATACTAAAAATTACCGAAGGAAAACTAAAGAGGAAATCATGCTAAAATCTAGGAACAGTTTTCAAGGAATAAGACAGTCTCCAATCTGAATTTTTAGGCTCAAGGAACTTACCAACTTTCTCTGGGTCTGATACATTGATTTCTATATCAAACAAATCTCCATTTGCTTCCTCTTCAATCTAGGAAAAATATATACCACATTTAACAAGGTAATTGACATCCGTATTATCTATGGGTACAAGGATAAGGACATAGAGGAAGGGGGAGAAAAAGTCAGTATGTTTGTGTGATTATGAAACATTTCCAGTCCCCAGCGTTAATATACTTTCCAACACTGACTGTGGCTGCAATCAAAGTTCTTGGGGTAAACTTGGTAGTGCTAAGTTTACAGCTGGACTCAAATGATCCTAAAGGCCTTTTCCAAACTAAACGGTCCTGTGATTTTAGTTTTAAGACCTCCTACAAAAGCTTTCAGTACAGGAAATTTAGGGGTCTGTTCATTGTATCACTTACAATGCCAGCAGACAGTGTGGTTCACAACCACTCTCACTGGCAATACTTCCATGTGTTTGTAATCAAAGAACAGACATTCCTTTTCATTAACAGTATCTGTAGCAGAAGAGCTTGGGAAGGGAAAAGCAACAGATAAAAAATTTTCTGACACTTGTCTGAGTTCTATCCTTCCAGAAATTCATAATCCTTCATGTACTATACCTAAAAATAGAGATCTTAAGAAATGCCATAGCAGAAGGGACAATATGAGGGCTGAAGGGGGCAAAATCAGAATCAAATGCCATCATATGGTATCTGGGGAAGCAAGCATCTTTCAGTCATGGGTAAGTCTTGTTTGCACTGTCTGGTAAGAGAACTCTCTAGAATGAATGGCATTCAGCAATGTCCATGCTGCGTCTCGAACATCAAAAGTAAACAGAAAGGTTAAGACTACAATTACACTCAGCTGTTTGTTAGCATGCAAGATAATGCTAAAAACTGCTTGTTCCTTGTTCAATTTAGGAACAGCCTCAGAAATACAAGGTGAAACTGTAACATGTTAGTTAGAGTTATTTTACATTGATATAATTTCTTATGTATCAAGTTCACAGTTTACTCCTACAAACACTTTTAAAGTATCTATTCTGAAGGAATAGAACTTCGTACATATCTCAAATATAATCACCTCAGTAGTGAATTCTTTACAGAATTTCCAGGAGTCAAATTCACACTAAACTTCTTTTTCAAAACAAACAGCAAAGTATAATGCCATGCGCCAACATTTAGGAACTGGCATTTTAAAACAAGGTAAAACTTAAAAATCCAAATGAAACATGTCCATAGTTTAGAATTTACAGCATACCTCTTCTCTGGATCTATCAAAAATCACTGGGGCCGTTACGTTTTTCAATTCCATTCTGGGAGCTATTAATGGGGTAGGTGTTACAGGAGTGACTGCAGGAGTAGGATCTGGTGAAAGTATTGGATCCCTCTCCGGACTGTCCAATGAAACTTCTTCTGTTGCTTCTAGATAAACATATTGAGTTAGCAATAAATTTCCCGTGCAACACAGTTGGATATGCATCACAAAGACAACAAACATGCATGATACAGAATGATGACAAAATAAATAGCACCCATTTGTACAGGATAATGTTTTACAATACATAGTTAAAAACAGATATGGCATTTGGGCTTGTAGTGCAGAATGGGTTAAATTAAGACCAATATTGGCTTTATTTTTTGTATACTGTTCAGTATATAGTATTTTAAGCAGTTACAAGCTACAAATAATTTATTTCTCTATGACATATTGTTAATTACTATTTTTTACTACAGGAGCAGCTTTTTCATAACATGTTTCGTACTCTGAACAACAGCTGATTTAGTCATATAGGACGGTAACTAAGCAGACTAAGCCATATAACAATGAAGTTACACACCCCCACCCCGGCTAAGTACCCCACTAATGTAAAGTAGCAGTATTAGCAGGTGAGACATTGAGATTGTCTTTAGTCTATCTCCATTCTCTTTGGAGCTTAAAACAACTCACTAGGCAGTGAGTACTTCCATTAAACTATGGACAGTTCACCTGCCTTTAAAGACAATGCAACCCCCTGCTCTACAAATCTCACTAACCAGCTTGGACCACTGGCAAACTACACATTTTCTGGGTATACAGAAGTTCCTGTTCTAGTTCAAATAAATTAACAATACTGTGTTCTCACTAGATATGCATATTCAAGTATCCCAGTTTCTTATAAGATAATATGGACCACAGAACAGTTATTTGATATCAAAATTGACTTTCCAATAGACCTCAAGTCCTTTCACAAACTAGACTTTTGTGAGTAGTACTTACCAATAGGTAAAAAGGCATTAATCCAAAGCAGACACTCATTCTGGCTCAAGGCTAACAAAGTTTACTTGCATCACTTTACTTTGGAGCATATCACTCAGAATTGATGACTATGGAAAGGATTTTTGAAATCATCTAACCTATCTGTTCAAGCAGAGTTCTAGCACGAGTAGGCTCAACTGGATCACATCCAGATGAATTCTGATTATCTCCAAGGAGGAGAATCCACCTCTTCCTTGGATAACCTGTGCCAGTGCTTGATCACCCTAACTAACAAGGAAAAAATCCCAAAAGCCAGCATCACCACCTCTCCCACACCAAAGACAAACAAAAACATATGATTTGTCTTATATATTATCTGGTTTTCAGTGTGTAGCCATTGCCTCTTGTTTTGTCAGTGGGGACTACTGAGAAGTCAGGCTCCCTTTTCTCCATTCCCTACAATACAGTATTTACATCCACTATATTATCCTCCCCACCCGAAGCCCCTACTCCAGGATGAACAGCACTAGCTTTCTCAATCTCACATTTTATATGATACATTTTATGTCCTCTATCATTTTCACAGCCTTGCACTGGAGTCATTCCCATGTGTCCATGTCCCCCCCCGTATTGGATAGCTCAGACCTGGACTCAGAACCCCAGGTGTGGCTTCAACAGGGCTGAACAAAGGGGAATGATCAATTCCCCCAGCCTGCTGGCATTGCTTTTCCTAATTTCAAATTACATAGTATTTTCAAACTAAAGTTAAAACCAAGCACCTCATTATATTCTCCATTTTTAATATGAATGAAGAATCTACAGCCTTGCTTTGAAAACAATTATTTTCATAGTATTGCTTTACTCTTACTGCTAAATCTTAAAGAATGTAAGTATCTGCTAATGCTTCCTTTCCTCAAATGCCACAGGAAGGACACTGAGTCTTAAATCAATAAGGAATTTTAATTCAGAACCTAAGAACAGGTGGGAAGTCATACTGAAGCACTTGCAAAAGAGCTTTTCGATTGGCAGAACAGCAACATTTCAACAAGAAGCAGCTCTCTCCTTTGGTGGCTAACAGCATTCAACATATATGTTATAATTAATATTTCACAGAAACATTTCTCAGAAAAATATGCACATACATACGTAACACAGTACACTATATACATGATGAAATATAAAATACAAAATCTTTCTGAAATAAGGCAATTGCACTTCACTTCTTCCTTTTTTCTATCACTAGCTGTATTCCAGCACATTCAGGAAGCACACCATTAACCACCACCATCTACTTCTCTGTATCTCCAAATTTTAGAAAGGTTTATAAAACAAGTTGCTTAACAATCTAATCATTAGCTGAGAACACAATCCTCTTACTGTAAAGTATGACATCATGTAAAAACTGAATTTAATACAAGAAAGCAGTGTTATTATCAGATGAAACAGAACTTCTTCTCCAGGACTCCTCTTTTTTAGACTTGTATCCACATACCCATTAGTATCACAAACTGATCTAGGTTGTACATTAAATGAACTCCAAGCAGGATAAGCAAATTTTTAAAGCTGCTGCCTGGTGTTTCTTTTTTATTTTCTAGAAGGAATTTATTCACATAAAATAGTATCTGTTTGTTTGACAGCAGTAAGTCAGTCATTTTAGGAAGAATTGGGAATTTATGCCTTTCTTCCTCTTGTTACCTCTCACCCCAGGTTTAGCACACTACCAGACACTATGCAAATCTAGAAGCACTACATGGAAAAGACATGAAAGGCGATGATGGGACTGAGTTGCACAGGGAGAAAGTTATCACGCTTTTTGTTTAAAACAAAAATATTCAAAGATTCTGAAAGGAAAATGAAGCATTAGCTTTATATAAAACAGTAGGTTCTTACTTCTAGCTATTTTTCCCCCTCAGAAAAGCAGTCTTAAAGTAGTACATGAGCTGAAGATCTATTTCTCATGAAATAGAGATGAACTCTGGCATTTATGCTTCTTACATATATCCCTTTATTTTGAGAAATCAGATTACATTGTCTGATTAAAAGTTTTATTGATAATTCGTCTGCTTGTTTTACAGGTGTGCTTTTCTCTTCGCCATGGAAACATTAACATGGTAGGCTTCACAGCAGAAACTATGGCACTTCCAAAAACATTTGCTTAATCTATTAATTTTAGATCTTCACCTCAAAACTTAGTATGAAGTTGTGGTTTTGTGGTGTAGTTTATTTTGGTTTTGGGTTTGAGAGGTTTTGTGTGCTTGTGTGGGTTTTGTTTGGTTTTTATAATATTCAGTATCATTATTAGCATGGAAAATGAAATCTAGATGTCTTCTTTTCCAGGATAGTTCTCAAGAGTTTAAGTTCTCACTTAAAGAGGCAAGCAACTGCTCTGTCCAACCTTTGTTAGGAAAATACTGAGATCCAACACTTAATATCACCTATGGGAATTACCAGAACATATTAAGAATTCCCACCAACCTAATAGCGTAGACTGCTAGACATAAATACATACTTTACAATCTATAAACAGTTTTTGTTAGGGATCACTGTCAAGCTGCTTAGCTTCAAAAGAACATGAAGACTTGTCATTATGCTGTAGGAGACAACTACATATGCTTAATTAACATTCTACAGCCAACCACAAAAAGTTTCTATGAACACTCTAGCACAGGCCTTAATCTCAGCATTACACCAAGCTTGTTTCTTTTTCACCAGCAGTTTTTGTGAAATATCATCTTAGAAAATGCAAATTTGCAGTTTTTCACTAGCAGCTCACTTTGGTGACAAGTTATTTTTACTAGTCACACTTCCAAATGTCAGACCTTTAACATTCTGACATGGCCTGAATGATTCAATTGGCTTATTATCTTTGAAAGTTTGTGAACATATATTTGGAAGTAAACTTAAGCAGAAGCTGTTATGTAGAACAGAGGACAAGCTATTAAAAAAAGCCTCTCTAGGCACTGCAGTATTTCAGAGAGTTTATTGAACTGGACTAAGAATTACTAAACCAAAGTCATAGCCCATGGTCCTTATTATTATATCAGAAGTACTAAACACAACAGTCACACACTAATATAACCACTTTCTGACTTCAAAACTGTAGGTTCACATGCTTTCATGCATTTATTCCTTGCAAAATAACTGAACAAGCAGATTCTAAAAAGCAGAAAGCACTTGCACAAACTCTTCATATCAGACAAATTAAATGACAATGGTCTGACAGACACCATCAGCTAGAAGCTTTCTGTTCAGTTGTGCCTGAAGAACGTATCTTGCCTGGATCAGAGAATTATCACCTCCTTTTCTGTCTCCAATCCCAAGAAAAAAGCCTAAAGGGAAAAAAAATCCACAAAACCAAAAAGTACAAAATCTCACCAAACAAAAAAAAACCAAAACAACCAAACAAACCAATGAAAACAAACATCACCCCAGTCCCAACACAGTAACTTTTCTTCAGGACACAATAGCTAGACATCTCCATAACATGATCCATTCCCAAACACATTTCAGAGCTGAAAAATCAAAATAACAGTAATCTGTTATCTGACAGAGGAGAGGAAAAACTATAGTTTTCCACTTCTTTTAAGAAGGTGACAGAACACTGACAAAACTTCACAGATGAGTTCACCATCTAGTGCTTTTTTATGAGCACCAGAAGTAGAAGGTACTGACAACTATGCCCTTCATGCGCAGTCCATGGCATATTTGTGCAGTTATACATTGAATTTTGGGTCAACATTTTGGAAGACTAGTTCAATATGCAGCACTTTACTGTACAACCACAGGTTATTGACAACCAAGCTTTAAGACATATCTCTAAATTCCTTAAGATACACCTGATACTGCCTCATTTGAAGCACTGATTAATCATTAAGGTCTCTCCATGTAAGAGCTCTACAAGGTAAGATAAAGGAATCCTTCTGGTCAATAATCAACATAAAAACTTTCACTCTTAGAATCAAAGTTAAGTGGGTTTAGCAAGAACCAAGAACCACAAGAAAGCAGCAAAATTTATTCATCTCCAATGACAGGAAAAGCCCATTTCTTCTGTTTTAATAGTTCAGTTATAAGATGCCATAGAAAAGGCAATGTACATCTATATTGCACATATTATTCTGTAGCTGCCAGGGAAACATAATAGCAAAAATGGTTTTAAGCATAATAAAAAAACCCTAAACCATTTCCCATGTTCTGTCCTGCATTAAAGCCGTAGAGAAAATTTGTACTGATTCACCTTCTTTTCCATTAGGCTGCAGTTTGAGGTGGAATAATGGAAAAGTTTTAAGTCTACAGAGGCATACCATCACAATTTTTATAAGACAGAAAAACTATAATTATTTCTGACCCTGAGGAATGGCAATGGCAATCACTCCTCTCAGGAGCCACAAACAAGAATTCCTTTATTTGGATTTTGAAGTGTCTAGTAATTCAAGATGAAGGAACAACAGAAGTTACAAAGCTGTGAAGCTTCGTTTTTTTCTCCTCTCCACTATAAAATGAGCCAGGTCAAGATTCTTTCGAATTTCAACATGTCAAATAAAACCCTGTCACAATCACTTTTAAGTTAAACTCTGCTTTCCTAGAAAGCCAGACTTTTGCAATTATGCTGGAAGCAAGAAATTAGGTATCTCATCTTGCCTTTCTCATGCTGTTTCTATACTGTCTAGCAAAACAGTCCTAAGAAAGAAAAAAATAGTTCTACTTGTGAGTGCACAGCACTCGAACACAAATTCAACACAGTTTTTCAGAATGTCATTTCAGAGTGGCAGTGACACAAACACTAAAGTTCATTACTTGGGTTCAACAGCTTTATACAAACTTTTTTGCTTAGAACAGGAAACTGTGAAAAACATAACATTTTATCTCATGCTCCATAAATCACATTTGTTTTTTCCTCTATTTGAGAGTATTAGACTCACTCTATACTATAAATTGAACTCCAAAACACCAGGCTCAGCTGAGGTAGACGTGTAGTGTTAGATGCCTTCAGTTCAGTGCTGCAAGGGGTTACGAGAATGTCCTACATGGCAAAACTCAAACTCATTAAATCAATTCCCTGTGTTATTCTCATAGCATTCATGTCAGCTGAAACAATCTGGCTGCAAAAATTTGTTCCTTCTGTCTGACTCCCCTTAATATTTACTCCAGTCTCCCTTTTTCTTTTCTTACAATTATCCAAAGGAGAACTGGCTTTCTTAAAATATCCACACCAGATGGCTCTATGGTTATAAAAAGCCGGCTTTGTATACTGAAGCTAAATAACCAAATTATTGACTAGTACAAGAAAGCTACATTGCTAAAGCACTTACGGTCTTTGTAAGTTATAAGGCAAAACAAATGCAGAAAAAAAATAACATTACCCCTCTATCCTTTATTCATTTTTTCTCTTAAAACACTTTCAGAGAGGTACTAAATTTGTCGTGAACAAATAAGTTCAAATACATAGAAACACAAACTACGCAAGCTGAGAACAAATGTAATGGGCATGTGTATATATACATTTATACAAAATAACCCAGAACTAAAGGTTATAAAGTTTCTTTTGGAATGATTACATCAGGTAATCAATGAGGATGAGATGACTGTATTCAAAGCAGACTGTCAGCTGACTAACTCAATATGAAGTAATAGGGAATATGATAGTGTTGAGATGCAACATTCAGAACCATCTTATGCACACAATACATTCCAAATATTCCAGCTACTTTCTTGAATAGGTAATGTTCCTACAACTGTAATTGATAGCAACAATAGCCCATGACAGTTGAAAACTGACACCAAAGTAGCAACTGATTTATGAACCTTTAGAAACATTCTATTAACAGATCACTTATCAGAACTTTCACATCTTTTTCTAAAGCATGTAATACTGTCAACTGTCAGAGGCAAAACCATGCACTAGTGAAGTGACAGGACTGGTCCTATGTGCCAGTTTGCTACCTTTCTATTAAAACAAGAGTATTAAGAAAGAAATACTTGCAATACAATCTGAATTACCTCTCTTTAGAACTGGAAAAAAGACTGTGACAACTTATGCATTATTATTATTATTATGTAGGAAACAAGAAAATAACTTAAGTCATGCACTTCCAGACAAACAGATTTCAACATTTGAATCACAAAAATTATATCATTAAATAACGTTCTGTCAGCAGAACGTTAGTAACCAGCTTAATGCTCACACACTACACACTACAGAGAAGCTTATAACCAAACTCAACTAACAAGATTTTTCACAAGAAAAAACCTGCACAACACTGTCAAACTACTTACAAGGTTTCACTTCTCCCTCTCAGAAAAGTACACTTCTTTCTGTCCAAGGATGAAAGGGTTTGTGCAGGCATGCTAGAAGAAAATAGTAATTACCAGCAAAGAGGTCTTCTCTGTCAGCATCCAGCATGATTTCTGCTGGCTTTGGACCATTGGAGTTTGTGCTGAGGTCTTCTGCAGGAAGACTTGCTGGCTCTGGAGATGAGGGACTTGACTGTGTTTAAAAAAAAAGGCGAAATAATTGTAAGACAACCAGTTGCCATGTGTCAGTATATAAGAATTATTGCAACATTGTTTCATTGAAAAGAAACAAAAGAAGATGCACAGAAAGGGAATTCTGTCAGCTATTTCCATTTCCCATTACAGCATAGCAACAACAAATAAAAGATATGAGCTGGTCAGCAGTTCTTAATTTGTTTGAGAGAAAAAAAAGTCAACAATTCCTTCAAGTTTAATGAATGTGAAACAAAAGCTGCTACAGAATGATCTAGAATGAGTTTACTAATGCCAAATGTAATTTGATTATTAGGTTCCTCCTGGAAAGGCTTGGATTTAAACCTGGATTTGTACACAGCCAAAAATCAATCAAGAAATCTCCAAGTGCTCTGTGACTGAAAAGAATGTATTAATGCCACCCAAATAATTAAAGGCTGCTTGGAGCTGTAAAAAATTTTATTAGCTATGCGACAGGATTACTGCCACAGAGGATCAGAGGATCAGAATGTATGGTACGTGGAAGCTGGGTTTGTCTAGAAGACTACAACTTGCCCAGTTGAAGACACTACGGAAAACCAAAGCAATATTGAAGCTGGGCCCCAAATGAGTATGTGTTACACCTAATATATTGCCAAAGGTTTTAAGCAATTTTACAACTCTGGAGTAGCATATTTCAGAAGAAATGTTCTCTCTCTCCTGCCAGTGTGGTGTAGAAGGTGTAGAAGGGCAAGTTCAAAACTTTGTATTCCAACTAGAACAGAAAAGCATGGAAATGCTTGATTTCTCAATGCTTGAGTCCAAGAAGTTTAAAGTTTCATCAGCAAAAGCAGTTCTTCACTGAAACATCATAGGTACTCATTCCAAACAAGTTTTGCTGCTATTCAGCTTTGAACAGCAATCCATTTACATTTTGATAGACTGGAATTTTAGGACACAGGGGGAGTCCCACACTGCCACAGATGCAGGATGCATGTAGGTTTGTGCTTGTCAAGTCATTGCCATGAAAAACAGCCACAGGGAAGAAACGCCTGAGAGCTTTCTGCTTCATCAGTTAATTATGCTCTTGCTCAATGAATAGTGGAAGAGAGCCCTTGGAGAATGCTTATACGTTCAAGCTATCCCTCAGTCTATCTTCCCAGTTTTATTAGAAGTAGCTATTTCAGTTAGTAATTGTTATTTTTTACTATACCTGGCTTCTAATCACAAACTATTCTATCAGACACAAAATTCACTTTGAACACTTAAATCTGATCAACCCATGGAAAATATTTCCATGCCTAAAGTTACAAGTTAACCAAAGGCCAATACAGAGGTATTCCCACTTTAAAGAAAGATAAGAGATTCCTCTAAGAATGGCTATAAATACATGCCACCAAGTATCTTTCTGTTACTGAGCCAGGAAAGATCCTGTCCAATGGCACAGTTAAAGCCAATATTTCTGCACTGGATACCAGGATTCATAGCTGTAGTTAGTAGAGCAGTTACAGGCATCTCTCTACAAACTCCATATGAGAATATTTGCAAACAGCGAGGACTTAAACAGACATTATGGGCACCTCAGAAATCTGATGAGCAAAGCTGACCAGATGTATCCCATACCATAACCACGCTCAGCAAAGCTATGGTGAAGAAGGAGGATGGAGAGGATATCTGGAGTCACAACACTTGTCTAAGTCACCATTACGCTTCTCTCTTCCTGGATATGGCTAAGCACAGGCCTGCCCATGGAAGAGGTGAATAAATGCAACTTTTATTCCACCCATTAAATTATCTTCATCTCTGTCCACTGGTCTTCTCATCTTCTCCCTTCCAATTCTTCTCTCCCATGCCAGGGGGAGTCATGAATTCCAGAGAGAAATAAACATCAACAAGCTGACAGGTGAATAAGGCCCCTACTGGTCTATTAATCTTTCTGCAGGTCTTTGGTCTTTTAAACATCTGTGTTCTTAGACAAGATGAATTAAGAATGGGATTAAATATATTCACTAGGAGTTGTGACTTTATAAGAAAAAGACAATGTGTAGAAGCATCTTAAAAATTATTCATGGCCTGAACACTGCATCAGCTTGTTTAAGAGTTTTGCAGTGAACTATAGTTTCTTCTCTTCAAAATGGGCATAGTTCTCAGGGAACTACAAAAACCCAGCAAGGCATAACCCTTATGTATCAAAAACTGAGTCAATAATTTCTAATAACCTGATTACTTTGCACAGCCAGTGGGTCAGACAGTGCTATCCAGCCTCTCAAAAACCAAAAAAAGCACCCATGCCTGCAAACAATATATTAAGCTGTTTCAGTTACAGTCTTCTATGGATGAGAGCTAGAAGACAGGACCCCAGCTTTGCTTCTTTATCTCTACAAAATACAGCTAAAATGGCCAATGAAAATGCCTGTCAAAGGAGTCAGTAGTTAGTGCAGTGAAAATCTCTTTATCAGACAAGACATGGAGATGAGACTAACAAAAAACTCATGGCCCAGATAAATAGCACAGTCGTTTAGAAACTTTATACTTACTCAATACCAAGGATTCACAAAATGTCACAAACACATCCATTTGCTGAAATGTACACAGCTGTGAAATTTCTGAACAAGTCCTGATCTGAAGGTTTGGTGAAGCCTCCAATAACTGAGATACTCAATGGCCAGGACATCCAGGTATGTAGGACAGGCAGGATCCTGCCATGTTTTTCTTGAAAATCAAGTTTCTGGTAAGATGTTCATGGGCCCATTCCAATTTACAATGTCAATAACAAGCTCTATTTCCTGTTCTTTTATTGTTCATTACACCTGGAGGCAATAACCAAGTATTTTACAGCTCTGACTTAGGAAGAAACAAGAACAAGATCTTGCATTTTCTGCTGGTTGAAATGATAGCTCTAGACATTAGGACATCCTCCTTTCTCTTAATAGGAGGGTACCCTTGAAACTAGTTCTGCTTGCATGAGCCCCTCCTAGATTCCCTCAGTCAAAACATAAAGGGCTGATAAAAGGTGGCCATCATAATATTGTACTTGTTCAGGTTAACCCAGCTCACTGTTTGAAACAGGGTTACTGGTGCTCACAAATCACAGCATGGGCAGATATAATACACAGTGTCATTTGCAGCAGAAAGGAATATGATACAAGCAGCCACAATGGAATGAATTTTCACATACTTCCATTACAGCCTGGATTTAACATCAAGCAATCAGACACACATTTTCAGCAGAATTATACCAGTCAATCCTGGATACAGACCTAGCTTTCTGCAAAGGTGTAGTACAGTATTGAAGGACTTAGTGCTTTCCTCTCTGATATTCCAATGGGAGCTTTACTGCTTCCACAGTAATGGCCACTGTTAAATTGAATGGATATTTTTAAAGCCATCTGGACTTCTGTGGCTATCTAGTGTTTTGCTTCATGTACAAAACCCAAACAGATACTGCAAATTTTCGACATAAACTGGCAATGAGATTATTGCACACCCTGCCCTAAATGACAGTCCTTGATAAATTACCACATCTACTGCTTACTGATTATTTTCAAGTTTCTCCATGTATTTTTCAATTTAAAAATACCCACCAATAAACAGGAGTATGGGAATGCAAATGTAAATGAGAAGATGGCAGCCTAGATTCCTGTGTTTATATGGCACCTTTATGAAAGACAGAGTGGCAATACAGAGATAGGTGAGAAGTTTAGGGAAATTGAAATAAGAAATGGTGCAATATATAGACAAGGAAGATTACAAAGACACAGACTGGTGTATGAAGGAGAAAGAAGGTAGAAATGGTGAAAAGAGAGTAACAGTGACTATTTTTTCAGAAAATCTAATGTATATCTTACACATATGTCACCAAATTTGACTTTCATGCAATTGTTTGTGGACCCTTCTAATGGGAGCAGAATACACAGAGAGCAAATTAGCAGTCTGTTGATTAAACTTATAATAGGGAGTGATTCTTCTCATAATGCATAAGTAACTTCCAGAACTTCTTGCTGTGCAAATCATGGACACTCCTTTAATAAAAACAAAACTCAACAACAATTAAAAAAAACAACAAAAGAAAACTAAAAACAAAACAAAAAACACCACCAAAAAAACCCAAAAAAACCCCAAAACCTCAAAAAAACTCACATCACAAAAAAAAAAAACCACTAAAAAAAACAGCCAAACAAAAACAACCCAAAAAAAACCAAAAACCCCCCAAAAACACCGAAAGAAAACCCCACGAAAATCCATGCACTTGAAATTTTACCAAGTGGATGAGTCTACCTAGACCTCAGGAAGACACTGAGCTACAAAATCCTGATACCTATGAGAGCAGTGCAGATGCCAGCCAGCACATATATAATAACCAGCAATATTATTTACGTGGAACTCACCACTGATAATCACTGTAAATGCAATTTTGGCTTAAACCATTTACATTATTCATGCTGGCTGTTCTCACTAATGAAAGCTACTCTGGCAACTAAAGGGAAACCTCTCAGTAACCCTGAATGTAAGAGAGGCAGTTTTCCAGATTCACAATACAGCTGGCACAATGAAAACAAAATAATCATTCTCATTCTACTATTCATAAGCCCTGTGGATATCTGACAATAAAATTAGCATTCCATCAGCTCAGACAAGTTGCTGCCCAACCTGGCTCCCAGCTCATTGGTGTCCTAAGACCACAGGAAGGAAAAGTTCTCATTCTCTACCATACAGCCAATTTTCAAGTCCTAAAATGTGTTTCCACTGCACCCCAGAAATCCCAGTTGTTACACTCCAGTGAGATCTTTCTAATGTTTTATTTTCTACAATTGAGAGTGTTAAATTCAAGGCATTAACTTTTTTACAACATGCACAGAGAAAATATTCCCCATTTGAATCCACTGAAGTAACTAAGCTTCTCTGTACTTAAATGCTACATATTTGCCATTCACAATTTACACCGAATGCATATTTTTTTCAAAAGCAATTTAGCCTGTGTTTTCCAAATGAAGACTTTGTTAATATGGAAGCTATTTGAAAGATGTATTAGAAAACACACAGCTTTTCCACCGCACAATTGAATTTTAGACAGGAAAGGCACAGCACATGTTTCATGAACTGCCAAGAGAATGAAAGCAAGATAAAATAGGAAGGAACTGAAATTAATCATGCTAAAAGCAAACAGACCAGGATAAACGAGCTGGGAACCCTTTCGAAGTACCAAAGCCCTCATGTACATTGGATTTGGACCTCAGTGTCTTTTGTCACACTCTCACTTCTGGTATCAGCTACCAAATACATTATTAACTACAAAAAGCATGACCCTATTCTCTAGTTACTATACAACTCCCACTGCCATTTATAATCACTTTGTCCATGAGTATTTACCAGATTAAAGTAACACTCAAGACAAAAGTTTAACTAGGCCTACATCATCAGACGAACATTTTTCTCTGGACTATGGTACTCCATACACTGAATCCACCAATTGATATTCAAGCTAGTAAGAAGTCCAAAGTCAATTTTCATTACCTCTTCCTTCCCAATTTGCATGAAAATCACAAGACTAAGGCAGTGTCCTAAATGCTGATGTCAGGGAAAGCTTACTGACACAGCTTTTAAAAGCAACAAGGCTTCCCCTTTCCACTTAGAGCCTCTATCCCAAACAGACTGTGTACACCAACAAAGCAGCAGATTCGAATTGTCAGCAATTGATACAAAGCCCATTTCTTTGCCAACGTTTGCAGTAAGAGGAGTTTCAGTAACTTTTTTATCTGATAGTAACAGTGATTTGGACACTACATCTATCTTATCTCCTGCAGCTTTAGTTCCAGACCACATCAATAAAAATATTGTTTGTGTTACACTGCAGTCTTTCTCCATGCACTGAAAAAGACTCCAGTAATACACACTGTGTCACACAGAGATGCACAGAAGTCTACTCATGCAATTCTTGTCAACTGCAGAGTCACATCATTTCTTATTCTTTCAGTGCATTTTTTCCACAGATCTTTTTCTACCAATGCACAGATTATGCATCTATAAAAAGAAAAAAAAAAAGAAAGTAGCTTGAGAAAAATGACTTTAAAATACATTTTAAATCCTCTTTGTATACTGCAGGGTTTTCTAAGGACAGACAACAGCCAGAGTAAAACCAAAGAAAAATGCACCAATCCTATTTCTGTATATGTCAGGGACAGAAAACTCTTTAGGAAAAGAGGAACAGAACAATTTTCTTTTTAAATCTATTCACAGTAGGAATAAAGTTCTTCCAGAAGATACTGGCAAGACACACAGGTGGAACGTGACCACAACAACGTGCCAAAAAGGCTCCCACTACAGCGAATGAACACATAAGCATTTCTAATGTCTCCTCATGCTTCTTTCCCAGCAGGTCCCAGAAGCCGCCGCAGCCCAGCACTGCGTCGGCTCCTTGGAAGAAACCTCAGAGACAAATTTAAGCTTCTACAAGATTTGGAAACTGAAATGGAGTGAAATCTCGGAAAGAGGCCAAACAAAGAAAATGGGTCGTTATTAATCCACTCAGAGTCTAAGGCGGAGACGCACACGCACACACCCACATAACCCAGCGAAACTGGAAAGAGGTAAGGTGAGAATGCTTTCCTGCCAGCACAAGAAGAGGGTAAAAGAAGGGAAAACGGCGGTACTTGGAAAAAGAGAGTTTTGAGCTTCTCTTGGCAGCAAAAGACCCCTGCTCCGTGAGGGAAGCACCGAGTAGGCGAAGCACAGGTGGGAGGTGGGGCCGCGGCCGGAAGCCAGGTTGGCAGGGGCAGCGGCGTGAGGGGCAGGAGTGAGGGGCAGGCGTGAGGGGGCCCCGGGCAGGACCGAAGCACCGGCGGCCTGCGCGGCAGGAGAGGGGAAGGGAGGGTGCGGGAGGGGAGGGCCCCGGGCCGGCCAGCGGGCGCAGAGCCTGCAACGGAGGGCGAGCTCTCCTCCTCACCTCCAGAGTGGACACGGTGCTGGTGAAGAGGTCCTCGCCGTCCTCCAGCTCCTCGAGGTCGGCGGGCCGCGTCTCCCCCAGCGGCGGCGGCTCCCGCTCCGCCGCCATCTTCCCTGCGGCCCGGCCCCGCGCTCACGTGACCCCCCGCCGCCCGCCGGCACGTGACCGTGGCGGGGGGCGGGGCGGGGGCGGGGCGGGGGCGGGGGGCGGAGCGGGGGGCGGGGCCGCAGCGGCTCCCGAGCCGTGCTGCGGCCGCAGGCGCAGCCACTGCCGCAGGCGCAGCCACAGTCGCCGCCGCAGCCACCGCCACAGCCACCGCCACAGATACAGTCACAGCCACTGCCACAGCCACCGCCACATCCACAGCCACAGGCCCAGGCACAGGCACATCCACAGCCACAGGCCCAGGCACAGGCACAGCCACAGCCCCAGGCACAGGCACAGCCACAGCCCCTGCCACAGGCCCAGGCACAGGCACAGCCACATCCACAGGCACAGGCCCTGCCACAGCCACAGCCACAGCCACAGCCCCTGCCACAGCCGCTCTTGAACCCCTGTCACAGCCACAGCCCCTTCCTCATCCTCAGCCTCTTAAGCTTTCTCAAGAAGACATAAAGAGACAGAATTCCCTAAGTTAGCTTGGTTATTTTTGGTCACTCTTTAAGAAGGGTATGTGAGAAGTTTAGCTTCTTTGATTCAAAGTAGCATTGTAATTATAGTCAGGCTAAAGACATCTGTGGCCACAGAAACTTATTAGAGGTTTGGGTTGTTTGTTTCTTTGGTTGGTTGGTTTTTTTGTGTGTCAGAGAGGTCAAGAAATAACCTGAAGATAACTATAGGACCTAACTAACTGAGGTTCAAGGTAGAAAAACTGGATTAGTAAATCTGCATGGAAAAAAAAACAAAATTAAAGAAAAGATTTCAAAAAAGTAAATTGGAAAACAATTAATGCTGTAGGAAACTTCAGGAGGACTGCAAAAAGCCAATCACATATGAGACTCTGATATGTTACTGCAAAAAGCAAAACCCCAGTTTAAACCCAAGCCTCATCCTTGTCTATGTGGGTATTAATATGTATGTCGTTGAAAATCTAAGAGAAGAGAAAGCTACTCATGTATCCTAAGGGAAACTACAGCCAACCTTTTCTTTGCAGCCAATAAATCCAGCTCTGTAATGCTGTGTAAGATGGATATGACTTAAAATGCAAAGCTGTTGAGCAATAGAAGTACAAATACCAAAGCTAAGTTTACAAGTGGAACTTGTGTATATGCCATGTGCCCGCTTTAATTACCTGGTTATGTGATAAGATTTTACAGGAGCCCTCTTTCCAAGGAGCATTTACTACAGTCACAGGTTTTCCTTCTTTTCTAACAGCTGTTTTCATTTATTATATGCAATCTCAAGTCTACACTGAAGACAAAAGGATTTGTCTTCTCAGATCCCTTTCTCTGAGGTCTGTCACTGACTGTTTCACAGGCACTGATGAACCTTATCTTCAGGATATGATGCCCATTACACAGGAAGTGAGCAGAGGTGGAAAAATTTAAACCTAAACTGTTTACTGACCTGGATGCCCTAACTGAGATCACTAGGATTTAGGGTTTTTTTTGCTAGAATACATAACTTTGTGACCTAGGCAGGAAGCCCCAGTATCACAGTACTAGCCTTACCCCCACCTATTTTTAGGAGTAGGTTTTTATTTCTTTCTGTCTCCTTCCCCTTATTGGCCCAAACCTTCTTGATTAGCCTTGGGAGCCATTGAGAACCCTCCAAAAATGGTAATTTCTAGTTTTGGCCCACCAGCCAATAGTTCCTCCAGATCAATACGTCTGCTGCACGAAACTGTCACTGTACCATTCCTGCTTCTGCCCCCAGCATCTGTGGGCTCTGCAAGCCTTTATAGTCAAGCACTTAAGAGGACATATAGAAGTCAAAAATGTATTCTGCATAAAAACAAATGGGAACTCTTACACAATAAAAAGCTTCCTTTTATTTCTGCAGAATCAGGTTTCACTCAGGAATTTAATCTCCTTGATTTTGAATTGCTTTTAAAATTAACAGTATTACAGTATTATGGCTCCATGTCATTTTTCTGCTTCAGCTCACAAAGGTGCTGAAGCCTTGAAATAGTTATAAGAAGTTATCTGGGTTTAGGCACTATACCATTTACTACCTTCAGCCCATCTGTCAAAAGCTATTAAGTTAGATGCAAAATAAAGATGTATATGCTCTAAGGTTTACAATCAAATATGTCAGACTTGCAGAGTCTTACTTCACTGAATCTATTTCAGAATTGTACTAGTGCAATAGCCTGTAATATTGTGTTATTTTAGTAACTGAAATATCAGTGAAACTGAAAGAAAAGCATGACTCCTGACTTAGAAGTAGCTGTTTTGGAGGCGAGAGCGATAATGAATTATGCAAGTTTAAGGTCAGCCTAGGTGGTTTGAATCTGGAGGGAACCACAGGAGATCACCTAATTTGTTTGCTGGAAAATGTTTGTCAAACTTTTTCTTCAACAACTCCAGTGATGAAGACCCCAAAACTTCTGTAGGCAAACTGCTTTAATGCTTTGCGCTCTAGGATCAGAAGAGAAATTCCATCACATCAAATGTCTTCAAACACATATGAAGTATGATTTTACAGCATCACAACACTTACCTTGTTCAGTTTGTGACCATATTAAGGACAAATATTGGCCTCATTTTGTATGTGGGAAGTGATTATTTGGACTGGATAAAATCTCTCCGTATTGAATTTGGTATTTCTTTTTACCAACATTTACTCCAATTTGTTTTGATGATTTTGAATTCTTTAGCTAAGCTACAGCTGTCTGATGTCACTAATAAATACAGTATGCATTCTCCACTTTCTATTACTGGTGAGAATATGAAATTTTATCAGGCCTATGGTAGATCATTAATCTTTTATTCAATTCATTTTTCCATAAGAATGGTAATCACTGAAAAATAGATTTTGACTTTGTTTTCTACACCAGTTTTGTACCTACTCTGTAATAGATAAACATATATTGTTTCATTAGCTTTCTTATGAAGCAGTCATAAAAATAATCCTTCAAGAAATATCAAAGGAATGTTTCCTCACTAAGAGATATTTCAAGAAAGTGGCTAAATATGGTGGGGGAACAAAAACTACCAGAGTGCTTAGAATTAGAGGTGATACATTTTTGAGAGTTTATTTTACCTGTATATAAATATGTAAAAAGGAATATTGTGCTCTTGTATAGTGACTGCACTCGCTCACAGCACTAAAGAATTTCAGTAAGTCAGCCTTCCTAAGAAAAATTACAAAGCACAAGTATTTACCAATTCTGTCCGTTTGGTTCTTGTGCCCACTTTCAGACAAACTTTACACTTCAGGCCGTGATGACTGTTCTTTTGCTCTGTCTTTCCGTCTGAGTATTTAATTGCATCTTATAAAAAAACAAAAACTTTTTCTGTCACCTTTTTTTGCCAGTGCATAGTCAGTGTTCTCATATATTACAGAAAAGTGTTTCTAATATATGTGAAAGAGTCCAATTCTTCTATCAGTTAGATATTTGATTTGTTTTTGCAGTGGTGGTAGGTCCTGCTCTCTAACAAATAATGAATGAAAATTGTCGCCCTGATTCTTAAAAGATTTTTCTAAAACCTTCTGAGTTTACATTCTGTGGGAGAACTTTCCCACACAGTTTCTGTAAACAATGTATTGTTTACATTCCTTCATGGGCCTGGAGAGAGTTGATGTATTGGTGGTATGTCCAATGCCTTTGGAGAGGTGGTCCAGTGTCGCGCCAATCCTCTGCCACCTTGGGAAAAGTATAAAAGATGGAGTCAGAAAATAAACGCTCTCTTTTTTACGTTGCAATAGTGGTTGCTCGCATTGTGCTTTCACGTGTCCTGTAGCGACAGAAAATATCTATTCCCTAGTTTGTCTAATGTTCCAATACATTCAAATATAAATCTCTACTAGCATTAGCTGGCTATATTACCCCATTTAAAAAGTGAGATAATGTAGAAGTACTTCTTTCTGAAGATTAACAAGCACTAAAAGCAGGTGAGAACTAAGCACTTGTTACTGTGATATAGGCTGACCTATTTAGACTTTGTGCTGGTGTTTATGATTTACAAGAGAGATCAAAGCTTTGATTTTATTTTGCACTGCTAATCTTAGATAATTCAGGTCATTGCAACTTGATAAAAGACACAGTAGCCTCTGAGCTCCTGATTTGCTTTGGGCTTCAGACACTTGCTCCTTGACAACTGGCTGTCAAATCTCATGGGTTGTATTCTGATACAGAAATCACACTGGAAAAAAACATCAGGATGTTGTTAGCAACATTTTACCTGATGTTTACCTTATGTCTCAGGCAAATCTGAGACAACTCTTGCCAAAATAGAAAATGTGTTTTAAGAGACCTAGAATGGATGGAGGTGGGACAATATTTGGAAAAAGTATCATATGCACTTGCCTGAAGTTAACACTTCTTCAGTCATCTGCTTTTGTCCACAGAGAGAAGCATAGTCTTAATCACATTAAAGGGAACTATAGGTTTCTAAGTACCAAGAAATTCTGGCATATTCTGAGTTGGAAGAGACCTACAAGGATGATCAAGTGCACTTCCTAAGTAAATGGCCTGTGTGGGTATTGAACCCACAGCTTGGTGTTATTAGCACCATGCTCTGACCAACTGTTAATCTCATCTCCCTGACTTAGTTTGTTCAGTTACAACCCAGTTAAATTTTTGTGCCATGTAATTTCAAACCTGTCGTGCATGACTAAGACAGTTTCATACATTTCTATAAGTATAAACTGTCTATAACTGTCTTGACCTGCTTTCTTGTTTTCAAAGAACATAGCAAAGTCCTGTAAAATGTGCAGCTTGTCCCATATACGGCATGAACATTTGCAGCATTTTATTAATCAGTTTTAATTCATTTTATCAGGGATAAATTATTACAAGGTTTTTTTATATCAAAATACTGAAGTCAACATTCATTTTTACCAATCTCTGACTTGCTACGTCTTTCAGTTAGCTATAAGTACATTAGAAGCCAGCAATATCTTCAATGATTCATGTGCAATCCTAGCTGTTATGCAAATTATATTTGTATCCATTAATTCCAGTGACTATTCTTTGACACCTTTTTTTAAGAGCTATCTGTTCATATTTATGTAGTGAGTTGTCTTAATTCTTTTATCTAAAATGGTATGACACAGGAAAAAGAGAACAGTGAAGAAGGACTTTCCATACAGTGTCAGAGAGAAGTCAGTGCACAGTATCAGTCGGTGCTATTCCTGGGTGACACATCAAAAGTTACCATTGGAAAATTCCTCCAGTTAGAGAAGAGGTTTCATGTAAGAGAGGCCTTGATCTGAGAAATTTTTCTTGATATTTGGGATTTTTCTGTAATAGATTCCATGTTTCTTAAACTGTGGAACATTTTCTTTTCCTCAAATGGGAGACACGGTCAGAGGTGATCCTCTTTTCTGCAGCTAGTTTCTAGTACTGCACTAGGAAGGGCTCAATGCCTCCTAACTTGTATCATCATCACTTCACCAGTAATGAATGTGACACTGCCATTTCATCTAATTTGTCCCAGGAAAATTTAGTCTAGTGAGACCTTTGAGGTCAGAACCATAATGAAAAGAGTTTCAAGTGGAAAAAAAACCAAATCAAACCAAAACCACCAAAACCACCACCAACAAACAAACCAACAATTCATTTCCAAGTGTCTATTTGTAGAAGAATTTTTTTTTAAAAATCACCTGCTGAAAGCATACACTTTTTAGAAAAATTCCTGTAACCAGATCTACATCTCATTATATCTCTATCAGCCAGCAGTAACTCTCATTACTAAAATGAGAGTTTAAAATTATTTTATGTTTTTCATCTAACAACATGAAATCATAAAATATTTTAAAATATTTTCTGATTTCATGTTGTTAGATGAAGAAAGTCTATACTGTCTTTCTCTTTCAAAGTGTTACGATTCCTGAGCTGGTCTTAGTTTAGAAGATTTGAGGGGAGAGTAAGGCAGAATGTAAATTAAGTGAAAGATTTTTGCATATTTTTTCTTCATTGGACAATCATGGAAGAAGGCTAAGAGTAGAAAAGGTGGCAGCATGGAAGAAAATGAAAGTGATATGCAGCAAAAACCAGTATAATACTCCACTCCAGCTCACCACTATAAACCCTGGGAGGACTGTATTGTTCCATCAAGTCTGCAACCTGTGGGAAGGAAGCTTATTTCCCTGCTTGCTTGGCACAATATATATTATAGTATGTAATCATATACACCAACCTACTCCTGTGCTATGGGATCTCAGTAATGGGGGCCTTGATCCATCACAAGGTGACTGAGAATTTTCACATATTGCCATCAGAATATATGTAAGTTTTACTGATCATGGTGTTTTTCTAAAATATTTGCATTCCCAAAACGTTGAACTATAATGCTGGTTACTTCATTCATTCATAAAATGTGTGTAGAAGGCAAGGGTGACATTGCAACTATGTCTTTAGGATATATAAGAAACAATATTTGCTATTTATATTCCAGACAATGGGCACAATATATTTTATATGTTCTCAGGACTTTGAAGTCATTGCTATGGTATTGCCAAGAGGGTCTCCAAAGACATTGTGGAACGTCAGCTTTTTGGCTTCCAGCTGTTCCTTTGCTGCAATTACCCATGTACAAAATGAGTAAGTCATTTCATCTGGTCTTATATAGGTGTTTAGTGCTTTTAAATAGTTTGTCCCTCTCTGCTTGCTGAATGTGGTTTATTTGAGGCAATTCATCTAGATTTTAAAGCAGAAAGTAAAAGAATGGAAATCTCTTTTAAACCACGTTTGGAATTTTAAGAACATGCATTTCCAACACTTCCTTCCAAAATACTGCACTTCAGTTCTCCCTTAGGTTTTTCATATGCATTTGGGTACAGTTTACATTGAATAACTTCAGCTGGCTAAAAGGCAGCAGTCTAATGAAAGCTATTCCATTTAGTTTGGGCTGTAGCAGGAGATAAAAAAAATAAATAGATGATTTCTCAAGCATCCTATCCATCTTTAACTCTTATACTAGGAGCAATTTAATGATGAGTGCCTATTTTCATTGCCAAGAGAGGAAATTTATACTTAGGTAGATGCTTGACTTTAGACCAAAGGTGATTAGGTGAGAAAATCTCTTTCTGCAAAATATATGCACATAATCTAAATTACAAACTCTCCAAGTTAACGAGCCTTAATCTTAAATACAGCTTTCTGGCTGATTATAGTATTTATCATAATAAAAATTATAAAGTGACTGCAGAATTAACCTGAGACAAAATGCTATTAATAATACTTATTCCAAAATTAGCCTGAGAAAAAAGTTTCTTTCCTCCTTCCAGACACATTGGTACATATTTGCTGCTGCTTTAAATGAATCAAAGCCCTAAAATAAAAGAAAACAAAAACCACTCCAATTTACAAATATCTCTCAAAATGTTTGCATTTGCATGGATTATGAGAGCTAGGCACAAGAAAGATTTGTTTCAAATATCTCCAGTAATTTTTTTCAAAGTTTAGCCTCCAATCCATTTTTCCACTTTGTGGACATACAAGATTAAGGCATGTGAAAGCAATTTTTCATTGAAAATTTCACAGCAGATACGCATGAACCAGAATTTGCTTTATTTCAAGTTCCACAGCCCAAATGCATCTGTAATTTGCATAATTTACAATTTTGCTATAAATTGACTTGGTGCATCTGTTTACATTATAGCCAAACCAGGCAAAAGATAAGTAGGCAAAATTGAAAACTTCTAACATAATTGATTTCCACCAAATAGCACTGTCTCTGGCTGTTGTAACAATTATTTTATCAATTTAATGTTGATTATGGCTTTCCCATTGAGGAATAGGAAAGCTAGCAAACAGCAATGCAGAAGAATTTGGCGCTGTTGCCACTAGAGCTCATACATATATTTACTTTTCTTTAAGATATTTTCAGACATTTTAAGCAAAAATCTGGCTTTGCAACTTAATTCTCCTTTGACAAATTTTATTTCACTCTGCTGTGACTCATTTTATCCTCTGGAGGCATAAATTTGGGCTTTGGAAAATCTATTTCCATCAAGCTTTTAATTCAAGTGATAACAGATGCTAAAGACAGACTAAGAAAAAAAAGATTAATCTCTCAAGAGTGTTGAGAAAGTGACCAACATAGTTTATAAATAAGTTAAGAAACACATTTTCAAATTTCTTCATAAGAAAACAGCTTCAAGAGCTCAGTGAAGTAATAAGTTAGGAGGAATCCATTGATGAAGAGATGGGAACTTAAGTAATAAACCATTGAAATTAAACTCATATCTTAGAAGGGATTTTTTAAAATGCTTGACCTGCATAAACTACAAATTTAGCTACAGAGAGGGCATGTTGTTTTCTAACCATCTATTTATGTATTTTACATTTCATCCTACAGTATATTATATTTACCTTGATTAATTTAGTGTTGCATATATCAAAAAACAGGGCATCAAGCATCTCATTTCAATAACAGAAATTATGAATATGATTTAGCTGTAAGATAATTAATGAAAGCAATGAATCTGCTTAGAAATAATTTTGTATAAACTGAAGGTGATACTAATAAAATTCAGCATGACTGTTCCAGAGTAGCACATAGTTACATTATTTTAACCTCAAACTTTGAAAAACCCAGCACCACCATAAGGAAGCTCATTCTATCTTAGATTTATTTTCACTTTCAGATAAAGACAGATACATGTTTTTAAGTACATGTCTTCAAAACATGTATCTGTCTTCAGATAAAGAGATAATGTTTTGCTTACATGTTTTTAAGTACGATATTGAATTTCCTTTAATGTAAGTATCCTCACTTTTATGTTCCCCTTTTACTTAGGATATATACACCTTCAAAGAGGAATCCCAATTTACTCTAGATCATCCCCCCCTATCTCTTGTACCTCTTTTAAATGACTATACAGGAAACTTATAGAAAGTCTCACCTTACCTTTGGTCCTTTCCTTGGGTAGCTGAGGTAGATGTCCACTTTGACACAAGCTACATTTTAGCTTTTTTAGTTTTATCTTAAATTTTTTACAAAAGTATGCATATCTACATAGAAAAATCTGCTATAAATCAATACATAGAGACCGAAAGTGTGTGGAGGTAAATATATATCACTGCATATAGATAAAGTACTTATATATAGTGTATAGTCTGTATTTGTGATGTATAGATAGTAGATATATTTTCTCTATATAGTCTCTCATTTGAGTGCTATATATGTACACACTCTCTAAATACAATTATGTCTATCCATGTATATCTATGACTGTGTATTACATATATATACATATATATATATATATATATATATATAAGTGAAAAGAGAAACAAACATAAATATTTGAGAAAAATTAAAAATATTTAATTAAAACAAACAAACAAACAAAAGCTTATCCTGGAGATCACTAAGTTATCTTCCTGGTGTTGCTAGTGTACTGGCACAATAATATAAAGATAGTGGACTCATGTCTCAGTTCCTCCTTTTTTTTTTTGCAGTTCTAAGATTAAAATGGAAGAAGAAAGAGCAGCCTCCCACTTCTTGAATGATTCTAGGAATATAGATCTGAAACAGCTGACGTGATGATTTCTCCAGAACAACAAACACAACCAGTCCATGGAACTAAGTATTTTAATGAATTTGAAATCCTTGAAAGAATACGTTCTTCCAAGAAACATATGCACCCTCCTCTTCACAGACCATCTGCATTTCTACAAAATATGTGCTGTTTTGAAACCTTTTTTCTTCAAGAGATGTTGAGATCTGTGCTGGCACAAAGCTGATTCCCTAGCTGCTCACCTGGGAGCTGTCTCTGGCCTCAGTGGACCTGTCTGCTGTGCCAGTGGGAGTGATCACTTTTGGAAGCCTTTGGAGTGATCACTTTTGGAATGATCAAACAAGATCCACATGCTGGGAATTACTTAGTGGCAACCAGCAGTTCAAGGATTGGAAGCAGTACCTGCTCTGGGCAAATGTGTCACCTGGCTCATCATAAATTTGGCCCAGTTTCTTCTATAGTAACAGAGGATGTGCTTGTGCTCTGGGTTTTTTTGGCCTCTCTGATGGGAGGTTATTGCTGACTGAACCAGACAGCTGAGTGGCACAGTTAGAAATTATTTTGGCAGGCCAGGCAGGATGCAGCTGGGTTTGGACTCCAAAAAGCTTGACTGATTTTATCTCAGGTGATATGAAAACAACTAGCACTTGCACTTGATGACAGAGACACAGGGCTATAAGTATCATATAGTTCTTGTATAGCACACAAGTAATGACTAGCACATTTGAGTAGAGGTGAAGAAAACATCGTTTTAGAACAATTGTCAAGAATCAAGATTCTTGTTTAGAGAATATTTATTATGTCATACCTAATGATTGAACTATTTTTCATTTACAATACCTTTAGATCTTTAATTATTAAATAGATATAGCTTACTATATCTATTACTTATATCTATTACTATATCTATTACTTACTTATAGCTTATATAAAATCTGGTTCTAGACATAGTTGTTAAAATTTTCAGAAAGGCTTAGACATTAATGCGGTGTAGTGTTATCCCCCAGCAACACCCACTTAAATATTTATGAGGTTAATTAGTCGTCAAGTTTTAAAACATAAATGATCTGATGGTTGAAATTTGGAAGATATACCCTATATTAATCTTGGAGTACAATTTTTTTGGTGGTTGGGATAAGACTATAGCTTTGTTTGTTGTGGCTGTTGCTCTGATCCTATGTTTGGCTAAATGTCAGTAGTATACTTAGAAAGGCAATGTATACAACTCTGATTTGCATAGACATGCAATGGCATCCGTTTCATGCTATTTTTATCTAAAAACTTACTTAACATACCCAAAGTCTTCCAAGTACTTGTTTTCTAGTGACATCAAAAGGATTGTACATGCACACCTGTGTGGATTGAACTTTAGTTTCTTTGACTTTAACCTAAACACTCCAGAGAGTTCATAAAAGTGCAGACTGCCATGGAACATGCCAGGAACCAGGCATCTGCTGGGAAGGGGCCTGTCTCCATCAAGGTAAAATTCCACTTGGGACTCTTGGTGCAGCAGGAGAACCAACCAGAGTAAGCAGTGCCTTCTCTATGTTGTCTGGAGAAGTCCTATCTCCTGCCCAGAAAACAGGACTAGTTATAGGGAGCAGAAGAGGATGAAGCACAGTCCATGCAGCTGCAGGACATGGTCTGTCCCCTCAGGGGACAGTGCTGGTTCCTATGGGTGGGTCATCCTGGAAGAGACTTCAGGACAATCTGTGCGGTCCTCACCATCACTCCTGTCCCTGACAGCACATTAACAGGGGTATATATCTGGTAGGTATTATTACTTATTTTTCTGATATTGGTATGTGCCTCAGCATTTACTGTCATCGACCCAGTCCATGTGCCTATTCATCAAGGAAGGGCTGCAAAAGCAATTCTGGCACATACTTCTCTTGCAGCAGGCTTCTGCTCTATCAAGACTTGTTCAGAGGTAACATTGTCTGTAGAAATTATGCTGTCTGAGGAGAACTGGAAGAAATGCAAGTGCACTTCTGGCACCAGTGTTTTTCACAGGTGTTCAGGCAGCAGGAACCTATGAAGACAGATGTTTGCTGTGCTCTGCAACCTGATACGGGTTGTCAAGTCCAGGCACTGGCTGTTCATGGAGAAAAGATGAGGAAGGCTGAGCACCTCACAAAGAACTGGATGCTACCTCTGCTCAGCACAGGCTCCTGTTTGGGCTCCTAGAAATTATGTAGCAGGGCCCCCTCCATCCTCTCACTGGGCACAGATAAGTGGATGGGGATCGAAGAGGAATGGTGTATCTGTGAATTCTTGAGCCTGTATTTATGGCATACTGAAGATACAGCTAGAGCATTCAGGAGGCGCCGTGAAAGCTGCCAATGAGAACACAGAGACGTGTATAAAGATATGATTATTTGCTTATTTTTTTGAATATACAATGTGGGATTCAGGGTAGAATTTAAAAATATGTAATACATTTTTCTATATGATCTAAACAACCTATGTATGCTGAGCTAAGATCATTATCAGTGTAACCTGAATATTACATGGGATAAATTACTTCAATTTTTGTAGAATCTCATACAGTTTTACTTAAATATTTAAAAAATAGGAAATTATAGTAATCTCTGATGTTATGATAGATAGAATACTTAAATGCTGATATTGTGCTACTTATTAAATCCAAGTATCAGAATATTAAAATAAAATCAAAGGAAAAATGTTAGTGGCTTTGTAATTATGACTTCAGAATGATGAGAATACATTATGGGTTTTCTGGTTTGGAGAGTAAATGTTGTTTCAAAGTCACTTCTCTTAAGAGATCCTGAACGTAAACCATCAGCATTAGGAAATTCCCATACTATATTTTAACTGGAGTAAAAAAAATGAAGAAAATGCTATCTTGGTCTAGTGACCTTTTTGTTCTCCTATAACAGCTCTAAGCTATTGCCCACAATATACTTCCTTTTGCTAAGTCTGTATGTTGACCTGGGACCTATTATTTTAGATGAGAATGTTACTTCTGGAAAAATTCATTGGTCTCAGTCAAAGGATTTTGTATTATTCTTTCTCAAAGAAAAACAATGTGTTGGCTTTCATTTCTACCAGACATTTATGTCAAAGGTGGCACAAGCAGCATGTTACTTCATTAATTCAGTAATTTATGATACATCAACTTGCTTTAGTAACAGTGGTGTTTTACACTACACTTGGTATTACAGATTATATTCAGAACATACTTCAAGGTTGCCACTCATGATATTATATTTTGTATTTTCAGACTTTCCTGTAAAATCTATGGTCTGAAATTGTGAAATCAGAGTATATTTTGTTCTACATGTGACACTAGGTATACTCCCTCTGCTGGTAAATTCCAACCTCAACTTACAGGGTTTACCATTTCTCTATATTGATCAAGTAGCTGCACTGGCAGAGAACTATGCACGCTAAAACTTACTGTAAAAATAATGTGACTGGAGCCTGTCTTTGTCCTTTTTTACAAAGTGGGTAACAAAAGTCACAAAGATGTACTACAGAAAAACATAAAATCTGTGCAGCCCTTAGACAGGTAAAAAATACTTCTCACATTGTCCATCCTGGAAGATGAGAAATATACAAATGAAAAAAGGGCTGAAAAATAACATGCAATATTGAAAAAATACAAACCTACTGAATCAAAGCCATTGCACGTTACTGAGCCAAAACTCCAAGTAGTTTTTGTCTTTAGAAAAACCATTTCCCTTGATACCTATGAGTAATTACCATAATAGCATTCTCAAGCACACAACTGCTTCCCAGAAGATCTATCTGAAACTGGTGGGAAGAGGTCATCCCATCCATTTACCACAACAGACAGTCAACAAGCCATATCAAAAAGGAATATTCAACACTTCACAGTGAAAATACCAAGATACAAAGATGATAGCACAGGCCTTGGCTAGGCCTTCAAATGTGATTTAGTTGACAAAACAGGTTCAGGCTTAATAATTTTATACTCTATAGACAAGTGAAAAACTGAAAAATGATTAAATTCTTAAATGTAAGAACTTGAAAATTGTCTGCTGGAATTTTCCAAAAAGAATCAGTCAGAAAGAAAATATAAAATACATAAATGCAAAACACTAATCATAAGCAAACAAGATATCATCTTCACTTTCATTATGGGCTTAGTAACAGCAGCACTTTACAAAAGACATGAGAAACAGATTTTTTTTTTTTTTAATTTAATGTTTAAGCCCCAGGCCAAGAATATTTTGTGTCTGCAGAGGACAGCAAAAAGACCTACATTAACTAAAACTACTTCAAGGAACAGCAAAAAAAATAATAAAAAAATTAAGTTATCTCTGAGGAAAAACTGAGGAAGCAATGAAAGACATGATAGTAATCTACTATATAAGAAGTTTTAAAGGAGGGTGTAAAGAAAAGTGATGAAGAAAAATCTTACATTTCCCTCACAGTGTTGCAAGAAGTAAAATCTTATTTGCATATGGGAAAGATTTAGGCAGATAATAAGAAAACTTCCTAATAGAGAACCTACTCTTCCCAATAAGAACCTACTCTTTCAAGAGACATTGTACAGTATTTCGGACATGTTTTGCATGAATGACCTGTATATATGTGGCCTTAGAATAGGGAGCAGATTGGGTCACTTTCTTCATTCTAGGTGGAAAGACGCCATGTCTTAATGCTAGACCTACACAACTAGGGTATCCTACTGCAGGGTATGCTCAGTTTTAGACTGTAGCCCTAAATGCAAGAACATCTGATTTCTTTCATTACATTGTAAATAACCACATTTTATGGATTGTTGAAAAATGCTTATCAAGAGACAGAATTAAACTGTCATTTTTTTTTCTTGCCTCAGAGTTTTCATGAGAAAGGTGACTATTTGGTAATGCTTGTTGTAAAACTTATTTGTTATGTTTGGCATCTTCTGCCACTGAATGGTACCAGGGAGTCTGGATCTGTTGTTTTTCCTCCTTCATCCACACTCAACATATTTTTTTCAGTTTTATTTATATCTAAAAAGAAGCAGCAGGGGATTTGTCTAAAAGAGAAGCATCCAACAGAAACAAGTGTTCCAGTTCACGTGAAGCAAATAGTAATCCTGAAATGTAAACCAAAACCACTTAGATCATTCTGTCACCATATAAATCCTGCACAGTATTTTCTTAAGAATTCTTTAAGGAATGATCTTGTCTTTCACATTTGTTCAGCATGATCAGTTACTTTTCTCAGTTTGGTATCTGTCTCGGATAACATTCTGCCTTATCATGGGATTGTAGGAAATGAAGTTGGAATGGACCTCAAGAAACTTCTGGTTCATCACAGAGCCTTATGTTAATCTGTCTCCTATCTGACAATATGCACAGATTAATTTTAAAACTTACATTTTTTTGGTTTTCATTTCCATTATTGAAGAAGACTAATAGGAAAATTTAAAGGTAGAGGGAAAAATTCTTAACAGCACCTAGGACAATATGGTGATCCTCCTTGCCTGCCTTCCATCATTCTTCTCTGTTGAATGAGTATTTTTTTTTCCTTTTACTGCTGATACTACTTTACAGATTATTTTGCTAGAATTGTTGTTCTCTTGTTTCTGTCTTTCCTTTGCCCTTATTTTCTATTATTTTTAGTGATGATGGTACAAAGAGAATTCAGCGAAATGGCATCTGTAGAAGAGCTGTCAGAAGTACAGTATCTTTTCAGTGAACTAAATAGAAATGCAATAAGCACAGAAATTATGCTGGTAATTGTTGATAATCATCTTGAGACATTCCCAGTGCATTTTCCCCTACTCTGATTGAATTTATGTTGTGGTCTGGATACATACTGTGTAAGGACACAATGATTATCCAGCAGCTCATTCTCTCTCTCACTTCTTTGGCAGCTGCTGGTGGTTTCCTCTGGTCATTGGATTCCCTTCTGTACTCTTTTGGGATGAATCTGATGCCATTAGC
Organism: Chloebia gouldiae; assembly: GCA_003676055.1. Classification (NCBI taxonomy): domain Eukaryota; kingdom Metazoa; phylum Chordata; class Aves; order Passeriformes; family Passeridae; genus Chloebia; species Chloebia gouldiae. The sequence continues at coordinate 2,616,000 of QUSF01000051.1, read as the reverse complement.
ATGACTGAAAGCCAGGCCAAAAGTGATAGCTGAGCTCCCGCCCATGTACTTATAGGAATCTAATGTGTTGGAAAAGAGCTCTAGGGAAAAATCCAGCCTGTTTCTTGGAAGGTTCTTTACGCAATGTAAACCCGAAGGTAGAAAATAACTCTACAAAAGAGAATAGTTAGTAAAATTATTGAAAAATGCCTGGAGAATAGCATAACAGCATTCTATGCTCCATGATGATGTAGTATGGCCACCCATGATTTATCAGAACTGTTTAGTTATGCTAAATTTGGATTTCAATAATATAAATTTTTGCAGAGTTTTTTGCAATCAATTTTTAACTTCCTGTGATTCTTTTCCCTTCCTTTCTTCCTTTCTTCCAGTAACTGTTAATGTATCTACATTGTTCTTCACACTGTACCATTGTCAGATTTGTGACCAGCTGGAAAAAACTGTAACATTTTCTGCTACAGCTGGACTGCTGTTCATTCAAGTGCTGCTCTGGAATGGATATCCAATGATAGCAGCTGGATTGTGAACCTCCAGTTTATAAATTATGATTAAAATGAAAAAGAACAAAAAAAAAATATTATGCACAGAAAGAATGTTAAGCATGATTTTTTTTTATAATATAGGTTAATAGGCTTGAATAGGCTTGGACCATTTTTTTTTTTATCTTATGGTCTATTTGCAAGAAAAATAATTAAAGAAGTTGAAAAGTCTGTTAAATTTCTGAATGCCTGATAGCAAACACTCCTTTTTCCTGAAAATAGGGAAGAAAAGAGATCTTAATGCTCATGCAGTGTGTTGTAATATAACATTTGCTTGTTGATTTGTAGTTGCTGCTGTTGACTGAGCAGTTCTTTGGGTGGGGACTGTCCATTTCAGTGTGGAATATGGAAAACACCCACAAAATACTGGGAATTATGCAAAGTACATTTATTTTCTGTGGCAAGAAAAATGAGCTGTAGCAACAGGAAACTCCAATAGTACCAGCAAGAAAGCACATAGATCCTTGAAGATGACAAATTAAAAAAAAAAATATTTCTATGATTAAAAAATTTGTAGGAATTCCATTTTTTTTTGGGAGCTGTTAGCGAGGCAGCTTTATATGTCTTCACAACATACATTCCAGAAAGTCTACTATGTATGAGCAGAAACAGAGATGAAGAGAAGTGCTAGAGCCTAAGGCTTCACTGATGAAATTGATAAGCTGGTTTACCAGAAGACAGCTAGAAATTGAATTTTTAGTGAGTTTTTCTCTAAGAAGAACTCTAAGAGTTGACATGGACTATACTTCTGGACATTTACAACTGAAGTAAATTCAGCAGTGAGTTTAGTTTGTTGATAATAAAGTTCAGTTTGGAGATCAGCTTCATAATTTTCTCATTTGCCACTATGGGAAAACTTGATACACTTTATGTTGTGCAAATAATAAAAATCAAGACTTCCTTAAATGATGGCCTAAACGTTATAAAGAAAACTCCTACATTATAATTCCCAGAATAACAGGAAGTCAAAAAATGCATGGCAGATTTGGGTTTCATGATCTGATTTTCCCTAGCCATATTACATAAATTTGAATTTGTTTTTCCAGCTCCTGGATGTCTCTTTGCATGACTTTAAGTGTTATGAAGTACAGAAGGGACTCAGGAGAAACCTATAGGCTGAGTTCTGCCATGACATATAGTGATGTGAGAACCCTTTCTTAAAGTGGCTGGATCTCAGCTCAGTGGGAATTCAGAAGGGCTTGGATGGCTCTACTAGTACTGAAGATTGTCTCCTTTTGCTCTTGTAAAAACATCATAATGTGTTACTGTTTAACAGCATCCCAAGTGTCTGGGAGTAAATATTGAAAATACTGGGGGCATACACAACATTTTTCTTACCTTGTATGCGTTTGCTTTCTGTGGCTGTATCCAGGACTTTTGGTACTCTCTGTAGTATTTTTTCTTTTTTTCATGAGAGAGAATCCTAAATCCTTCTCCTACCCTCTGATTTATAAAAGTACTATAGAGGTGAATATTTTGCTTTCATTTCATTTAAGAGGAAGAATTCTTGGTCTGCATTTTGCGTTATGAGATTTTTTTTACTTCAAAGAAGAGATCAGGCAAGCACATATAAAACACATTGATGTTCTATAAAACACAAAGAGAAAAGAGTAACAAATGAAGAAGATCTGATTGGCCAAAATGAAATTATGTGTGGTTTTCCTGGGAAAATAATAGTAACCATTGTCTGTATATTAATTAGGAGAAATAAAAAAGCAAATATTACAGTGTAGCTGGAACAAAGGGATATTTGCCACAGGAGAACTTAGATCCTACTGAATGAATACACATTCTGATCCTCAGCAACTATGTGCATTAAGAGTAAGTGACTTTCTGCAAGTAGACACATTAACAAAATAAATCCATGTTTACTACCTACAGTGTATCTATTTTATTAGAACATATCTCTTAACTGTCCCATTTATGCAATGTGTGCTATGGATTAAAAAAAAAGGCAGCACATACATGCTGGTTTATGGAACATGACTTGAAATCAGCACATTTATCATGTCACTAGATGGTCACCTGCCAAAATTTGCCCACATCGTCTTATCTGCTTATGTGTCAACAATATGCTTATCCTGGTTGTCTAGAGTTCAATGAAATCAGTCAATGTTCTAGGGAGTATGGCACAGTTTGTATGCTATGAGAAGACTGAAAGGGAATTTGAGTGCAATGAAAGGAGGTGAATGTATACCTTTAAACTTTCTAAGACATTCAAGCCTTCAAGCCTTTTAATGTCAACAAAATATCCTAATTACTTAAACAAAAGGACCTGGAGATAAGAGAAGAACTCAGACACTGCGTAGCACCTAAAACATGGAGCTGCCTAAGAAGGTTAATATTTTTTATGTGTGCTCCATCTTTCTCTGTATAAATATCTTATCGATAGTAATGTTGTTTGTTACAAAACTAATGAACCTGTTAAAACTCAGGAAAACCACGTGATACATGGAACTGCACAGACATATTTAACAAAACCTGTACATTCCAATAATGAGAAACTCAGACTGATGCACTTAGATGTTCCTGAAATGCTATCTGAAGAAAATCTTAGTGCTATTTTTCTGCCAGACCAGGCTGATAAATGCACATGCAAGGACATGCAAGGACAAGCAGTATTTGGAGCAGCTCTGGGAGACGTCCTGGTGGCCTTCCACTCTGGGCAAGCACAGGCAAGGTCAGCAAGGTTCCTGTGGTGTCTGGAGATCACTGACATGCTGGATAGTGCTCTGGACAGATTCAGCAGGGAGCAGTTGAGTTGGGTCAGTGTAAACACCTGCACTCTATCTGACCTGCTAACTTCTGAAGAGGAATTTCTCCTAATTGGTCTCTATAAAGAAAACTAATGTTAGGCAGGGGGGGGAAAAAAAGCACGTATTGGTCAGATAGTGGGTAAGAACCTCAGTCTGACCCAGCTGTGCCTTGTCTGTGACAAAGAAAAGTGAAATGAATTGCAAGGTCATTGCACCCTGCCTGTATCAGACTGTCTTTCATGCTCAATAAATGATGTGTGATTACAGTAAGCAGTTACCTTTGAGGGAGTGTATTTTGGCAAAGCCTCTCCCCTCTCTCTTCAGCACTGGTACTATGGCTTTGTGCCATGGTATCCTCCTACCTGTCAAAATACTTCAGTGTGTATGCACTGACTGCTACCAAGAGTCTTTTTTTAAGAGTCCTTTAAGCCTAGTGTAAGGCAGCCACTGCTAGAATGCTCACAGTGGTGAAGTCTCTGGGCAGAGATGTCACTCCACCCACACTCACAGGGACCATTCTGATATGTTTATGACATTCTTCTCAAACACAGGGAGAGGTGGCTTAGGAACTAACAGGTTATGTTGTTTAGATGTCTGGTTCATGGAAAACACAGTGATTGTCTCCTTTATTTTTCCATTTTTACCACTCCAAAATGACTCAGGCAAGGTGTGGAGGTTTTATTTTAATTTATTTTATTTTGGTTCCCTTTTCCTGTTTTTTTTTGTTTGTTTGTGGGTTTTTTTTGGTTGTTGTTGTTGTTTTTGTTTTTGTTTTTTTTTTGGGGGGGGTTGTTTTGTTGTTTTTTTTTTTTAATAAGAGGTGATTTTTTTGTTATGTTCTGGTTTAGGTTTTTTGTACCTAAGCGTTGATTTTTCTCATTGCTTTCCCTCAAAAGCTCAACACTTGAATTTCTTTTACAGGTAGCATAAACTGAAGACAGATTTTGTTTGCTTCCCTTTGCTAAACTTCTCTTGTTAAAAATGATTGATGATTGCTTATCCTTTCTTTTGTGCTTTGAACAGATATGCAATCCCATGCTTTGAGAAAGGAATATAGAAGGGATCATGTATTCATCATCATTCATCATGCACTTCATTGTGCATGTGTGTGCCTGCACTGCAAACTGAGACTGCAGATAAATTCATTTGTCTCTGCAGTGAGCTGTAATTAGAATTCTGACTGTCTGGAAAGTGACTATTCTTTACACTGCAAAACTACAGAGCTAGATTAACTTTTTCTGGAGGCTTTTCAAAAACACCTTTTGCACTTTCTGGCATGCACTGAATAATAATGACATAGCACAATAGCTTCTGAATATTTTGTAATGCAATAGCAAATACGAACCCAAGTCATCCACTGGGAGCCCACTGGTTTAGGTCATGTATAATCGTCATTTTTTTTGGCTCCATGTAAAAGATGTTATGATCAAGTGAGCAAGACTAAGCCTGAGAGACATGAGTCCTATACAATCTTTACTGCTTCACCCCAGAGCAGATGGTATCCTAAAAGCACAGGTGGAGCGCCCCAGCATAAGAAGCATCTAGCAGCACAGTGCAGTAACTCTGGTGCTGGCCTCTCTGTGGTTGATGGCACACAAGGATGACCACTGTTTGTGCCCACAATCTTTGGCTATCATCTCCATCCTTTAGATATGCTAAAAGATGAGTCAGCCTCAAAAGATATCAGAAGAGAAAGTAGTTAGGTGCCTGATCCAAGCTCCAAAATGTATGGATAACTTAAATGAGACTACTAGTTCCTTTGAAACACAAAGGTGTTCTTCAGAACACAGCCAAGGATTTAGAACTTTCTATCTAGTTCTTGAAATAATGTGGATAACCTTCCAAGACTCTTCTGTATGTAGTAGATGCAAATTTCTATTCCATTGCCTGTGAACATCTTAAAGCAGGAATTCTTCCAGGTCAAATGAATTACTTAGCAGTCTTTCATTTGAAGTGTGTAGGTGTGTTTTTCCCTGTAACAATGTCAGATTCTTATCTTTTAGGTTGGAATATGCTGTTCTTTTAGGAATAGTCAGTTTTTCTTTAAAATTTGAACAAAATTGAGGCATGCTTTTAAAGGAGAATAAAATAAAATTACATGTCTGCTGCTAAAAAAACCCACAGGAGTGTTCTTTCTTACCATCCTTAATACTGAAGCCTAAAAATATAGAAAATGTACATCTGGATTAGGAATGTCTTTGAAATTCCAGTAACAGCTTTTAATGCTTAGATAAGATTCTGTTTTGATCAATAGGGTTATCACATTACACAATTCTCTGTATATGTGAAACACAGCTGCTAGGGATGATTATTTAATTCTGTTTTCCTTGTGGTGCTTGTTTGTATAGATACCTTGAATGAGTTTTGAATCATAATAAAAATCAATACAGAGAAGTTTTGGTTCTCCATATGTAAGAACTTGTACCTGTGTGTGAATGACTGAAGGGATACAAAGTATAAATGAGGCTATTTAGTAGAATGGAAGATGGAGAGTGCTGCTACAATACCTCAAAGAAAGACACAGGTTTAATAATGTCTGATCTTTCTCCCTTTACCTTGCTCCCTTTACCCTTTTATTTGGTCCTGAATTCTGTATACGGCAGCACTGGCCCCTTGATACCATCCAGAAGTGTTCTTTGATATCACAAAGTCCTTTAAAAAACATATTTTTAATGTTTCTGTGACTGTTTGAATGTTTCATATATACCAGGCCTACTGGACCATTTTGTTAGCCTCTTCTATTTGTTTATCTTGCCTATGGTTTCTTGCTCTGAACTGTAAACATCTAAAGGCAGTGGCTGTCCTTCTGTACTCATCAAGGGCCAAAAGAGCCAAGAGTTGTTCCTGGCATCTGTGCACCCAAAGTGCTAAGAGGTACCAATATGGAAGATTTGCTGTGACCCAAATGGGAGATACCTGGTTGTTAAAAAGCAGCTATCAGAAGGACTGCTGTACTACTGTGGGAATGACTCATTCCATACTGAAAATTCTTTAAAGGATAATCAAAACCAATCTGCCACTTCAAAACTTGAAAAAAAGGAGCTTGAAACCCTGCAAGAAAACTCACACACATACTGTGATTTCTACTGGAGGAGAAGAACTTACCATGTCATATTTGTATTCCTATTGAGTGTTCAGATTAAAACAATTTAACAATTAAAATAAAATACAATATAATACCAATACTAATGATAATAGTAGTAGTAAAGAAAAGGAAAGAGAAAGAGAAATAAAAGTCAAGAGAAAGAAGTGATGCACAATACAATGCTCACCACATGCTGATTGATGTCCTGACTGTCCCCAAGCCATAGAATCACAGAATCAGCTAGGTTGGAAAAGACCCTTGAGATTGTCAAATCCAACCTATGACCTAAAACCCCCTTATCAACTAAACCATGGCACTGAGTGCCACATCCATTCTGTTTTTAAACACTTCCAGGGACAGTGACTCTACCACCTCCCTGGGTAGCCCATTCCAATGCTTAACCATGCTTTCAGTAGAGAATTATTTTCCAATGTCTAACCTAAATTTCTCCTGGCACAGCTTAGACTGCTAAGTTTGAGATCAGCAGCTCCCAGCAGCTCCCAGTTTAAATACGGGACAAAACATTCTGTAGTATGGAATATCCTTATGTCCAGCTCAGATCAGATGTCCTGATCATGCTCCCTCCCAGCTTCATATGCTCAGTGCCAAAGCATGGAATAGTAAAAATTCCTTAATTTAGGGTAAGCACTACTTACCAATGACTAAAATATTATTGACCCTATTCTTGTATTATATCCAAAACACAGCACTATACGAGCTACTAGGAAGAAAATTAACTCAATCCCAGCCAAAACAAGGACACACTCCTTGGTATTACAGTGCACATGCATAAAATCCGTTTATCATTAAAATAATTACAAAACTCACTCAAGCAGGAAATTCAGTGTTAAAGATGCCACAAATGGAGTAAGTGATTCCTCAAATACTACTGATGTAAGGAATCTCTATTTCACTGACTAATTCTTGTCATTGAAGCATAGCAATTAGGCCTAAATTCAATTCACAGATGACAGACATAGGAGGAATGAAAACATCTTTATTTCCTTTGTTATAGTAGGAAAACCAGCAAAATCTAGACATTCAAAGATCAGTGTCTTTACTGATTCTCTACTGAGCCTAATCAGAATGAGTTCTTCATTCTTAATTTTGCTGGTTTTAGTGGCTTGCTCCCTAGTTGGACTTCACGTGTGGCATCATACAATGTCACTTTGTGCCGACTCTGCAGCAAAAGTAGCGTTCATTCCTGTTGCTCAAGGACAACACCAGTTGTGCAGCTGCAACACAGGCCCATGAGATAGCTTAGCTGATAAATCACTGTATTTGGCAGTGGTTTAAACTAATACCCTTGCCCTAAAGCAGGGTCCTAAGACTATGACAATAAGGCACTGTTCAGGGAGACTCAGGGAGCCCTGTTTGCACAGCTGAACTTCCAGGTGCCTGTGCAAAGGATTGCAACCTGCTGGAGTTGCAGCCCCAGCCTGTTTGCACGTCAGAGCTGTACACAAGCAAACAGCTCTAATCTTAACCTCTTTGTGGATGCCTTTATTACAGCTTAACTACAACTTGCACATATGCAGTATATGTTAAATACCAGACCATGCTGACTGATCAGCTGTAGCCTTAGCAGATCAAGTAGCCAACATGACTTTGAATAAACATCCCATGTCATAGAGTTGGTAATACTGTTTAATTTTTTCAGTGAATATGCCTTTCTTATTACTTTTTCAATTCAGCAGTCACAGAGAAATCTTTCTACTTTCAACAAGAAATACTATATAGACTTTATCAAATAGAAATCAACTCATAGCTGATTAAATATTTTTTTTATTTTTTCAGTTTGTATCAAATTGTCCTAATTTTATCAACATAAGTACAAATTCTGGAGAAGGCACATTTAATATGAAGTGCTTTGGGGTAACACACAAAATATGACATGAAGGTGAATAACAAGTTTATCATCTGTATATTTTTCCAAAAATGATTTCATTTTTTTTACTCTCATGAGACTTGGAAAAGCATTTCAGAAAGTACCTTAGATATTGAATATCCTTTCCATAAATAGCCACAAATAAGCAAGAAAAGCAGTTCTGAGCCACAAGAACTGGCTTTGGATTCAAAATACATCTTGAACACACCAAGAGCTTAAATTTTTGTGTGGCTTCTAGACAGGCTTGTGCTAAAAGATAAGATTAACTTGCTTTAGATCTAAACGTGACACTTTGCTGAGCATTCTATATTTGATTTTGGAAGATTTAGTGCATTTATTTCTTTGAAATACCAACTAATCCAAAAGAAAAAGGTTAGCTTTTAAACCCAAATGTTAAAAATTTGACATATTAAGCATGAATATATTCATACCTCTACGATTAATTTGGGCATTTAAATTATTCCAGTTGCATCTTAATTAAAGAATTCTTATCCCACCTTTCATAACTCAAATTTTAAAAATCCTGAAGTTGCTCCTACCCCTGACTTTCACAGCCAAATTCTTTTTTTTAATCAAATTTAAATAGTAATCTATTTCTCAAAGACCCTGATCTGTTCAGGTACAACTACACAATCAAATGAAGATATGGCTGTAATATGTGGTAGTTTTTCCACGCCAACCTCCTAGAACAATCACTGGTAACAATAACAGTCATGGCATCAGTGCAGTTTTCAGATTCATCAGAAAACAAGCTCTCCAGGGACCGTTAGTTAAATTAAAAGCATACTAGGGTATGGTACAGTTAAATTAAAGTATACTAGGGTATGGTACAGCTGCACTTTAATAGGCAGGCCTATCTTTCTCATTAAAACCACCTAGAAGATTAGAAGCAAGATCTTTATTGACCAGTGGTAAAATTTGTTAAACTAACTCATTGAGGCACTTCATATGTCTTCCTCTCACTTATCTTCACTGGTTATACATACCAAAAATATTCTTCTTCTGTCCATCTATCAATCAATCTATCAGCAAATGAGGTTGTTTGAGCTACTGGTGAACTAATGATATACTAATGGTTCTCTCTGGAAGAATACAGCATGCTTCAGCTTTGGAAAAATAATTGTCCTTTTGGTCTGAATTTGATAAGTAGGTAAAGCATACGACATAATATCATGCTCTAAGAAAAAAACATTAACTACTTCTGTATTGATAGAGATGGTTGTTAACAAGAATCTTCTGCAATCATCTTTCTTGCTGCATTTTATTCTGCTGCTATAAGAGCCAGCAAATAAGTGTGTGGCATTAACAGTAGTCCAGCAGTTAGTGTGGATCTCTGCTGTTACACATTATAGTCGATAGCCATTATTTTTTTAATCTAAGGAGCGCTTGGATCTGTATATGGGCATGTATACATGTTTTAATCTCACAATAACTTCTCTAAACCAGCCCAACTTGCCTTCTTTTACTTCCATATTCTTTATGGCCCTGAGTTCTGTTTTGTGCCAGTTCCAGATACAATAATAGTATGTTAATTTCTCTTCCTTCTGAAGACTTGCAGCAGCTTTCAAAGCCTGACATAAAAGCATTTATTTTAAAAATACACAGATACTGCTGAGCTGAGGAGTTGAGATATCTGGATCTGGATCTGATACTGCTGTATCTGGATCAGATAATACTGATCCAGAGAGGTTGAGTGACATACCCATAGGAATCTTCTGTTGTAAAGGAATAGTAATGTAGAAAATCATGACAAAAGCAGAATTTTGAGCCTTAAAAAACATCTCCAGGTATCAGACATAGGCTGCAGACATGCAGAATAATTCTTAGAGGAACTAGCAAGTAACATTTTACTCTACACACCTAAATGAAATAGGATTTCACATTTCATTTAAGACCTGATGTTTTTGTCTAGAACATGCAGGAAAATCAATCTGAATTAACTTTTAAAATAGATTGGCTAAACCACTTTAAGCTTCTGCGTAGCCAACTCTCATTTAGGATGTATTAATTTACTTTGGAAGTAAATGTAGTTAGATTGAATTAGGGCCACTTTAATTTTGAACGAGAATGTGCAAATAATGCAGTTAAAGTAATCACAACTTTAAATTCACACCTTTAGTTTATTTGTATTAGTTTTCTTCAGTGTTCCCAGACATATAAATTCCAAATCTCACTGAAGTCAATAAACATTTCTTCAGATGTGCATTGTTACGTATCCAGATAGAACAGAGCAAGCAAGACAACTTAAAGGAACATGTCCTGACAGCCAATAATGCTGCAGACAGGAGGTGAAGGTAGAGTTTCCTATCTAGTAACAACTATGGTAAAAGCACCTGTGTCTTGTGAGTGATATGATCCAGTACCTGAATGCTGAAAACACTTAAAATCACCTACTGTCAACATTTCATTATAGCTGTGATAGCCACATTTTTGATAGGGAAATAATTTTATCAAAATTGACTGCAGTGGGTTGCTCCCCTTTGTCAGGCAACATCACCTATAACGACTGAGAGGCATTTAATGAACTGTGGGTGTTCATTGCACATGCCAAATTTTCTTCTTTCCTTGCAAACTGAAGGTCTCAATGACCTGATTTGCTGTAGACCTGATGGCCACCCGCTGGCAGCTGTGTCTGCACAACGTACAGGTTGCTTCTTTCAGGAGCTGCAAGTGGAAAAGTCTGAAGGAGAATTTATTTGAGCTACTGAAAAAGCAGTGGGAGATTTGAAGGAAGAAGACAGGGGCAATACAGTCTCTAATAGGTCCCATTTTTACTCTAACATTGCAGATTAAAACTTACATGGCAACAACCCATGTGCCAAGTGAACTACAGGGTTTCTGCCCAGAATGTCTCTTCAGAGGTAACAAAATGCAATGGCTGCATGACTAAGAAATGCCAAGGTATGAACATGAAGCAAATCACTTGGCAGTAGCTGCATGTGAATAACAGACTGTTCTGAGAAGTGAGAGAAAGCAGATGTCTGACCATTAGGGCTTGGTTGATTGAAATTTGCTTTTACACATGCAAATTGAAAATATGGTAGCACTGTGAATCTCAAAATTTAAAAATTAAAACTAGATGGCTAAATATTTAACTATGTTTGCTATTTCAATAAGAGGGAAAAGTTATCAAAATACTGTTTAAAAAAATTACTGAGTTGCAAACACTGCTATCACTGATTTTTTTGAAAGAAGTTGAAGGTATAAACAATTCTCATTAAAATATTTTTAACACAGATAACTTGCTTCAGTTTTGTTTTATTTTACTTTTAAAGGCTGTCATTTTAAAAAGTTGCATGGAAATCTAAATTCCTCTTTTCAACACATGCACCATATTTCTAATGAGGAGAGATTTTTTTTAAAACTGTATTGGCTTCTGTCCTAATCTTGCATAGTATGAAACACAAATCCTAACATTTATATTTTTAACACATACAAACCACCTGACAATTTCATCTTAACATGAAATTTTGCACCTACAGTTAAATGAAAATTTATAGCAGGTTACTATATTGATAAAACATTCTAAATCCACACTTAGACATTTAAATATAGAGCAGTCTTCTTTTAGAAGAACAACATTATTCTATTTGTAAATAAAAAATGTTTGGTATCCATGGGCCTATGGATAATTTGTTTTAAGTACATCAAGCTTGCTCATACATGTAAGTTATTACTGAGAGACAGGAAAAGAAAGAAAATATAGCTGACAGAAAGAAGAGTGTATATATAGAATGCAATGCATGATAGATTACTTTTTTGCACTTGTTGTAAAATTTTTCAATTTCCAGTAAGGTGTCATTTTAATTATGCTTGGAAACCAACAAATTTCAAGCCAGTAACAAATTTCTCTCAGTAGCAAGAAACAGATTAGGGACATGGACTACAGGCAGCTTGCTCTTGAGTTTTTCAAATCTGTGATCCTATTTTATAGCTCTAGCCTGGTTAAAAGTGCCTAATAAGTCATCAGAAGTTTAATGTATGAGTGCATGAGCTCCAGGCAGCAGTGAGCCCATGGTATCCTTTCACAGGTGTGCCTCCCACTCTCTTCCATGAAAGCTGGCCAATAGCATTGATCCTCCTGGGTTTCATTTCAGCAGTGGAAATGAAATAATTATTATAAATATTTTCCCTGACTTGACTAAATGTTGTTTATACTAGCCTCTTCTTGTGAGCAGTTTATCAAAAGAAAATGTTCAGCAATCTTTTAATTCAAAAGCTGCATCTCAAGGTTGAAGAAACTTCATGTACTCCAGGGCATATCATAATGAAAATTCGAGGTTTAGAACCATCACTTTAATGGAAAAATACTTATTTTATCCTTCTCTATTTCATTTAAGCCATGGGCTTTCTATTATGATTATATATGGTTATCATTTTGGCTGCTCTGAGCAGCAGTGTCTTGGCGTACTTGTCTTCTCCGCTCAGGATGAAAAATGAAGTTTGAAAGAATGTTCATTACCTTCATGGCATGTGTTGACTGCACTGATTCTTCATCTGCCAAACTACATATGCTGGTTTCTGGCTCATCTGAAGACCCCTAGAACTAAAAGTAATTGATCAAATTAATTCTAATATAATCCCACACAGACCATGCTACCACTGCAGCTTGTTAACCTTACATGCAAACTGTTTATTTAAACTATCTGGATGACATCATGAAAACTACCTTCAATACATCAAAAAAAGTATGAAATTAAACCTCATTTTAACTTTTTTTCCAAAGATATGACTTGTGTTATGCTACATTTTCTCTAAAAAAAAACAGAATTTGGAACCTTAGCGCTTACAGAATTAATTTCAATTCAGTTGGCCCTACTTCCCAAATAATTGGATTTTCACCAACTCCTTAAGAAACTAACCACAACTTTCAAATTATCAAGTTTATCACAGGAGCTTTGTACACAGTGTGAAGCAGCAGTTGAAGGATCCAGGCAGCAATTTTCTGAACTGTGTGCTCCCTTTTATATAATATAATCACAGAATGGCCTGGGCTCAAAGGCACCTGAAAGATCATCTAGTTCCAACCCTGGTGCCATGAAAAGAACGGTGATTCTCATTCTTGGATTTCATGGACTTTTATATCTAAGTCAACTCCCTGAGAGATCTGTGTCACACCTTACAAACTCCAGTCCACCTATTACCTCCCTACAGCAGCTACAGTTTCTGGTTATGCAAAACATTAAAGCTTTTCTAATAAACACCTTTGCAATTGTTTCCACCACCCTATGTATTTCATACTTTCATGCTGGCTGCTGGAGGTAGGGAGCTGTTGACACCAGTAATAAATGGCGCCCTTTGCAATGACCTGGCATAATGTGTGAAAGACAAAATGTATTTGATCACTCTGTCACAGCACAGCATATAATTCAGTATAAGAGTAACTATTCATAAACCATCAGAAATTCCAAGGGTACCTAAGACAACAGAAAATTATTCTCATAACAAAACAAGAGTGAAGATGTAAGTGTGCTCATGATTGGTAGTGATTTATAGGTAGAGAATGTTCCCCACTGATTCGGGATCCCAGCTTCAACTAGACACAACATGGTGAAGTAAAGGTAACACATCTGTCTCAGCTTGAAGAATTCCTATAATTTGTTACTTTGGCTCAAGCACTTAGCCATGATAAAGTTGTATCTATCTATATCTGTATCTATCTATATCTGTATATATCTATATCTATATCTATATCTATATCTATATCTATCTATCTATATCTAATTACTTTGCATAATATTGAAAAAAAACAAAGAGCAAGTTTAAAATGCCATAAATGTATTAAGATGATCATCAAAGTATAAAGTAGTGTCTTTCAATCATTTGCCTTTATCATTAGTGCTTAGTGGGGCAGCAGCTAGGAACCTGTTAGATCTTACAGCACTACTTCAGGGTAAATATTTAATGCTTACTAAACATGGTTTCTGAATGCGCACAATGGAAATCATCATGAGAACACTCCTTGGAGAATAATACATCACAACCCTCTCCTGTGATTATTCTTCTGCTTGAAATATAAAATTGTCCTTTGCAGGTAAGCCAGGTTCATTCTCATAGGCTTTCATGACAGCTTTTTAAATCTTGCCTCTAGCCTAGTAGGTAGTTTTCCCAAAACACCACAGTTTTAGCAGAAAGGATTTAGCACTCATTAAAGTTCATTTCTTGTAGAATAGCTCAATGCTATGTGTTACAATCTGTATCTACTAAATACAACTTTTCAGTTTAATTTTTTCTGAAAGCAAATACAAAAAGGTGATTTCTTTTTCAGATTTAGGATAAGTCTTGCAGTCAAAATGAGAGATAAAATCCTGAAAATATGCTTCTTGTCTGGGACATAGGAATCTTCAGGAAGGATGAAGGTACAACAAAGGAAGGTAATGTAATGATTGAAAAAATATATTACTATTTAACAAAATGAAAAACCTGCTCATTTCTTGTTACTCATGCAAATAGCTGCAAAGAGAATAAGATACCAGGCAATAACAATATGCACAATGCTCTAGCCAATTATTGAGGATATCAGGATGTGAAATGTGAGAAATGGCAGGGTTTTTTTTAGCCTATATTAAGCAAATACCAGCTGTGAAGATACATAGCTTCATTTCAAATACCAAAATTCCCAGATCTGGTTTGTGTGCTGGAGTTCTACCCTGTTTGTCTGTTTTTCCTTATTGGTTTAGTTTTTGAAATAAAGATTAGTATATTTTTCCCACAGACCTTTCTCCAAATACAGACATTCACAGTAGCCCAATGATCCTTAAGACTGCTGCTCAGGAAGAAATTCTTTAATACTTTAAAACAAAACTTATTTATTGACAAGTACAATAGTTTGCCTTCTCTAAGCCCTTGGTAATCACTAAAATCATAATTCAATACCTAAAGAGGGAAATATAACAGTCTCTCCTCATGAACAGAGCCAGTTAGTTGGGAGGAATTTGAAAAATATACCCCTCAAAGGCAGAACAGTGTGTAGGAACTGTGGCTTCCACTTTGACGGTCCATACAGGGGTTGCCACAAAAGCAGGGTAAACCAGGTTGACGTGGGAAGCATGGAGCCCACTATAACTTACTAGCCTGCAGGAGAAGCAAATCCAAGTGTTTTCAATCTTACGAAGTCAACAGGTCACTCTATTTTTTCTGCTGAGCACATGCACAGGCTGGCAAAGTTCCCTACTCGCCCAATTTTTCTTGATTTTTTTCCACACAGCCCATAATTCTATATGAGTCTTCTATAAACATTTCATGGTAGGTACAGACACTTATTGTTTATAGCTAGTGATTCTTCAATGCTTTGTGCATATATGAATTCCTCTTGCTTTTTAAATTTTGAAAGGGTAACTAATCCTGACAGAAATATTGCTGCAATAAAAAAACTCAGAAGATTGTATTTATGAGCACATCAGTTTCAAGTTCTTGATGGATTAATCAAGAAAATTTTTGCAAGAACTGTAAGAAAGAAGGAGATAGGATTATATTTTAATTTTTCTTTAGAAAACAAAAGCAGCATAGGCTACTTTTTTGGAAAGTGCCACTGGTTTATGCATCATTGCAGTTAATAACTTATTTTAGGTATTAAATCTGTCACATTCCTTTGCCTTAGAATAGAATTGAAGAATTTACAGCCAGAGACCCAAATCTGACCTAGCAATTTGAAAGCATAACAGAGATATGAATCCAATTTTTCTCTATCCAAACACTGACACACATACCTTGCATCAGAGAAACATCTGAACAAGTAATTTTTAATATGAGACTGAAATTATTACAAAAATGAGAGCATGAGGATTATTAAACATTCATTTGCTGAAGAGACTTCACTCCCAAAAAGACATCACCAACAGTCGATAATGTTAAAAATTTATTCAAAAGACAATAAATATTGTCTTCTCTTATTTCCCACATTCCATGCCCTCACATTTAAAATAAAAAGCTTTCTTTTTTGACTTATTTTTAAAAAAACCCTAATACATGCATCTGTGCAGATATCTTTGTGACAGCAGCATTATCAACGCTACACTAGTAAGATCCAAAGGATTACTCACCAATTTGGTTTGGGGATTTTTAATAGATGGAATTGTGTGAGGAGAAAGGGTGAAAATGCAACTTTGAAAATCTCATTTTACAGTGTTTTTTTATAAAAAGTACAGAGCATATTGTCCTCTGCTGGTTTATACTGAATTTTACAGTTGCAGCAATGACTATAAAACCCTGCGAGCCTGTCTTCTCTTCAAGATGTCAGAACACCAGCTCAGAGGTGGAAGATTTTTGTATTATCAAGTAAAGGTAAAATTAGATGTGCGTGAAGTGGCACTGAAGCAGGGAAATAACCTACCAAACACTTATGGTCACTGGGGACCTTATGCTTGAGCAAGAAGGAAGACAAGGAATTAGAGGAGTGTGACAAAGGTGTACATGTGTGGGTCAGGAAGGCCTTTGAAGGCATGGAGTCTCTTTCCAACTTTTTCTCACATAACATTTTCACTTCAGTAAGGTGGAAACGTTCTTGAAAAAAACTGAAAAAACACAGGGTCAGGCCCTCACCTCTTCCCAAACAGCAGCAAGAGATAGGGCTGTGGCAGTAGCAAGGAACATCTCCTCCCACTGCATATTTGCTGGGTAGGTCCCAGCGTTATCTCATCCCCCAGGTCATCCACGCCATCCATCAGCCCTTATCTCCCTGCGGGCCCAGCACTGCCTCGCGCCCCTGCTGATGCTGATGCCACTGAGTACCGTATCAGCAGCTCCATTTGGGGCAGGGGGAAGGAGAACTGGGAGCTGCTCCCTCTGGTCCCATCCCTGTGTCCTGAGCTGGCTGAAATGTCAGTGCACACATTTAGGACAAGGTCCCCTGAAAAGGGACAGAAACTGTGGACTTTGACATGTTTCAGTCACGTTTAGTTTTCATTTTTTTTGAGGCTCACATGGGCATATCTAATCTCTCAGGACATCTGCACATTTTCCCTCAGCAGCCAAAAGCTTGCAGGCTAGTGCAAGCTGATCACCTCATGTCAGAACAGGGATGTTAAAAGCACTGAGGATGCCAGCCTTCTTGTTGTCTTCATGGGCTGTATTATGGTATCTCCTTATAAGAGCTTCACTGTGGCACTGAGGATGGACTAATTTGCTCTTCAGGCACTGCTCAACAGAGAGAAAAAATGGAAATTTCCTTATATTGCTCAAACAGCAAGAAAAACCCAGGAAGGGACTGTGCTTTTCAGATTTCAGATTAAACTCTGTGACTGTCTGCTTAAGTCAGGAACTACAAATACAGTTTAAATCTTTAGAGGGGCAGCTCTTAGATTATATGAAACCAGGAAGATGGTTTGGTAACTAAATAGCCTTTTTGATTTCCAGACAAAGAAAAGAGAAAGGGCAGGAGAGCCAAAACAAAAGTCAGGGGTAATAACAAAACAGTGTAAAGTGGCAAGGGAATGCTTTTACTCCCCATGGCTGGCAGCAAGGTATTTCAGCTGCCAGGTATGGCTGCAAGGGACATTGAATGTCAGATCTCAAATGGGTGTATGCAGCATAAAAAGCACTTGGTTTCCAATAGTTTAGAGTTTACATATGTACAGTGGAAAAAGGCTTGTCTCTGCCTACCTTAATCTCCTCAGTGGATCGTGGGCTGTATCTGGGCTATGCCAGCTGCCTGTCACTTCTGTGCCAAAGTGGTCCAGCCCACATGCTTCTCTCTGTAGCACAGCTATTCACTGTCTGGTGCTGGAGAGTGTGTGGAAAATTGGCCAGTGCCAATGCAGGGACCAGAGGCAACGTGTTTGGGC
Organism: Chloebia gouldiae; assembly: GCA_003676055.1. Classification (NCBI taxonomy): domain Eukaryota; kingdom Metazoa; phylum Chordata; class Aves; order Passeriformes; family Passeridae; genus Chloebia; species Chloebia gouldiae. Next base: position 2,597,950 of record QUSF01000051.1, on the reverse strand, counting down.
CCCATCTAAGTCTGAATTTTCTTGTTTACAAGGATTGGATGTTTATCCAGAATGATGCATTCTTTGCTGCAGGTAAAGCAAAGATCCTCTGATGTAAACCATCATGTAAATGATAAACACTAAAAGGAGTAAAATAATAATAATTAATCTTGTCATGTAATTGAGTCTAATTATTGCTAAAAGTATCTCACATGCCATTAAAAAACTACTTTCAAAATCCCTGTGTTTTCCCAATAGGATTCATAGCCCTCAGCTGATTTTTTAAGGTACTGGTTTAGAATATTCCTTTGAAGATATGAAATTCTCTTTCTCATTTTTGTATTTTTTGTATTTAATAACCCATTGTCCAATGAAATAATAAAACTTAATTTGCAAATGAAGGCTTTGTGTTGTAACTTTCTTCCATTTAAGAAACTGAATTTCTGAGTCCTGTATATATATTTAATTTTTAATAAATAAACAGGAAAACTCAGTAAAGGAAAAAAATGAGAAAAAAATTAAGATTCTGTCAGAGGACAGTATTATTTAATAATACTAGGATATTTACACAACACAATGCCAGAAAAGAGATTTTGAAAATAATAAAATCCACTATAGAGTAAAATTGTTCAAAAGTTATTTTTCTAAGAAGAAGACAAGAAGTGGTTGAAAGCAACATAATATTAGCAATTTGAGGGTGATAATTTTTGACCCTAACACATTGTTTTATTCTGTATAGGCAAAGGAATCTTTATGCTGACATTATGAAGCAGTTTTCTGCAGCAGTTCAGTGCTTCAGTGCTGAAATTTCCTGCAAGAATGCAAATGCAGAGAGGACCTCTAGACTTTTGACTCTTGACTGGCTGGGATTTGTGTGATGTGGGATTAGACTGGTCCAAGATAGAAGCACAGAAAGTACCTAGAAAGTACCTACTTTCTGTAGCTAGTACAGAAATTATCTAGACACAAATTACCCACAAAAATTGTAAGAGGACAATGCTTGGCTGATGCAATAGCTGCATTATTGCATGAATTTTTTTTTGAAAACAGCACACTGAAGAATTTTTAGAAAGTCTCTTGGCTAAGAAAAGAGGGATGTTAATACTTTTCTCCTTTTGCTGACACAATACTTATGAAAAGCTGTTATACCAGTCCCCAAAAGGAACACGTGTACAGCCTGCACCTTATTAGAAGGAATGTGTTTCCCCAAACTGGCAGGGCAAATGAGAACTTATAACAGTAAATTCATTTATGAAAACATTTAAGAGCAAGAGACAGGAAGAACGGAGAGTGTCACTGCCAGTCTGCTATGATAAAGCCTGAGCTGGGAGAACTCTGTTTAATCTTTTTGAATCACTGCCAGGGGTGGGCTTGAGTGAGAAGCCCAGAGATTTAGATGATGAATATTTTCAAAGTGAGTTAAAAGAAGTCTGATGACAATCTGATATACTTTTATTTGTGGATTTATTGATAGCATACTACTAATAGGGAAAAAATAAAAAGTAAAAATAACTCCATTGTATGCAGTTTAGATTGATCTGTATCTAATCACTAGGATATTTATTGACTTTCCAGTTTGGTCTCACACTTGAAATATTCTCTTGCACCTGTTTTTCTGAAATTGTGAGCAATGGGTACTCTAGATTGAAGGGAACTCTTTGTATTTCACTTTTTTTACAAGTATCTATTAAATGTATTGCTAGGATTACTTCTGCTGCAATTACACAGAGTCTATGATCAGAGGCTGCTACTTCCACAGATACAAGAAATGTTTTTGGACTGATGAGCCAGTTCCACACATGCCCTTCAATCTGTAAATAGAATGGAGATAGGTTTTGTAGGAGAAAACACTGAAAGACAGCCAGATGGCAAAGAGGTCTCAGTTCTGACTTTTCTAGCATTTAGGGTAATGGACTCAGAATAAAGATACCAGGTTTTAGAGGGCAACTTACCTTCTCTGCCTGCCAATGCTCTACGCTGAGGACTGCACTGCTTAACAAAATGTATTGTTTACATAGATGTCTATTGCTAAATAATGTTTTTTATGTAGCACTATATACAAGATTTTCCACAAAAGAAAGAGGAATTACCAGATGCAATTAAAATCTCAAGCTGCAATTTGCCTTTTGATATTGAAGCCTGGCCAGATCTTCAAAATAAACCTGTGCAAAAGTTAACCTCATCCTGGTTATTAGTAATTTGTTATAATAGAGTTATAACACTGGTAAGAATGAAATTATGTCAGTAACAGGTAGGAAGTAGGAAATAGTAAAATAGAGACACTATAAAATTCCTGTATGGTGGGTTTTTGTTTGTTCTTGATGTTGTTGTTTGTTTGTTAGGGATCTTTTCTTTTTGTTTCATTTGTTGTTTAGTTGGGGTTTGTGTTTGCAAGATTAAAAGTAAGTTACTTTTTGTTTGGGTTTTGGGAATATTGCCTAAGAATGTTTTTTCTCTATTTATTGGATAAGTTTCTTCTCAAAAGAATACTGAAACAATAAACATGAAAATAATAAAAAAAAATGTTCTATGGGAGCTATTAAAAAATAAAAAAATTTAAAGCTGATCATTGAGCCACTATACTTGTCTGACTGAACTAACTAGATAGAATTATAAAAAGTTTGATGCTTCAACTCAGATATTCACCAGAATCATTTCTGTCAGAAGTGCAAATAGTGTTTTAAGCAGAGACTTGTGAGGAATTCTTAAAAATAAAAACCATGTCAGCCCAGTTGCTCTGCTGCAAATCTGAGGTTTGTTCTGTGGGTGAAACATGCAATCTTCCTGTATAGATTTTGCTGTGCTCATTTTACCTTTGCAGGAAATGTCTTGCAAGTACCTGGCTCACGCCCTGGGGTAGCCAGCACTGCTCTGCAGGACTGCTTTGTGGCTGCACTCCAGAGCTCTGGCCTCTTGGGAAAAGCGAAGGGAACAGGGAGTAACCCCTTGTTGTAGCGGGAAATGTGGGACAGCAATGATGGCCAAAGGGTTTAATACTGTGACAGTGGAGAGCATTGACCTCTGGGCTGTGACAAGTTCTGCAAGGATGGAACAGAAATTAAATGCTAACCCAGCATCAGAAGGGACTGTCTTCTTGAGCAGAAGGGGTTGGACTGGCACTTGAGAAGTGCCAGGTAAGAGTCACTGACCACCAGGAGACTGGTTGGGATGTAGGAGCACAGACAAAATCAGGTGGTAATCCTGATTTAATGCTAGATTTCCCACTAATGACAGTACTAAATCCCCTGGGAAAAGATTGGAGATGAATAGGAAGGAGGGTCAAAATTACTTATTCTAGAAGGAAGGATGACAAGATGAGGAGGGAAGTCAACTGAACAGTTGCTTTCTTGAGAAGTGCCCCTCTTTGGCAGACAGACTGTCCTTAGGCCCCAAGGCACTCTTTTTTTTAGTAAGGATTCTACCATGATTGACAGGAACTTTAAAGCAAAGTGAAACAGTACTGTATTCTCCAAACCTATTTTTTATGAAAAAAACCCTCAGTCACAAAAGCACAGAACAGGAGGTGAAAAAGAAGAAGAGAAAGAAGGATGATAAGGAAAATTAAGACTACCATGGATAGTAGCAGAAGTCTTGCAGAAAAAAGCACTGATGAAAGTGACAGATATAGTTAATTGAAGAATTTGAGTGTGGCTGAAGAGAAGTTTCTGAAATGTTTTTATACTGCTGCAAGAAGCTTGCATAACATACTGCAAGAACAGCAATTACCAGTTCAAGAGGCAAAGTAACAGAAATAAGAGAAATAGACTGGACTAGTAGTCAAGCTCTAAGTAGTTAAAGGGGTGCTTACCTTGGAGAAGAAATAAAAAAATTATTATAAGAGCTGGATAAGACAATGGCCTATAAAGTTTTAGATATTATGCTCTCAGATTTATGCCCTCCATGGCACCATTTCTTATAATTTTTTAACGCTTTAGGATTGTTTACCAAAATTAAAGTCAAAGTTAAAAAGCATTGTTCTGTAAATACAGCTAGGTATAAATACCTTCAGAGCGAGACCAGCTAACTATGGAGAGTGTTGATGCAAGGAAAAATAAAAATGACCTGGCAAAAAATAAACAGAGACTGGAATTCAGAGGAACATTTCTGTCAGAGTTGAGAAGTCTGGAAAAAAAGGTTCAGATGTGTCACAGGGGTAAGTAAATCCTGCTTTGACCAATAATATGAAATCTTATGTAGCCTTTAACAGTATTCAATACACAACTTGCCACATACTCATGCAAAGTTTGAGTGTGTTTTTTAAATAAATTATTTAGGTTTTTAAACATATTTCAGGTACTAACATTGAAACTACTGCAACACAGAAAGTGGCAGAAGCATCAAACAGCTGATACAGCCAAATCACCTGTCTTCAGAGAAAATCACAGAAACAGACAGAAAAACTATTATAAGGTGTTTCCCTACCAAAAAAAAATCATCTACTAAAGAGTGATTTGGGAAAGGGACGAAGTTAATACCACAGGCAAGTAGTAATAGAAGAAAAACCTGCTGTGAAGTATTTCATTTTTGTGATTCTTTAACAATTTACAGAAGAAAAGTCACATAATAGAAGTTTGGCTCTCTTTTGGGAGTCATAAATAAAATACAACTCTAATCAAGGGACAGAAGAAAAAAGACTTAGCAGATATTTAATTCTTATTTATGCTTACTTCCAGAAATTATGACTTGGATGTAAATGTGGAAGGTAGCAGAAATGCAATAATTGAAACTCTTTGTGTTCTCCTGCTGCATCCTGCCTGCTAAGCACTTCCAAAGCCTGAATTGGCTGATTTAATTTACACCTTTCTACCCACTGATTAGAGAAAGGTTTGAAAAGGTCTTCAGAAAAAAGAAATGGTGAGCTATCCCTAGGATTTGTTACTGTAGACTGTTCATCTGTGATCAATACTCTGTAGCTGTCTGGGTCTCCTCCACAGAGAACCTGTACTTCAGCCAGCGGAACTTTCAGAGAGAGGGTTTCATGCAGGCACACAGATGGTTCATTTTCTTCATGCTGGGTACAGAGATTTTTGAAGTGTAAGGAAAAATTAGGAAAAGGAATGTTTCTAGATGAACTGTTAGTACAAAATAAAATATTTACCACCAATTTCTATCAAATATTTTTTAAACTTAAATAACAAATCTGTCCATTTTATTGATATCCATTGTTAGAAGTAGACCCAGGAGCAATAAAAATACTGAGAAAATTACACGATTTGAAGGGACAAAATGTGAAAAACCAACTGGATTACCCTTGATTTATCTCTAAATTTAGTTTGAATCCTGTAGGTGGCATAGATAACTGGACTGTAAATTGCTTCCAGGAATTCTCTTATGCTTTTTACAAACAGCAGAGAAAGACAGGGCCGGGGAAAGAACTGAAGCCTGAGGGATCTGCTTTGCCTCCCTGATCTCAAGATGTATACTCAGCACTGCCCCGGACTGAAAATAAAGCTATCTCTGGATCAGCTGCCAGCTGAAAGCTTCCTGAACAGACTTCCATTTCAATCCCCACCCAACCCAACTCACCCTTTACAGCAGGAGACCTGTCAGATGCAATGTATCTGCTGGCATGAGCCTGATGAAAATTACCTTTTTTCTCTGCAAAGCCAGATATTACTTGTGGCAGAATGGTGGCAGGTCCTGCCCCTTTGTACAAGTACTAGGAGGGCATGGGAACTGTATGGGACAGGGAACTAGGAATGTACAATTATTTTTCTTCTGATGCCACATAGAAGTGCTCTTTATTTAAAAGGGCTAAGCCCTGCATATGTCCTTACCTATTACTACTCATCCCTTGGTGGCTGTAGCAAGACACAAGCAAAATTTCCTTTCTAAAGCTATGACAAACAGGCACATTTGCTTAAGCTCCTTCTCACCTAAGAAATATATTGCCATGCTTATGCATTCATACCTTATAGAGGTCCTCTCCTAGACAAAGATGACACGTCTGATAGATCTGGCAACTCACTTCAGACAGGTTGTGCTGAAAAAATCCTTTTGCAGTTTTACTTGAAGGTCTCCTCCTAGTGTTGCTAGGTCTGTTCTGGTCAGTGTCTTTGCAATTCCCTCAAGGCAGGTGAACAAATGTGAAAAAAAAGAGAATCTGGCTTTGGGGTGATTGTGTTGGTTGGACATCTGGCAGTCAGCGGGACCAAAGTGGCACTGTGGTGCCTGTAGTCAAGAAATAAGATAGAGCAGCCCAAGATAAGCCTCGTTTTAAAATGCAGAATAATCCAGCATCTTCTGTGTTCAGCAACAAAGGTGCAATATACAGGTGAATGTCAGCTTTGACACCATTCCCTGCAATTAAGTATGTCTTGCCCACTCTTGTAAATTCACAATAAGTTGTGCAGTCACCAGTTCTTCTCTCTTTTCTCAGCTCTTACTATACTTATTCCAGTTCATGCATCTATGTTGTAGAATACTTGGAGGTTAATGCCATGAAGAAACTGCTGTGTGACATCTTTTCTGAGGCCACATTTTACCTCTGAACTCACAGATGGTGAATACCATTGTCAGGTTTAGAAAACAGTTTATATTGTTTTAATTTAGATTTTGCAATGACACTGTTACTGTACCACAAAAGTTGAAATTTTTGCAGAATGAGACATGGGAAGAATAAGATTTGCAGCATCTAGGAAACTTTGCTACACAGTATATCTTTACTTCACATGGAAATGTCTATGTTCTTTTGGAATAAAGCAATAATGATGCTTCTTCACACAACCACAGGCACTGTTATGAGCTGTTGCACCCCCAAGAGAGCACAAAATATGCCCTTTTTGATGGCCTCTGAACTGATCCCATGCCATTGATTCAGAACTCAAGAACAATGCAGTGATAGCAACCATGACAGCTTTGAGGAGATTTTCTTCAGCTCATACTTGGGAATGACATAAATTCCTTCAGATGTTCCAGATTCAGATAAACAACATAAGTACAGGCAGGCAAAGTTATGCAATGCAGGAATTTGTGCTGGTTAGCATAAAATCTTGGTACTGAATACTGAAGAGATTAACCTGAACATATGAGATTACTGAAAGATTATATGGACATCTGGATAAATAACCTATATGCATCCCATGCCACTCTCACTGGTAAGGTCCCTGCTTTTTGCACACTGCAGAAGTATGCAATAAAGTTTAATCATACTAATGGGTGGTACCAGAATATATGTGTGAGTGGAGGAGGATGTCCTGCAGTGCACAGAATGGACCATTTAAACAACTATAAATGGAAGAGACAACTTTGTCTGGAAAAGCAGCCAGCTCATTTTTGTCTTTAATGACAAATTATTTTGCCTTTTCTTTGTTCACACAGAAGCTAAGGCTGTTCTGAGAGGGCAGGTTTCATTCCTGCTAGGATGTGTGGCCTGAATATGAAACAGCTGTCAAAATCTGACTAGTTTATGTCCTTAGGGTATCTTCAGTATATTAAAACAGTCCCTTTTAAAAACAAACAAAACCCCAATTAAACAACCAAAGATACATCATCAATGAAGCAATGCAGAACAGACAGCTTTCTTCAGAATGTCTTGCCCTTTTCCTTTCTCTTATAAAGTCTCTTCAAATAAACACTTTCCTATCCTACTGCCCAAAGAGAAAAGGCAGAAATTAATAGCTAAAAAACTAATAACCGAAAATCTTCACTACTCAGTCAAAATGATAGGGACTCAGATTGCACATACAGAACATGTATGATAATGTTTGTTACTGTGGACATCAGTGAAGGAAAAGTAACTCCTAATATTTTTAATTTTACTGGTTATGTCACAGGGAAAAGCTCTGGGACTCAACATTCTCTGCAGTTTTACAGAGACGGCAGAACAAAAAAAAACAAAGAATATAGATTTCAGCTCTTTTGTTGACTTTGACCACTGATTGTTGGTTTCTTCAATTTCCATATGCATCTCCACAGCAGATACTACTACTGCTAATTGGTTGAAAAGAAAAGTAACACTAAATTCTTAGATATGCAATAAACATGTACAAATCAAGGCTGATATCTAAATCTCTAAGACTAATTTTTGTACTTGAACATTTCTCCATTTTGGTGTTAATTTTCAAAACATACCACAATTTAATTACATTCATTTGTTATTTTCTACAATCATCAGAAAATTTAGTTTTGAAACTTCTGTATAATGTATGCCCCACATACACATAAAATAATACATTCTTATGTACACACCAAAGCAGAGAAGGTAACTGCTCTGGAATGTTTTAATTTTTAGTACACTAAAAACAAAGAAACCCCACAAAAACCAAAAAACCCCAACCAGCCAACCAACAAACAAAAATACTGGTAGAACACAACAGGGAGGTTTTCTAAATCAGTGTTTGTGAATCCAAGCATCTTTAATCTCAGTCTTTCTCAAAATTGGAGATCCATTCTCTAATAATTTTCTTCCTATCTATAAAATGACAACTCTTCTCCTTGAAGGAGTCCAGGTTATCTGTTGGCTTCAAACGGCCTTCATATGTCACATAATCATAGAAGAACTGAGGTTAGAAGGGACCTCCAGAGGTCATCTGGTCCAGCTTGCTTGCTCAAGCAGGGTCACTCAATGCCAGTTACCTAGGTTTGGAATATCTTCAAGAATGACGACTCAGCCACCTCCTTAGGAAACCTGTGCCAGCACTTGGTCATCCCCAGCAGTAAGTTTTCTTACTGTCAGAGGAAATCTCCTCTGTTTCAGTCTGTGCCTCTAGCCACTGGCTCTGTCACTCTGCACCCCCAGAAAGAGCCTGGCTCCACCATCTGTTCATCCTTCCTTCAAATGTTTATGTGCATTAATAAAACTCCCCTGAGCTGCCTTTCTTTCTCCAGGCTAAACAGTTCCAGGTCTCTCAGCCCTTCCTCATAGGAGGTGTGCTCCACTCTTCAGTGCATTCTTCAATCAAGGCTTTCAACAAGAAGCTCAAGCCTTTCAGACTGATCATGGAAGAAGCAAATGGTTCTGTTTGGACAAGTATGGAAGACAAAAGGAGGTTCATACTGGAAAGGTGTTTGCTGTGTTGGGAACCAAACTAGACTACCTAAATAACTCTGGAAGCTTTGTGCATGCTGGCATTATATCTGATGTCCAAATGATGGAATTTACTATGGCTAAACATGATGGAGCAACCAGCTAATTTCCAAAGTATAGTATTAATGATCAGTTTTCAATGAAGGGATCCTTTCTTCCTAAAACCAGGGACAAAACTAATAGGATACTAAGAAGCTAAGCTTTCTAAATGACAGTTTTATTTTGGGGAGATAAACATCAATTAGTGAACAAGAGAGAGGACAAAGGGGTGGGCCATGGTGCAAGAATGATGTTACCCTGGTGTGCAGCATTGTTAGCTCTGGTAACTGCACAGGAATGAAGAATGAATTATTGTTTATTTACATTTGTTTTCTGCTTGAGAGACAGCCCAAGAAGTAAAATAAAATGAGAGCCTACTCAAATACCTGCTATGTTTCCCCTTAAATTGAATTTCTCATTTTATCAGGAAGCAATACTTGCACTGATGTTAGACAGGCAGCTAAAAGGTCAGCAAGTTCCCTTGGTTGCCTTTTGTCAAGGGTTTTTGACTTGTCTGTGAATAAAGATCTCCCAGGAGGAAGGCAGACCTGGATTTCCTGTCATCTTGAAGACAGCAATGAATTTGAAAATGTTACAAAAAGCATAAGGGACTTGAAGCACACCTTCAAATGCACTGCTGATGCCAATAGCTTCCCATGTAAACATGCACACAGAGTTGTTTTGGATTTGTTCTGTCAACTTTTTGTTGTGAAACAAATTGTTATACCGCTGCTTACCTTGAATACTGAATGAATCTGATGGTTTTCCATTACTGCACTAAGACTAATCGGGACTACAATCGCTTTGGGTTAGCTGTGGTGCTGGCACACTCCAAACAGAGGTGGCTGAACCACTTTTCTTTTTCTGTCATGCGCTCCTGTGACTTACACGGGTGTCTCAGCCCATCCTGCTTACTTACAGTCTTGATACCGTGAAAGTGCCACGGGTTGAGAAAGTCTTAACTGGTATCCGGGCAGAAAGAAAAAGCTTTCTCACTCATGAGGAGCATTAATCATTACAGGGAATGCGTAAGTTTCTCTCCAATGGTCAGAGCTGGAGCTACTGTTTTTTTATTGTCTATGGGCACAGAATTCCTGTTCTTGTAGTGTTAGTAGGGGACAGTTTCTTAGAATATACTTCAGTTGTTAAAGCCTCTATTACTAGTTTTTTGTTCATTTAGCTTGGTTAGTGAAATACAATAATGTCTGTAAACAATGTGTTATAACTGTGGGCATATTGCATATGGGAAAAAAAGACTCAGTAGGGTGAATGACCCTTTATTTTTACGTCCAGACACCCAGCTTGTTTTCCAGTGTTATATCATGCAGCTAATAGTGTAGAAAATTATTTACTTAGTTCAGAAATTCTGTGTGATAAATTTACAAGAAAATGAAAGCCCTCTGTAATCAGAAAGAGACTACAGCGTTCCCAGGATTCTCAGGAAGTTGCTGCATAATGACTTCTGGTAAAACCTTCACTCTGTACTCATCTAACTACTTACAGATACATTCTTACTGAAAATAAATTAGTGCTTTAAGGTAATTGCTGTCTTCCTGATTTACTGATATATTGATTATAAGTTGCTATGAAAATAAAAACAAGCAGAAATTAGAGGGTTGTCCACTACTTCAAATTATTCACTTCTTGTATATTTGAGAATCCCTTTTAAGTTTTTTCCCTTTGGAAAGCTGTGTTTCAGGATAGAGTCACAGGAAAAATAAGCTACTCTTCTGCATAGTATGGAAGATTTATAGAAGAAAGAAAACTCTAATTTAGACAGGAATTGCAAAAGTTTATCTTAGCTGAGAATCTAATTATTAACATTACAAAAACTGTTCAATATAGTGAAGAACTTGTTTTCTGCAACATTACTGTTCATTTTGAATGACTTCTAAAGTTGCTTATGACAGTTCTGAGCAAGTCTAGCACAAAGAAATGCTGAGACCATGGCAGAATGGGAATAATTAAGAAATAGGAAGGTTTGCCACTTACTTTCTTCTGTTTTATAAACACATAGGTGCATATAGAAATGCATATTAAAGGAAATGCTTTTCAAAAAAACTTTAATGGATTTTCAAAAACTCTAGAGCAAGGATTCACAAGGTACTTCCATAATTTTATGTATTAAGATTACTTTTTCAAGGGGAAAGCCTCAGACTTCTGGAATTCTTGTTCCAGAAAACCTTCTTCTATCTCATAGATTGCATATAATGTAAGATTATTCTACTACTGATAGCTATATTGTGTAGATATTTACCTACAGATATTTACCTGGTCCTTGTCTACAATTAAGACTTCTTTATATCTGGAACTTACTTTGCAGTCAGATGCAGTTCTAAATGTACAAAGAGGTTGGTACAAAAAGAAATAGAACAGCAGATATTCAAACCATGTGATTTTAGCTCCTCCAGCTTTCTGATTATTTTCTAAAGTTAAATGTTACTTTAAAGGATGTTCACTTAGTGCTCTTTGATTTGTATTGTTTGATAAGATACATAGGACTCTAATTCACTGAAATGATGTTGTACACTTATTTTTTGGTTCTAAACAAAATGCAAAGCTCAACACATGTTAATGGGGCTCCCATAAGAGAAAAAACCAAACAAAACTATGTAAAAGCCACAGAAGTAATTTGGCTTAATTAAATGAGGCCTAACATTTATATTTCCCTGATGGATGCATTAACTGAATCAATAGGAATGTAAACACACTAAGGACAGAAGACTACAAATCCAATCACAAAGTCTTTTCTTTTCTTTTAAATATTGTAATGAACAACTACAAAACAGATCACCTGGTAGCACTTTCAATTAAAAATCCCAAAGACGTATTTCATGTAGATCTAGAATGAAAGCAAATGGTAAATAAATATCTATTTACAAGTACAAGGATCCCTGCCTGATCCTGCTGGCCATACTGTTGCTGATAGAGGCCAGGATGCCATTGGCCTTCTTGGCCATCTAGGCACAGCTGGCTCACGTTCAGCTGCTGTAAACCCCCAGGTGCTTTTATTGTGGGCAGCTTTACAGACACTCTGTCCCAGCCTGTGGAGCTGCCTGGGATTGCTGTAACTGAAGTGTAGGACCCGAGAGGCAATGCAACAAGAAGTCCTCACTTACCCATCCACTGTCAGCCACTGCGAAAGTAAACACAGCCTGGGATGAGAGGATATTCTCCCTATCTAGTTCACATGACAGTTTTGGCTGTTCACAGGTAAAACTGACACCCACCCACCTTCCACCCACCTCAGCATCCATGGGCTGGGTACCTACACCTTGAAAAGATGGAGCACAATATTTAAATAGTTTTATAGCTGCTTCCAGTGACCTAAAATTTTGTCCAGTCATCCGTCTGGAGACCTTAAAGGAAAAACTAAGGCATGGCAACTTCCTTCAAAAAAGGAAGAATATTACATGTTTTCTTGGAGGCAGAACAAAACTATAATCTTATCCAGCACTTTTATCAGCTGTGTCTACATGGACAATGTGAAATAAGATCCTAAAAATCATCCTGGTACTTTTGTAAACAAATAAACTATAAGATTTTATCCCTTGTATAATTTTATCTGCTCAGATGATAGATTTATTGCAGTAATATGAAACATGACTTTAAGAAATTGTGATTGCTTGTAATCGAGCCAGTCTTGATTGTATCAACATTTTGCCGTAAGGCAAAAATGTGATTCTGAAAAATATCCTGATCTTGTGCAATCTGGAACTTACATAGAAGAGATGTTATCAGAATGTATCCAAACATTAGCTACAATTCAAAGAAAAAACAAAAAAGAAAATAAAGAGAGGGAGAGGAAGAGAGAAGAGTGGGAGAGAGTAAAAGATCTGTATGACAACACTAAACTGTGTTTAATCTTCTTCAAGGCATGGACTCTAGACCATTGCCTGGTTTATAGGCTTAAACAATATTACCCAACATGAGATTGTTATTTTTTACTGTGACTGAAAAATATGGTACATAAGCAAGTTTCCACTGGTCTGCTCTCCCCCTATTTTAGGTCTTTTTGTGTGAAAACAATCTAATTAATATATTAACTAAAAAAATACTCGCGGCCACCTTTAGACAGATTCCTTTGTATCAAGCATCTCTGTAACTCCACTCACGTCAGTATAGAGATTCAGTTAAATTTACTGTAAGGTAAGTCTGAAACTTTCTTCTTAGATTAGAACAAAGGTCAAAAGGGGAGCCAAATGGAGTATCTATCGTTAGAAATGTTAAACAGTCACACAGGAAAGTATCAAATTTAAAAATGCATGAAATCCTGGTAGACAAATGAAAAAATAATGTTAAGAATATCCAGACTACACAATATGAAAGAAAAAGGATGATCAGTGTATTTGTAAAACATTTTTTGAAATAATCTCTTTATCTAGAAACTATCCTATGACTTAATATATCTGGTAAGTGTCGCATTTTAGTCAATTTCCTTTTCCCTGGTGCTACTTAGACATCAAGAATGGGTAAACTAGCTTTTAACCCATGCTAATATTTTTATTTCATTTCTAAAATATGAGATTATGCAAATGTAAGGAACTTAGAAAAAGCAAAAGGTGAACTTGGACAAAATGTTCTGGTATGTTTACCAGAACCATGGAACCATGGTACCAGATCTTTGAAGTCTTTATGTACAAATTCCAAACACAACAACTTTGGTCACTGTGGGTGTCTAGCTAAGTCTGAGCACAAACCCATTGTAATGGTTTGCAAAAGGCAATAAAATTACTCCAGTGACAGTATCTTGTGTGAATGCATATACTGTAGAGCATACAGATGCCGAGACTTCACTATGACTTGGTAGAATTCTTAGTCCGTTGGAAGGTATCTACTCACTCTGAATTATTATTTTGTGGTACCTACTTTAAACACATAATTTATATTACCTAAATATTTATTACAGATAGTTTAATGGAGGATTAAGGTGGATTTCAAGAGGATGGTCAGACTGTTCTCTCTGGTGCCCAAGAGTCAACAGGAACAAACTCGAATAAAGTAAGTTTTATCTGAATATGAGATTAAAATTCTTTACTGTGAGAGTAGGAAAGCACTGGAGCAGGCTGTGAGGAGAGGTGATGGAGTGTCCTTCTCTGGAAATTTTCCATTGGGACACAGTCCTGTGCAACCTGCACTAGGTGAACCTGCTTCAGCAAAAGGAATCGGACAATATGATCTCTAGAGCTACCTTCCATTGAAACCATCCTGTGATTCTGTGAAATTAGAAGATGAACACTGCAGTATTTGAGCCATTTTTGAAGATTCCCCAGGGTAGCAGCTGTGGAAAGTTGTCTGGCTGGTTTGCGTAGCCCCTTGCTCACAGCCTTCTACTCTGGCATGCTTGGAGCCTATTTGCTCTCTAGGGAGTTATTTGATCATGTTTTTTCCCAGTACTCGTTTGTATTCTGCTCACAATGCTGCTGCCTGTGGATTGCAAACATCATCACCTTCAGCAGGCAACCAAGTGGGGAGATTCATGAAAATGTGTTCATGTTTATAGGCAGAGAGACAGTGTTCCCCGGGCTTTCTTCTGAGTTTAGCCTTTGTCTTTTGAATCAATGAATGAATACACCCTTCCTTACTTGCAAGGAAAAACAAGCTGTCTTAGTCTTTTGTCAACTGCTTTTGACACCTCCAGCTTTCCTCTTGACATGTTTGAAGTAGCAAGGTCCTCATAGTAACCTGTGAGAACACATTGCTTGTTTGCAATTCACAGGCTTGATGCGATGCAGGTACCAAAGCAAGGAATCCTGCATGCCTGCCCTCGAAAGAGTGCACCACAGGTACAGGCTGAATGCTAATTTCTGTCTGCTCTCCTGCAGGCTGTACTGGGCTTCAACCATGAAATGTGCTGTCTGTGTGTTGTCAGACCATGGTAGATGTTGGCTGGTATGTGACCATCCTCAGTGGCAGGCAGTGTGGGCAGCTGCATGACACCAGTGTGTCCCACAGCTCTGGCTCAGTGTTACCTCTTTGTAACAGGAGCCCTGGACATTAGCAGAGTGGTGACAGCTGCATGTAGCAATACCTCTGTGTGCTTTTTGCTTTGGGAGTCACTCACAGGTGTTGTGAGTAGTTAAGTTCCAAGCAGGCAACTTGGAACTACAGAGCTGTTCACCCACTGCCCTTCAGAGGCATGGAAAAAGGTAAAACTCATGGGTTGAGATAAAGACAGTGTAATAGGACAGAAGAGGAAAGGGATAATTGCAACAATTACAAAACAAAATAAAATCAATAAAATAATAGAATCACTGAATATTTTGAGTTAGGAGGGTCCCACAAGAATCACCAAAGTCCAATTCCTAGCCCTACACAGGAGAGTCATGAACATCACAATATGTGTCTGAGAGCATTGTCCAGAAACACTTATTGAGCTCTGTCAGGCTGGCGCTGTGCCCACGTCTCTGGAGAGCCTGTTCCAGTGCCCAGCCACCTTCTGGGTGAAGAATCTTTTCCTGATACCCAACATAAACTTCTCCTGACTCAGATTCAGGTCATTCCCTTGGCTCCTGTCACTGTCATCACAAAGAAGAGATCAGTGCCTGCCCCTCCTCTTCAACTCAACAAGGGAGTTGTGACTGCTGTAAGCTCTTCCCTCAGTCTCCTCTTCTCCAGGCTGAACAGACCAAGTCACCTCAGCTACTTCTTGAATGGCTTCTCCCTCTAAGCTCTTCACCATCTTCTACACAGTTATTTTCACGTACAAAACAAGTCAGAAAAAAGACTGAAATTTTTTGGATTGCATTCAATTGTTGACTCAGATAACTAAATATTTTTTTGCTATTTTCTAGAAGTGGAGGTGGGATTATCCACTCAAAGGGGAGTGTCAGGATCAATTTTTCTTTCT
Organism: Chloebia gouldiae; assembly: GCA_003676055.1. Lineage (NCBI taxonomy): Eukaryota > Metazoa > Chordata > Aves > Passeriformes > Passeridae > Chloebia > Chloebia gouldiae. The sequence goes on along the minus strand of QUSF01000051.1, from coordinate 2,582,054 downwards.
TGCTACTCATGAGAACAGCAAAAGTCCAAATCCCTGTTTTGTGTGGGAACCTGAAATGTTTGGCATCTCCTGTTTTCTAAGTTTGTAGATCTTTCTTTCTGTCATTGTTTCCCACAGTGCCATCTCCAATTTGCTCTTGTCTTATTCTTTGATCATTTTTTCCCCTTCCACCTTCTTCTCTTTTCCAATATCACTCTGTATGGAAGGCAAAAGGCTCTGTAGAGACCTTAGTGCAATCCTACTCCTTTTTCCTCTCATGTGGAAGTCAGGCTGGTTGTGCAAACAGGGCAGTCATGCAGAAATATTTACCTGGAATTAATGGTGCAAATAATGTTATCAAATGCAAAGAGAGATAAGAATAGAAATCAAATGTATACAGATTGCATAAGCAAACTGGAAAACTTGGCTAGGTGTCATATCAAGAGTATAAATAAAAATAAAGTGGTATAAGTAAAAAAAGCACAAACATTGAAGGGAAATAACATCAGCAAAGGTGCATTAGAATGTTGAAAAAAAGTAATAAAATGCAAATAAAGTAAAAAATTAGTAATTGTGTCTAGGCAGGGGTAATTCTTACAGTGCAAATACTCTGTACTGTTGAGAAAGCACAGGTGACAACATCCATCATGGCACTGTAAAAGAAAGATAAAACTTAAGAAATGTACCAAAGGGTGAAAATCGTAACAACTTGTGTCAACACTTGAAATACTGACCACCCCTGCACATAACAACAGACCCTGAAATTGCTTTTGTGGAAAACTACTGCTCCGTAAGAGCAGAGTGGTCTGAGGGCAAGGTACAAGGGCTGGAGAGTGGCACGCAGGTTGTGTGGCTGGAAGGTGGCTTCCACAGACTCCACAGCAGACGGAGTCTCAAATGACCTCTTGCTCAGGCAGCTCTGGCTACTGGGATGTGACAAAGGGTGGGAGATGTGAAGCTGTTCCTGCTATGCAGAGAGCAGGCAAGTGCTGGAGCTAAGTGAATGCCTAAATGAAAAATCAGCTAACCTGGATAGCCATCTGGAGGACACACTCTTTCAACAGTGGTGAGATAGAAGGAGACTTGGCTAGGTGTCATATTGCTGGCATGATCCATCTCTTCAATACAACACCCTGGAGATGCTGGGAGAATTTTTGGCTAGTATCAAAATACCACTTTTCTCTGCAGTGCTCTCCCATGTCAGCCAGTTTTTGTTTCCCCCTTCCTTCCAGCCATTTTCTCCAACAGACCAGGAGAACATCTCTTACCCACGTCTTCCTCTGTTGAAGCACTTGCTTTGCTGAATTCTAGTTTGCACTGGCTTGGTCTCAAATTGTGGACCAAAAAGATATCTGCTGGATAGACAGAAGTCCACCCCAGCTCTGCCCTGGGCACTTCTTGGCCTTCCCTCCTCTTCTGCTGCTGGACTGCAACACACTGTTGTGCAGTATTTTTTTTGTTCCAACCTCTGCATATTCAAATCCTCAGTCACAGGGAAATCAATTATATTTTGTCATTAAATAGAATCACATGAACTATTGACATGCACCTTCTGAGTCTGGAAATATTCTGCCAGGTCATGGCAGAGTGCTTTCTCTCTGCCTTCAAATGCTGTTAAGGAGCAGAGATAAATGCCAGGTAAATTCACACAAGTGGTGACGCTAGAAGTGAGGAAATTCTGTCATCCAGGCTTGGAGGGGGGAAAATCTGTGTACTTGTACATCTTTGATGCCATGGTAAGGAAGCCACAAAACTCTGGTTACATATTAGGAAGCCTATTCTTACTTGCTCTTCCTTCCTTTCTTTCCTGTCCAAGAACAGACTGGCAATATTGTGTACTGTATTTTTTCTGTACTTTAATTGTAATTGCAGCTAGGATTTTAAAATGCAGAAAAACTTAGCTACTTGGAAATAACCAAGTATTTTTATTTCTAAGGAAAAAGAAAAGTTATTTTTTGTTGGAAGGAAAGGTGAAGATTTAAGTCTTTACTCCATACCCTTGCCAAGACTTTGTATCCAGCCATTAGGTTTAGTTCTTTGTAACACTAGTTACTCATCTCAGTTTATTCAGTTTTATGACTACTATAACTTAGCCTAACAAGATACAAAACACAGATGGAGTATCGTGCCTAAACAAAGTATATTAATATTTGTTCTATGCCACAAAAAGTCCTTCTAATATAAATACCTTGTTATTTCCACACTGCTGTGTTTGATTTTTCAGCATTAAACCATTTCTATGATTCATTAATACCATGTCCAAAATATATTCCAGCTAAAATATTTAGGTACAATTTCATGATATATATATAAGTTTATATAGCCATATCTTGAACACAGGAATAGTAAACACTTAGTCTTGAGGAGTGTAGAGATCCAAGAGAAATTACCTACCATACCTGTAATTGGAGTCTCTTAAAGGTCATAACCCTCTATAGATCCACACTTACCCTCCTTCCTCCTCTTGGGATTTGGAATACATTAGGCTTAGGATGGATTGTTTAGTTCTCTTTAGACCATAAAGAAACAGATGAAGAATGTCACATGGTGCTCCCTGTAAAGCTTGTATATAACTGAACATTATATAAGTCAGTCTGACGGATGGCTAGAAATAAGCTTTCCAGTAACATGACTCAAATATTGCACTTAAAGTAATCATGATCTTCAAGTTATTTCAGTTGCATAAAAGTAATTCAATTCCTTCTACTGTTACACCATCTACAAAACCTCCTCTTTTAAGAATATGAGAGTTGATTTGGCTAATAAACAATACCACTGTTTTATCAAACATCACACCAACAAAAAAAATCCAGTTTTTTTTTTCAATTAAAAAAATACATAGAAGGATTGCAAAAAAATTACTGTAGGAATTGTGTTTCCTGACAATGACAATGATGCAACATTTTATGTATTATCACAGATGGGACTTTCATGCTTTCTGTGCAAAAGATTCCTACTTTACCTCTCCAGTATTAACTGCATGAATATAAAGGGCTGGCTTTCAGTGTGGATGGTAGGTGCCGTATTATAACTCTGACTTCATCCTGAAAATAAACAAAAATACCCACTTTTTCCCAAAGATTTTTCCCTTCCTTTGTTATACTTATTTTAGCATCACATAATATTAAAATGCCTACATATAAAAGGTCACTCTTTTTCCCTTTCAAAACATTTCTTTGTGGTTTATGTTCCCAGAGGTACGCATAGAATCAACAGTCGATACGAGAACACCACATAACACTCTGACTTACCTTTGAGGAATATCATTTAAGTCAACACATTTTGTCAGGAAAAGACTTTTACAGACAATCATTTTGCTTTTAATAGCATTTTCTGATGACTAGGTAGATTTTCCTTGAATAGCAATAATACAGCTCAGTTGTTCAGTTTGATGCATTTTAGCAGGAAAAAAAACACTGAAAGACTTAATTCTGAGCAATCCAGTCAGATTTTTACAAACTGAAACATTCCCTTTTTAAAATTCTGAGCATTCATGAAGTGTATAGAGACTTGGTTTCCTAAAGGCTAGCTTAGCAAGTTTCCACTGCACTGCATAACCAGTAGAACCCTAACAGAATCTTAACAGTGGTATCCTGGATTCTCTCATTGTCTCTGAAATCTTGAATTTTAGTGGAGAAAGTAAAATTCATAAGTTCTGCTACTTAAGTTCAAATATATATTTTTAAAATATTCTTCAAAGTTCAGGAAGAACTATTTTTTGTTGATGGTATTATATTTTTCAAAGTGGTCACAAAGCAGCCTGGAAGAGTTCTTTCAAAAGGCATGGTATGGGTTCCTGTGAACAAGATTAGCCTTTATAACAGTCAAAACCAAATCCAAATTCCACACAAAATAGTTAAGCTCATGACTTTTTCAATTTGTTGAAGGACATAAAAGAGACATAAAAACAGTGATTTTGGAATCATGTTAGTGCTGATACATTGCAGCTATTGATTTCAGTGTAATAGGAAAAATAATTTGAAAATATACATTCAAAAGTCACTGTAGTACTTTTCTATAATCTAATCTCTGTTTTCCTATATGGTGTGAACAAATATTGTTATCCATGGAGAAAAATGGCTTTCCATATGTGAACGCTATTTGAGGAAAAAAAATATCATCTCTACTAACTATCTGGTCAGTTTCTGTATTGAAGTCTTCACAGACTTTACAACTTGTTGAAATTATATGTTTGTTTTGGTTTGCCATGACTTCAAAAGTCTAATTACACCAACTACAAGGTTATGCAACCATTCATATGCATTAAGATCACATATTTTTCACAGGTTCATTTTATTATTCAGTACAGAGAAACAAAGCATGTTCAATTACTTTTTTTTCCTCTTCATTGTTCAGAGCATAGCCCTGTGCTTAGGATACATTTCTTACACCCTCTATTGCATTAAAAAATGCTAATTGCCTCTTGAACATTACTATGTCATTTACCAGATTATGCAAAGGATGTAAAGAAACTCTAACATAAGTTACAGTAGTATTTATTAGTATTTACTATATTAGAGTACTCTAACATATTTAGAGTATTTATTATATTTACTTCAGCCTTCTTCACACATTGGAAGAAAATATTAAGGATGGATTCAACTAACAGGAACAACACCAGTAATTTACACTTGGTTATGCAGCAGCACAGATAAAAGCGGCTGTGGCTGGGCTGAAAATAATGTAGGTTAAGTTCTGGAAAGGCAACTTTTGCTGTTCTTGTAAAGTAGTCCACAGAGGAATTAGGCTGCACAAGCAGCACAGAGCACAATCTGGAATTCCCACACCCATAAGCAATTTTGAATCCTCACTTCATGACTTAGTACTCCACTGAGCCTGTGCTGTGCTAAGCATAGGTTTGAGGAGCCTACAAGTTACAGTATGTACTGCTAATAAGATTTTACTGGCTAAGGAGCTACTGGGTACTTTTTTTTTCTTAATATTTGTGGAAATTAACTCAGTGACTTTATATTGTGGCATCTCTGTACCGTGATATCCAGGCTTAGTTTACAGATCTGAAAGATCCCTTAGTGCTCATCCACTGGATCCTATGTAGCCAGGCAAAACAGAAAGGGTGACTCAGAAGTATTTGATTTGCAGAACAATAAATAAGCAAATAAATCATGACAATTTTAAGGTCAAAAATAAACTTCACAGTCTGCTGATAGTATGGGAAAAGAAAAATCACTTGTGCCATAATGACAGAGCTTCCTTTTCTTCATTTCTAGTTGTGCATGCTGAGTTTAGTGGGGCGCAGGCCACGTGTTTGAAGTTTAGTGCTACTGTAAATCATTCTGTGATGTACCTGGATAAGATTCAGTGTGCCCTACTGACAGTAACTCACTTGTCAATTCAGGTTTACATGCAATATCTAATCTAAGATGTTAAAGAAATTTGGGAAACTCTCTAGACCAGAGAAAGAGACTTGATGCCATTGCTAGTGCTATGAGGGTCCATTTATATTTCATTTATTTGAATTTGTGTGGAAATTAGAATTAAGTAACAGGAATCAGTGTAAAATACCATGATGACATAAAAACAATGAGCATCTAAGAATAGGTTCAGTCATTAGCTGATGTCTTTTGCAAATGTGCTTATTGTGGGCATTTCCCTTCTGAAGAAACAGAAACCAAAGGATGGATGGATCTGTAACCAACCTTTCTGGCTAGGCAGATGGATTTTGTGAGAAGAGGCTTTCCAGACACGCTTTTGGAAGATGTAGATCAAACTGAAAAGCCAGCTCCAAACCTGACAGGTTACCTCTTAAAGCAAGGATGAGTTCCATGCTGTGGGCATGTTGGGAACCATACAGAGAAGGGAGAATGCAATGCAGGTCAGCTTGAGGATACACGTGTGAACCCCAAAGCATTTGATTGCTTGTGTATGCAGACAGCTCAAGGGCCATCCCTGATTGGTCTAAAAAATGAAGGAATCATAAAAATAAGCTCCGTTTTCTGTCAACTCAGTGGTTTAAAATGTGCCTCTCACCATTCTAAATTATGTAACTTCTGATTAAGAAAATTAATTTGAGGACATCAGAAATGGCAAAAGTGGTCGTGAGAGGAAGTGCTTATTCACTACATTTATCAATTGTTTTTTCCCTATGGAGAGGGCCAAGGGCAGGATCATCTCAAAGGAAAATTTTCTAGTACTGAGTTCTTGTGCTATGCCTGTAAAGGACAGAAAGTAAGAATAGCAGGAAGAGAGAAGATATTGTGGAAGGGTATGCTTCCTTTCTCCTAGTGCAGGTGTAATTTAGGAAGTCAATACAGAAATTATCTGTCATTTGTGACAAAAGGCAGTTAGGATCAGAAAAGGTTGGCCCTGAGTGAAAATGTGCTTCCTTGAGATTACAGAATGACAAAGTACACAGAGAGGACATCACAATCTAAGGGTTATTTAGAGGTTATATTTTTAAAATGTACTCTATTGAACATAATACTATATTGAACATATACTATATTGAACATATACTATATTGAACATAATATCTAAAAATGGCTCTGGATTTGCACCATGAATAGAATCAGCCTGCAAAGGTGGCAGAGACATAAAATTGGCATTTTAAGATAAGTTCATATAAGTAATTTAGTTCTGTTTACAAGATAAATCTTATTTTCATGTAAACAAATCTACAGGGAACACTGTTGTGTTCTAAGGCTAAAGTGATGCAAGGGGAAATTATGTGTCATATTGTTAAGTCTGTGCTCTTTTAAAAGACTATAAAATATTCAGCTAAATACAGTTGAAAGGTAAGTGTCTTGAAAAATGCGACCCCAGACACTTTTCCTTAGTTTCTCTAGGAACTTGTAAAGTAGCTTGTTTTTTGTGGGCAAAAAACATAAGGAAGGCACACTGACATTCATCTGGAAATATTTGTGTTAGCATAAGGGACCTCTTGTCCTCCCCACAACAACATGCCTGCCTCCTCAAGTTGGCCTCTTAAGAGATGGGTGGAATTGTATTTGGTGCACTGGGCCCTGTGGAATTACACAAGTCTAAAGAAAACTACTCCAGCATCTGTCTTCTTTCAAGCAGATTGTCAACAAGAGGAGGGGGGAAGGGAAGAAGGGAAACTTTGCAAGGATGTTTTAAAGCCTCGAGATAAACTGCTGCTTTGAGCCTTGACAGCTCAAGAGCCTGACACACGCACCTGCTCCCTGGGGGCTGTCCTGTGGCTTGGCAAGCTGATCACAGCCGCTGGGCTGTGATGCCACAGCACTGGCCTGACCTGACAGGGCAGCTATAATGGGCGGCTATTTACTGAAAACAAGGTAGATGGAAAAACATAGACTTAAATGATGCTCTGGTGTAAGAAGGAATACACCAGGGCCCCCAGTCAATCTTCAGGGCTCTTTTTTTTTTTTCTTTTTCTGGGATTGTTTATTCTTTCCCCAGGGAACAGGTGACTGTGGCACAGTACTAAGCTTCCCCTCTCTATATCAGTAGAAAGAGATGAAGAAATTATTGCAGGACAATAAAGAGGAAGAGAAAATGAACCTTGGGTAACCATATCAGCAGTTTGCTCTACTTGTTTTTCATGTATTACTGTGTAAAACACAAGTCCCTGGGGAGCCTGAAAGAATGCTGTGAGCTTAATTCCATCATGGAAGCATGATAATACTTGATAGGTGAAGAGCAGATGTAAATGAACCCTTACAAATATTACATGAACCCAAACACATCGTTTCAAGTATTTCTGGCACACCATGTTCAGCTATGTGTTAAGGCAGATGTACCCTACATTTCTGCTTCCCACTGTGGCAAGGAAGGTAGTGAGTTGGAGAAAACCTTGGCTTTTTCTTTCCTTGTAGCATGCCAGCTACATAGTACAGACATCATTCTCCACTGGTATAAAGCATCAGTAGTATTGATCCCATATGCTGGCTTAAATCAGATGGAAAATTCATCCTGCTTTTCCAATGCAAGTTTATATGTGAACATGGTAATTAAACAAAGTTTAGACTTACATGATGTTGGTGTATCTTCAGCAAAAAGAAAAGATAAGATAAGATAAAAGAAAGATAAGACAACCCATTGAAAGGCTCAATTTCATTCTGTTTCCTGACCTTCCTCTGTTTCTATGTTATCACTACATTTTATTTTTCTGCACAAATGACTTTTTTTTAGAATAGGTTTAGCAAAAATGTGTAAAGATAGTTATACAAAATCTTTTTTCATTTATTTACTAAAGAAGGCTTTGGTTTTACAATGGATTTTGGCAACTGCCTGCATTCATATAAGACATTTTAACATATTTGCATATATGTTCAAGTACCCAGCTTGGCTAGGAGTGAAACCAGAAATTTAAAATATTTTGATGGGTTTCAGTATTTAAATTCCACAAAACAAAGGATTTCATACTGCAGTTATGATGATCTCAGAATATATAACTCAAGGCATTATCAGAAGTAATACACTTTCATTATATTCTCCAAGTGCACATAATGTTTTATATGTCACCCTTTAAAATATTTAGATACTTCCTTCATGCACTCTCCAGACCTAGGTTCTTTGAAGCCTTATTAAAAATTTGAGCTGTAGATGTTAATTATGAAGTAGGAAGGGGAACTTCTTGCTGACCAACTCTATTAGAAAAGTCTCAATACAGAGGCATCTCAGTAGCCGGGTGTATTTAAAAACCCAGCTCCCATACTGCTTACTACAACAGAATGGAGCCTAGAACCTGTGGTACAACCTTGCCACAACCTTGATATTCCATAAGGTGTTAAAGATCCAATGGGCAGATGTGGCTCAGCTGCTCCATCCTTCTCTATCTTGACATAAACCTTTGTTTTACATCCACAATTTCAGTGGACATTACTCAGGATCGCATTGTATCTTAAGAAGAAATGAAGACCTTAAAGATTGAAGACCTTAAAAAGTAGCACAAAATACTGTAAATTTGGCATGTGCACATCAATCAGGCTCATCTCAGCCCATGGCAGGTCTGGTCTCTGTATACACCACACAGAGTATAGCCTCACCACATCTGTCTAAAACACAACTGCAGCCTTTCCATTCCTCAAAATATGGTTAGCTGGCTTGGCACAAAAACCAAACACACACTTGTAATAATAGATAAAGCAAAACTGAAATAAAACTGTTGAGACATTTATGGTTATTTGGCATGAACCAACATCTGTCTTCACATTGGTATGACATACAAATTATGTGCATCCAAAGACACTATCAAGGTGCATGCAACTGGCTGTTTGGAGATGAAAAGTGGTTTTGTTCAGAAACTTCAGTGTATATGACTAAGCATGAAGGGACTGAGAGAAGCATGAGACTGCATTCGTCAATCCTACCATGAAGAATCACACATGCATTTGTTTATACTGGGAGATATCCACTGCAGCCTCTATTTTTGTCAGTATTACAGTGATACAGCTGAAGCATAAACTGAAAGGCTCATGAATAAATGGCACATTTTCCTATGTCTTCTGTAAAGCAATCAGTATACATCACAAAGAATAATAAATTACAATGCATGGATTTTTTTCAGGATGCGGTGAATTGAACGAGGAGCTGCTCCTTTCATTAGTGAGGACTCCTAACAGCATCATAATTTCCACAAATGACAGGTTATGGGATATTTTTTGAAATATCTTGCTTTGAATGAATTAACTCTTCTTTACAATTTTTAGTAAAATGATTATTTTTAGTATAATTTACACTTGCCTTTTTTTAAATGGACTTAACCAATGACCTTACTAACAAATACAGAATGACTGGGGAAAAAAAAGTAGTAATGAAGTTAGGAAGTTTACTAACTCAAGAAGAAATACCAGTAATTTTCTTTTGTTCTCTTGGGTTTTGACTGAACGTAGAACTCATTCCACTATGAAGACATAGAAGATTTTAGAACCACGGCTCCCAAGCTGTATTCAATTGTATCCTCCTAGAAAAGAGAAGTATTGCATTCATAATGTAGCACAAAAAATATGCTGACTACTGTCTCGTACTTGTTGCCAATGTTTTGCCAGCCACCATAATTACACTGGAAGAATTAATAAGAATAGAACCCCAACATATCTGCGGGGGGATGACTCTATTCATTTGTTTCATTCTGCTTGTACTAAGAAAGTGAAGTTATTTTAGTTTGGGGAATGTCTGAAAATAACTCTGTTTCTCTTCCTGTGACAGCTGTATAGACTCTTTTTCCATAAGAATGGACTAAATCATTCACTGACAGATTTTTTCAGTGATTCCATGCCATCCTTTTGGAAAAAGTAACACAACACATGATAGAAACATAAAGTGATACATATATGATCAAACTTCTGAATTATTAATTTTAAGGTCAACTCCAGTTGACACCAATAATCCCTGAAGTATCTGGAAGTGATATAAAGGGAAAAAAGTAAAGATAATAGAAAATATTTAGACTCTTTTTTACCGGAATGTCTCCAAATTACCCTTTCTGTGTAGGTCCTTGTCTTTGATAAACTGTTTTGACGGACATGCAGGGTACTTCAGAGTATGTGTTACCAGTTACTTGGCACCTTATAAGAAATCCACAATTCCAGGCATGTGGTATTTCCTCTGGTAGCAGAAAATGGCTGGTTCCATTTAAATATTTTAGAAGCTACCTGCTAAACTATGAGGACAGTAATATACTATTTCCCTCATGGGAATAGCCATTTGAAATAGGAGTACTTTTCAAAAGACAAGGTTTTACACTGGTTTCAGAAGAACAGTGTCCCAGATTTGGTTCAGCAGTGTGCTGTGTATATCATCTCAGGGAAATCACTTGTGTCATACTCCACATGAACATAGAGGGCATTTTTGCATTCTAAAATACCACAAGTGTGTGACTGAAAGTTTAATGAAATTAATGGAATTAGAGTAATTTATAGGAACTTGACATCAAAATTGAAAGTATCATCAGGCAGTTTCTATTTGATCAGGAGATCAACTTTCATGCCTTCTTTCAAGATACTGATCTTTTTCTTCCTCATCATTCACAAGATCCTACATGAGCTGGAAAATCTCCTCAAATGTTACACATCTTTTGTGTGCCTACAGGCTTGGAGTTATATGCTAGTATTTTATTGCATGCAGAGAACTTTCAGTGTCATCAACTGTCACCACTGAAACTCATCTCCACTGATCCTGGTGATGCCCACTCTCCCATGGCCCATGCAGCTCTAAGAGGGGCCTGAGACCCTTTGCCTGAAATGTGGAGCGTGTGCGGAGGAGATGAAATATTTCAGGTATCCCAGGCCTTTTATATAGCCTTACCACATCCTTGGAAGAGGAGTATCATGTTGTCTTCTAGTTCATTTAACCCACTAATCAAAGCAGGCTAAGCTTAGTAATTGTCTATAAAATTAAAAAAAAACCAAAAAACAATTAGAAATATTACACATGCAATAGAAAAAGCTGAAGAATCTACAACCCAATAAGTCATCTCTTTATGCTAAGGTTGCATCAAGAAAGTACCTTCTAATGATCTTATTTGACCTTAGTTCTCCTAATAAAAAAAAAAAAATTCCCTTCCACAGGTACACAAACATACCAATTTCTATATCAGGAGTCTACTCTGGTAGGTAGACAACTCTATTCTTCAATAAAATGTGAAAATTATGGCTCTCCCTTTGTAGCTACTTGGTTTTCTTCAATCTAATCAGGTAATCAGCTAATCTCTAACCACCTTTTCTGTACCTGTCAGGTTGTGCAATATAATATACAATGTAAACATCTATACAGTCTAATTGTGTGCACCTTATTACTGGTTATGACTGAGGCCAGAAATTATAACAGCCTAATACTTTGAAATGATCACAGGTTTGTGTTGATGAATCTCCATTTTCCAAATAAGCAAGCTGTATCAATATGTACCAAAGCAAAAATAAGAAAGAATTTGTTACTCTTTGACTGAACTGTGAAGATAATTCTACACTGACATAGTTTACTTTGTTTTAGTATCTGCATTTGGTTATCTACCACTTAAATTGCAAATGTTCACACTTTTTTTTTCTGGAGAACTCTTTCAGATATTGCACGCTATGCATTATGATAAGGCATACCATGCCATCCAAAGGGGAAAACACAAAATCAGAGGAAAACAATGGATTATCTTTTTTGTACTTTTCCTGGGTATTTGTGGAAGTAGGGATAAAAAAAAATTTGCAGTTTTTAAATGCAAAAAGAGGCAATGGCCAGATTCCTACATGTCCACCAGTAAAGCTGTTGTGCTGCTGCACAGACAGACAAGCTCTGACACCAAACTGCTCATAGTTGAGAAAGGTCCTTGCCAATAATAGAAAAAGTCAGTCTTCATGCTGGCTAGATCTACCTATCCTACAACAGCTTCAGCAAATCAGTGGAATCACATCCATCTGGTGTCCTACAGAGATCTGGTGTCGTGACGCTTCCCCAAGTCCAGATACCGAAGTTGCTCCATATCAGACAGAGAGGGGCAGATAAGCCATGACCCCATAACCAAACACCATTTGTTGTGATCCTCTGTACCTCTGACACGTGGAATGAGAAGAACCAGCTCAGAAATCAAGAGAAAAAAGGTTGTGCCTGGCTAAAGGTCTGGCTAAAAGAGGGGGCCCTCAGAGCAGAGCTGAGTCTCTCTGTTCCATATACTTTTGCTTGTTTTGCACCTCTCACACTAGATGGCCACCATCATAAATAATGTCTTTGCTAGAGGAGGAAATGAATTCAGAACCCTTAATCTCTGGGCACAGGTCTGCTATATTAATTTGCCAAAGGAAATATTTATGGGACACTCCTGGGAAAATGTATTTGTGAAAAAAACTTTGATTTTCTTGGATTTGCCTGAATTTTCTTAATGAATGGCTCCTAATTAATGGCTCTGTATGAGATCTTAGGGAACAGCTTTCTCTAGGCAGTGATCCCACTTACATTTAGGTCTTAAATAAGAAGTATGTGGTGGGATATTCAACACCAATTTTCTAATTAGGAGATTAACACATAAAATACGTTTGTCATCCCAGCCTAGTAACCATAACCAGAGACAATGAATAAATGGAAGAGTACTACTGGTATAATATTCATTCAACCTATGTGTTCATAGATGATGCCTATGCTCCCCCTAATGTTAATTCACAGGTGTATTTACATTTTGTATCAAGGCCTCAGACTTTATTCTTTAGAAGTCTGGATGGTTATAAACTTCCATTTTATCTAGCTTCTCTGAATGTAGTCCGGAAGCAAGGACCTGGCTTAGAAGTATTTTCAGAAAAACTGTACTTTTGATTATGTAATTTACCTACTAAGACAATTCCAGAGATGATGTCCTTCAGGAAACTGACTGATTGATGTCTGTGTTAACTCAGATGAAGCATTCAAAGGTGAATCTGTGCTTGTGCTACCATTTTTTCTGCACTCTACATTTACTCACATGCATGCAAGGGCATCTCCTTTGTTTTGGAGCTGTAGTGTCCTCTGTGGAAAGCTGGAAGGCAGAGTAATAAATGCATGTATGTGTGATTATGTCAGCACTCTCACAGAAATGCTCAGAATAGTTTCTACACTGTAGGGATTTGAATCCAAGGACCACCTACCCTTGTCAGTGGAGAGCTGGGAGCTGGTCACCCAGCTTTAGGGACAATCTGTGGAAACCTTACCTCCCCAGCCATTTCACCCAGGCAGTTAGGTTTCCAAGCTGAGTTTGGAGATACTTTAAATCTAGGGAACAACCAGATTAGTCTTAACTAAATATACCTTTGAACTCATGGAATGAGACAGTAAGTATCAAAGTTTCTAACACAAGGGGGGAAAAAAATCAAGGTGGGAACGTGCTTGTCCTGAGTAAAAGTCTGTCCCAAAGCAATATGTCTTTTTCATTCTGTAGTGATATTCAGCTGTGACTGTTGAATCCTATAGACTCAGTCTGCAGGTGCTAAAATCTTTGTCTTACATTCTTACTAGCTGCATTCCTCTTGCTTGCACAAAAGCAGAGTTTATGTTAATGCCCAGATAGTTAAAAGAAAAAAAAAAAAAAGTGTAGTGATCAGTATCCATCATCTTTCCAACTGCCTTGTCACTACATCAATTAATACAATTGAGCAAAAAATGTCACAAGCCCAGTGGAAAAACCTTTACACAGCCTTTCAGGGGGAAGTTTACTCCCAGCTTTTTTCCCTTGCATTAGCTCCTGTCATCCACAAAACAACAGAACCCAGTGGTGTCAATTATATTTGATTGACTGAGTAAAGCACACACACAAATAAGCAAAAACAATGGACACAAAAATCTATATATGACTCCCCTTGTCAGTGAGAATGCTTGTCTTCTCCATTTTCATGCTGCACGGTGTCCTGCTGCTACAGGCTTAAATGTTTCCTTCAGCCCCCAAACTATCACCAATTAAGTTAGCAGGGTCTTCAAAGGTGTCAAATGACTCCCTGGGCAATTGGCTGTAACTGCTGTTCAATAAATGAGGTCTAATTTATCAGTTTAACTTCACTTTTAAAAACCTAATGTCTCCTGGTACCATGTGCCATTTGCTCAGAGTGTGAAGGGATGCCTGCTACGTTGCATTTTGAAAGTTGGATAAGCTCACGTTAGCAGTCACGTGTTTTTTCTGTCATGCCTTTTCTCCCAGTTTGAAAGACGCATTTGAATAAAATATGCTTGAGTGGTGTGGACTTCTGCAGTATGGTATCCAAATAAACCATTCATAGAAAAATGTATAAAAGGACTTAAATGCAGCTCATTGCTCATTTTGACATAGGAGGGTTTGATCACACCTTAAAATAAAGCCCCATGTTACTTTTTCTGCAATGCTTTTTCATGGATCCTCTGTAGAAACAATAGAATCTGTGTTTAGGTGTAGGAATTCTGTGGCCATCACAGGAGATGCTTTTTCACAGGATACACTTTTCAAAGAATAAGGTGCAGAGTGGCTTACAACCAGCACTCTAAAGGTATTAGGCAGTGTCTCAAAAGGTCATAAAGGTAGGATAAAAATTTACGAGATAAAATATGCAGGGAGCAGAACTTTAATGCCAGAAAAGTAGTGGCTTTCTGGCTTTAGAAAGCAAAATAAGCTTTCACTATAGACAAAGCTTATGCTAGGAACAAAACTTTTGATTTCACATGCGTCGTCATTAATATACATCACTAGTAATGAAAATTCTGGTAACACAGGACAGCTTTAATTGAATATTTAAGTAAAACTGAAGTGATACTATTATGTGTTTTAGGGTTTTTTAATACATAGACACCAAGACGTCAGGCAAAGACATTCTCATGTGGGCTGCTACTTCAATCCTTCTTCTTCTTTATTCAATCCTACCCTACCCAATACAGGATTTGAAACCTATGGAAAAGATGTCTTGCTGATGAACTAAAACCTGACACATACTACATTGTCACACCATCAGATGAGGTGTAATTCATTTTCTATGTAACGTTCTCAACTTGCTAACCTTTGTTTTGATCCAAAGGTGTCTGCCACATTCCTAACCTGAAACTGTCTTTCATACAATGTAAGAACCTTAATTTAACACTGAGGTTCATTATACTGTTGATATTAGCATGGCACAAAGGAAACATTTTTGACTTCAAGCTTGTAAATAAGACAAGAAGAGTCAGTCTGGCAAAAGTCAGAAGGCACTGCATTTCCTGTTCAGAAAGAACATACCATTGAATTAAGCTGTGAAAGCCTTGCCCTCAAAAAAAAAAAAAAAAAAAAACCCAAAAAAAAAAAAAAAAAAACCCAAAACAAAACAAAACAAAAAAAACCCCAACCCTCAAGAAGGAAAGACATTGCATGAAAGCAAAAGCAAAATATGAAAGTTACCCAATTTGAGACTCATAAATCACATATAAAGATTCACCCTATATAACATCAGAATGAGTCACTAGGAACTCTCTCCACCTCTAAGACACATCAAAGGCATAGGAGTAGAGTGGGATGACTCTGTAATCTCATTTTACCTGAGCATATTTCTCAACACTTTTGGACTTCATTTATCTTTAACAGACATTAAAATTTCATATGCCTCATATATTCCCAAGAAGTCTCAACAATTCTTTTACAGTGCTGCTGTACAGTATTTGTGGTCTACTATATTACCATTGTTTTTTCTTCTTGTCCATGACTGAGGACTGCATTGCAATCTATGATCATTGCAATGTCTCTCCCTCTCTCATTTTCATGTGCAAATTCTCTCTTTTGAGACAGATTTTTTTTACCAGTACCTATATACCAGTACCAGTACCTATCAGTCTATACCAGTGCCTATCAATCTGGCCATTTGTGTTGTGAAGTTTCATTTTGTTTTCATTACTGTAGTTTTCACCATTATTTGGTTATTCTTGCAGAACACTCAGACCCCCTTCTGCTGATGCTTCCTCTCAACCCTACAACTTGGACAACTGTGAAGACTGCTAAGTGATATCACTCCCCATGGTGACTTCCCAGGCTTCTCAGAAAAGTCCATCCATGGGCTTGGAGAAGGTGCTTAACCACCCCCTTTCAAAAGAAACTGCTGCCACCTCATTTTTAGCCAATTATCACCAGCTTCACAGACCTCATGCTACCATCTACCTTACCTGGTGGTTTTTCAAGTTAGAGGATATCAGATGTTTTGCAGAAATCCAGCTAGCTTTGTTTCATCTTCTCCACAAAATCAATTATAGAGGAATGGTATTGAACCTTGGGAGAGTAAGTTGCTTGGATTCTAGATAGAAATTACTAAATATGAACCTGTAAAATTCAGTGTGGTATCATATATTCTTATAAACCTTGCCTGACTTGTGACTTTGTTAACCACAATTGTCACACAGAGATTATTTGCTACGTCTGTTTTAAATGGACATAGATCCCAAACAGTTAAATGTAAATTTGAGGTTTACTTATATCTTGGATATGATCCCTTCCCTTAATTTATTTTTATATTGGGTCAGTAATGCCATCTTGATTTTGTTCTTATTAATAAGGAGGAAACTGTGCTGTTGCTGCAGTTAATGATTCAAGCAAAAAAACCCTTGAAATTTAGATGTTTTAAAAACATAAATCCAAAATTTTAGATGTATTAAATTAGATGTTTACTGGGTTTAAAACAGTAAACTCAACTAAAGGGATAAGTCTTCAAGGTTAGATTTATCTGAAATTTACTCATACTCAACTAGAACCAGACATAATCTCAAACTGTTCATTGAGCAGTTGTGACAGTGCTATTTACACTGAAAGTAGGTAATAGACCTTATACCCACACAGTGTCTTTAAACTACAATAAAATGTATCTGTATAATATTAACTCTGAAAACTAGTGTAGGAAGATGAACCACAGAAAGTCTTAAAATAATAAAGCCAAATAATGAGTTATTTTTAGAATGTAAGCAAATAGCTGAAGGAGCAGCAATATCAATTTACCAAATTGATATTTGGTAAATATCAGTTTGGGAATAATTAAAAAACCATTCAGGACTATCTATTTGTGGTGAAGTGCTTTTTCATCCTTCACCTCTCTGAATATAAGGTATGTGTCTGACCAATTTCTTACTGCTTCTTGATCCGCTTTTATTTGCCAGGAAAGGCTTGGCAGGCAGGTATAGCTCTTCCTCAATGTCAGGGAGAGAAGTGGTGTTAGCATGTAACAATAAACACTGCATAGTCTTTATTAAAAAACTATGATTTATGGAAGCATAGAAGAATGACTTGCAAACAGACAGCTTCCCTTTCCTTCCTGTTTTTGCCCCGCGTCTACCTTCTGTCTATTCAAGCTTTGCTCTGCTAATTGTATGATTAAATGCATAAAGATGCCCATGTGAGTTCATTTCTGCCTAGAGCTGGACTAGAACAAGGAAACCTCCTCTGCAGAATGCGAGAAGAGGCACAGGGCCTCCAGTGGCAGGGTGGGCAGCAAACATCTTGGTGAGGAATTAAAATGACTCCTGGGCTCCAGCAAGTAGCAGAAGAAGTGACCTGAGTGAAGCTTGAGAGTGCCAGTGACAGCCAGAGTCGGAGTGATTTACTAAAAAAACATAGGCCCTATCTAGTGCACCTTTCAAAAAAATAATGACATTATTAAAGAATTTAGTGGTACTAAGGTATTTTTGCTCCTAGTTCAGAGTCAAATATTATGTTGCATTCACAAAGCCATGCAAGAGTTTTTGCAGCCTGGATGATGCTTGAAAGTATTTCTATTTTCCTGATGTGTGAAAAGTGCCATATTAAAAAGAAAAATCAGAATAAATAATCATAAGATTTTATACACTTGCCACACTAATCTTAAAGCTGTTAGTAAACACCCACCCCGACTTACCCAAATTACACAACTCTGATTTCATGACCTATCTTCTCTTCACTTACATCCTACCCTGTTTTTCCTCAAGCATGTCACTGAACTCCCATTTGACTACTTTCAGAGGGAGGGCTTTTTTTCCCAAAAAGCCCAACACTCTGTTACCAGCTGTGCTCCTAGCAACCCTGCTTGACCTTCTGCACCCACCAATGCTGTGGGTCTATTGGCATGACTCCTGTCCTGCTGGTATTATCAAGGAAGCTATTGGAAATTATTATTTTTTTGTTTTGTTTTGGGTGGAGTTTTTTGTTTTGTTTTGTTTTGTTTATTTGTTTGATTTTTTGGCTTTTTGTTTGTTTTTAGTGAGCTCGTACCTACATCCCCGTCGTGCTGTGGACTATTGCCCTCTGGAGTTCAAAGCTGGAATGAGAGTTTTCCCAACGTGTCTTTCAGACGGAAAACTGCATTATTCGCCTCTTTTGCCTCGGTTGAGTGAGTTTACAACTAAGCAGGAATTTTTCTGACTTTCACGGAGCCTGGTTTACCTGCAGAGACAGCACTCAAATATTTGCTCCTTGGAATTACTTATTTTTTTGGGGGGGAGGTCAAGCCAGCAGTGGAGCTAATCCTTGTTCACTACATGGTTAATGCTTATCTCAACTATAGAACTATTTTAAATACGCTTAGAAGCCTTTGACATTTTTGGATATAAGTGGTTTCTTGTTCCCACACATTGCCAATAGTTATGGAAATATGGAAATGGAAATTACTGCCTTAATAGACAACCACAATCATCACAGCAGGATTTGTGTGTGTGTGTGTGTATGTGTGTGTGTGTGTGTGTGTAGACAAGGAACTAACTTTCAAAAAAACTTTCAAGAAATAATATATGAAATTAAATTTTTTCTTTAAAAAAATCTTGATGTGCTATTGCATTCTGTGTAAATTTTACTGTACAGAGCCACAGGTTTTTTTTTTTTTTTTTTTTTTTTTTTTGTGCTCAGCTGCTCACAAAACTTAATTAGTAACAGCTCTGGCCTAGAAATACAGGTCCAAGAAAGAATGTCATTTGACTTAGCTTTTTCTATGTCTTATGGAATCATGTAAGTGTGTTAGTGTTCATCTGTGTTCTGGTCTAACAGCATTTTAACACTTGATTGCTTGGAATTATGGGGGATGCAGCAAGAGGGGTATGAAGCTGGGCTCCTTAGGGTTTCCTTGAAACAGGTGCCAAGACACAGCACAGAGACCATAAATCTGATAGGGGTGGTAACTGTACCAGATGCTTTCCTTCTTGGACTACTAAATAAATTAACCAGGAAACACAAATCTGTAGGAAATCATACTCCCGACATTCTGGTCACCCTGAAATTAGCTATTTTTAAATTAGGGTTTGGTAGGAAAGTGCCATTCCTAGCTCAGGTTTTAAAATGCTTTCAGAATACTTAGAATATACTTAACCATCCTGCAGACTGTCCTCCCAGACTTGGAGATATGTTGCCTCCCCTAATTTTCTGACAGAAATAAACTTTCATTTGCTTTGGCTTTGGTAGGGTGGACAGGTGGTGAAATTGGGCAACCCACAGCCTGTGCCATCAAGGGTCTGTGGCAGTGCAGGCATGAGGGAAGCAAAGTGTCTGATGAAATTTCCTCTGGAGGAAGAATTTAGGCAGTAACGCTGCTGCCATCAGCAGCTCCACTGAACCAAATGAGACCATTCACAAACAGGCAATAGGATGTAGGTATGTAAACAGTGTTGGAATAGCTATTCCTTAAAGTCACTGATAAGGAATACATCACTTGACAAGAACAACATCATATCATCCATGCTTTACTGTGGCATCTGAATAAAATTGCAGGTGGACGCTGTTGTTAGCATAGTTCCTAATGAAAATATACAGGACTCTATTTTTGGAGAGTCTATAACAGGTCTTGTGGCAGCTCATGGATATTTATACTGCAGGATGTCCTCAGGCATCTACTGCTTTCCCTTCCACAAAGGTATTCCATGGTCCTACAGACTTTGTTCTGATGCATCTCAGGAGAGAAGGCTGCTTATTAACTCCTCTAGTGTGGAGTATTAACAGATGGCCTTGCACTACGTTTTGTCATGCATTAAGCTTTATCTGGTCACTTAAAATAATTAAATCCATGCCCATGTATTCTGAATTATTAATAGATATTTTACAAGTAGTAACAGGAACATTTCTTGGCTTAACACCACAAAAAAATCAGATTTTAAGAAGCTGAAATACTAATCAATGATGCTTTAGGCTGGCTTGTTTTTATACTACATTTTAAAAGTTCTGAAAATGTTTGAATCCCCAAAAGTCTTTTGAAAAAAATGAAATCTTCTTCTCCCAAACCACAGTGTGGTGAAATAAATTAGTATAATGATTTATGTTTACGGTTTTAGTCAATTCTGATAGAGATTATAGAGACAAAATGACAAACTGCCTTAGAGGTAAACTTAAATCATGTCAGCCAATCTTTAGTTTTTCCTTACTCTAATTGCTCCTCTTGTTCATTTATCTTCCTAGGCAATCTTTAGAAGAAATACTAGTTTAATCAGTGCATGTGCAAACCACCAGAGATAAAAAGTTTAGCCTAATTTGTCTCACTAAATTGTAATGCCTCTAGTAAACAAATCTTGGCTTGAAAGGAAACCAAGAAATCTAAATAAACACCCTCCACAAAATGTTTCTCTCCTCTTTGTTACATGTAGTATTGCTGATATTTTATAAACTTTGGCTTTTGATGCAAGCAAAACAAAAACATATGCGCTATATTCTTTTGCGGTTGCGTCAGATAGTTGCTTTCAAACATTCACGATAGCTTTTAAGCACAAGTAATTTCATATTATTACAGAAAAGTAATGTAAATAATTAAATAGCAGAATGAAATACTATATTAAAACAACTGTGCAGTATCTAATCAGAAGAGATTAATTTTAATTTCCTTCTCTACAGTTTTGAAATCAATACAGTATTGCAGCTCACAGCATGTAGAATTTCTTAGCTTGGTATAGCTTTATTGCTGTTAATCTTATCTTCCTCACACTCAAGAGAACAGTTTTGCCACTCACTTTGAGAGAAGTAGCTTCAATCCATTAAGCTCTGCTTCCACAAATGTGGAAGTGCTTGGCATGAAAACACATGCAAGAGTGTGAATCTTTGCCGAGTAGAGACAAAGACAACGAACAATCACTGGCTTGAAAGCATCCCAGGAGTAAATTAATTCAGACCACTCTGTTCATTTCTGCAAAGTTAAGGTCCTTGTACACAGACTGGATTTCCTAAAAATTCCACAGATCTAATTCTCCAACAACATGCAGTGACACAATTTTAGAGGACTATTTCAATGGCTACATTTTGGTTGTTCTTCTAAAGAGGCCTATCAATTGGAGAAATCTCATTAAAGGGAATTTTGCCCTTATAAGGCTTCCAGGATCCAGACTTTATGGGAAACTCAGATTAGGATCTCTCAATAGCTAGGTTTTTCAAAATACATCTGTGTGTCATTACTCATAAAACTAATCTCAGCAACTTGAATCAGACCTTATGTGTGAGAAAATGAGCACATATTTTTAAATACTTGCTGGATTGGGCCTTAACCTTTTTCCCCCCTGTTTTTTATTTCTAGATTTTTTTTGTATATATATCACTGCATAAACCTTGATTCTCTGTCTCCTGATCTACAAGAAGGAGAGACATTTTTAAGCAAAAAGAGTACAGTATCTATAATGAGGTTATTGGCTGACATATCTTGTTATTACACAGTATCCTTGCCAAATATATATGCACTGGGTGGAAAATTTGCTTTCTTCCTAATTAAGAAATTAGAGAGCAAAGATAAAAGTAGAGCATCTCCATTTCTGGACAACAGAGACATAACTCATGTCAGATGCTGCAATTCTTATCACTTTCTCATTATGCACATTTATCATGGTCATTCATCTACTTATCAGGTCTGCATGATGGTACAAACATCAAAAAAGCACAAACAGCCATAAGCCTCTAAAGCAGCGTGACTTTGTGCCTGACCTTTAAAAATATATCAAAAACACTTAATGTTCTGCAGAGACAGCAAATTATGCAAATTTCAAAGATTAAAGACAAGCCTGCAGAATATATATAAAACTCTATTATAAACATATTTTTAATGGTCCATGTCTCTTTTTTCCTTGCTTTCCTTGGTAAGCCAGCCTCTCAAGTATTTTAAATTGCCACTACATTCCCTACAAAAGCAAGTCACAGCTGTGCCAGTTTATACAAACTAAGGATCAAACCCATGCTCATTTCTGAAAAATGGTCAGGTCTGGATCCTGTTGATCTAGGGCTTTAAGAGAACCTGACTATACTCTGGGAACAGCACGACTACACCACAGTCGGAGAAAAGTAGGAGCAGGTCCTCTCCAGTCCCTTCTGTGTGTGGAACGACCACAGCCCTTTTCCACGTGTGCTGCAGGGCCTTCACATAGAGGTTTGTAGCCTGGCTACATGAGTGACCAGATAAAAATAAAGGTTTCCCTCTGTTGACTTTGTCAAGTGATCAGCAGGTTCAATAAATCAGAACCATATTCTCTAAGAAAACCTAACTCTACTCCCAGAGCACATTGACAAGCTGATTTTTATAGCTGTTATTTGTAAGGGTGACTGTCAGAAAAGCAGTGCACAGAGTACAATTAGGAAAGACTGGTCTGAGACCTGTTGGTTACTACTACTGGAAGCTAGTGGGAAGCAGAGGAAATGGCTGAGCTTCAGCAAGCTGGTGTCCTTGTATCCATGTTACATATCCCTTGACCAGCTGACGGGGAAATGACAGCTGAGTAAAGGCATCCTGCTTCCTTACCCTGTAAGGTACAGGAAAGGTAATGTGGAATGGTAGAAATCACTGAAGGAGTCAACTGTCCACCCTCTGGATTACTCCTCACATCTCAGGGTCTCACCTTGGGACCTGGCAGCTAGGGGAATGTGCTAGATACAGGCAGTTCTCATAGAGACTCAGAAATTTTCTGATACATTGCTTCTGAGTATTTTTTTACAAGTTTATCTGAATGAGAAAGAAGCAATAGAATACTGTCCAAGCATTCTTCTTTCAATGAAATTAAACAAGTATGAGTAAGGCACCTGACATACAACTCATTTCTGTTTTTGATACAAAGACACACAGTGATTATGAGACCTCAGACATAATTTTAGATTTCTAGGTATGAATTAGAGAATTGAACTGAATGTTGAAAATAATCAAACAAATGTCAGCTTTTTTTTTGAGAATTTAAAGAATAGATTACAGTTCTGCAAAATAACAGGTAGTCTATATTTTGTGATGATAGTTAATTTAGTTGATTTAAAATAAAAGTGCATGTTGCCTACTTACAGCTTTTGCCATAAACGTCATATCACTTGACATGCTGTGTGACACCTTCACTAAATGGCTTCTGTATCATACTCATGAGCACCTAAAACATCACAAGAAGTTGGAAGGTGATCAGAAAAGAGCAGGCAAGATCTCTTGACTTAAGTACTGCTTTAACTTCCAGGCACTGCAAAAATACATGTGCCCTGGCTGCTTTAGTTTAAAGATGTTTAAAGATGTTGCTCCACAAGTACTTAGCTAAAAGGATGGTGCTGTTTGTGGTCCTAAAATAAATAATTTCAGATGGAAACAGTGTCACTGGGAGCTCCAGCTTAGACCCCTTTGATGTGATCTTCTGAAGATATAATAGGACACCAAACTCAGCTGTTCTTAGCAGTTCTGCCATGTCATTAAATGATATGGGATGTATGACCCATAATGGAGAGATGAGGATGGAACAATAAACATGAAGGAAAAAAGTGGCAGGCTTGGAGGAAGGGTAGAGAAAACCTTTCCCCTTGATCCAAGAATCACAGAATGGTACTTGTCAACATCTCCAGCCTAACAATGCTGCCCTGCAGGAACAAACATTTTAAGAAAAGCCCTAACTGTAGAACTATTAAAATTCAGCCCTTATTTTCCTGAAAATTATAGCAAAAGTCCAAATAAAAAGGGTAATGCTTTTGCTATAGGGATGATTGACTATGACAATGCTATTATAATGACATGTAAAATAGGTCACAAAAAACCTACACTTTGGTACATATCATTGCATAAACCTTGATCTTGTAGAATAAGGCTATCAGTGGCAAGAGAAGACACACAACAATAAAGTGCTTATGAAAGAAAATCTGTGTTTCTGTTACTGATCCCATGAGATCATGCAGCCCATTGTTTCTGTTTTCACTGAACTCTTACTGGGGCTCTGCAAGGATTTACAACTTTAGCACAGGATAATCAATTCAAATACTCTGAAAGCACAGCTCTGAAATTATCCAATCAAAACCAAACTGACAGTGACAAAGAGATAAAGCATGTGTTTGGAAGCTGCACACCAACATTACCAGAACTAGTAAGTGTAGTGGCATTGCGTCACCAGGTAGAATCAAAACGTATGGGCAGGAGACAGGCTACTAACATGCACAGCAGAAAGAGATTAAAACTGCAAGACGACAGGCTAAACACCACTGTTTTACAGACTGATGGCTGTGCTGATGGTTAATGACACTGATCCTTTTATACCACTTCCCACACGTGTGTAATTGGCCTGAAGCCTTGGCTGAAAGAAGAAACACCCCTACATTGCTGAGATTCTAATATAGCAATAAGTTTTCCTTTTTGCTCATGTTTGTTGGGTTTGGGTTGTGTTGACAGAGTGTATCATGTACAACCTATTAGCATTTTACAGAAAACACTGCACATGTTAACCTAAAGGTCCAGTAAGTTATACACAGAACATTGTGAGAGGGTTTAATGAAGAAAAATATACTTTGAAGTTTAATTCATGGCAGTTTGTTCATTTGTTTGTTTGTTCTTCTTTTTTTTAAGAGAGACTTACAGTTCCAAATGCCTATAAACAGATCATTCAAACCCCAGGATGTGAAACGCAATATAATTGCATAATTGGAAATGCATGTAATTGTAAAATCTTACTTCAGTGATAGGATGGTGGTAAGATGGCTTGCTGGTATTAAGTATGCAATCTTTCTTGAATCTCAAATCTAATTTGAGGGAATTAATTTGCTGCTGCTGTAAGGCATAGGCTGCATTTCTTAGTTTTCTGCTCCTGAAAAATTTACCTTTCTGCAAGGATAGGTCACAGGGTGAAATAACTTGTAATCAAGACGCCAGTCTTATAAGTAATAATTTTTTTATTTGAAAAGGGAGGGAAAACTGTCATCTAACAGACCTGCTTTGTAGATATGCAAATCAGAGCAATTGAAATAAATTAGTAGCTCCTGCAGCTTTGTACAGCTACCAGCTAACAGCAGCAGAAGCTCACACTGAGGCAAGATTCACAATTCTTCTAGGCAGATCATTGGCAACATTTATTCAATCAGAACAAGATCTGTGTAAGTATGAAATTTTAAACACACAAAATTAACGCCTTGAGATCACTATATGAATATATAAAACATAGAATTTAAAAATAAGTGCTATCTTGGCCAGTGACAGAAGCCCTCAGTTGTGTTGTGGGATGCAGAATGGTATAAGCAGTATAGACAAAGCATGATGGGGCAATAGATCACAGTAATAACATTTGCAATAAACAATAACAGAACAAAGCAGACATCTAAAAAAATCCCATGAGGAATTTGGCTTATCCATAATTTTTCTTTACATTTGAGAAGCTGTGTCAGGAAAGCCATTACAGCCAATGGCACCAATTAATTTCTGCAACTTTTAATGACAAGTTTCTAGGTAAAAACCTCAGATAATACCCTAGGCTCATGATTGATAGAAGCCTGTGTTTGATTTGTACCAGACTGTTGATTTTTTTAGTATTTTTAAAGAGTCCCAGTGCAGCCAATCAAGCAATCAACATGAAATACTCAGATCTTCTCTTGTAAAGTACAAGAAAACAGAAAGACAATGGGACTTCCTTCATAAAGTTGACAGAATATTGGTGATTTTATTTCAGTAGCTCTCCAGATGATGGATGACCCAAATTTTTATTCCAGAAGCAAATGATAGCAAAAAAGAAACCCTTGATTCTCTTGCCATTCTGGATATTATTTTACATCTAGAAGGGCTGTTGAAATGCAGAGGAGATAAAAATAATTGATTTTGAGGGATGAAACATCAGAATAAACTGATTTTATGTTTGGTTTTCTGGTTTTCAGCTAACCAATAGGTTTTAAGCATATAAAAATATCCAGCTTGGATTTTCTCATTTCTCTCTCTCATACATAAATGTGGAGAATTTAGAAAATGTGAACATAATTCCATATTATTTTTCAGAAGTGTTCATCAACATCATTCTCTTATACTTTGAAATCAGTTATAGAATTAAACACAGAGATAGGTGCACTTTTGCTGTCTAGTGAGCTTTGTACACCTGTTGTGACAGATCCTTATATCCCCTTATCTGTCACAGGAAGACATCTATAACCTCTGTGATATTGTAATTACTTAATTATTTAAATCTCTCAGTGAAAACGCGGAAAATCACGTGTTCATTTATTGATTCCATGGTGCGGCTGAGTGTGCAGGAGAGTTTGTGTGTGTCCCTCTCTCTAGGCATGTGAGTGCTGGGGGTGATGCCTGGATACCAGAGCTTTCAGTGCGAACAAACACAGAGGGAAAGTGGCAGGGGCTGGTTTCCTTGGCTACCTGTCTGGCACCGAGTGCTGTAATCAGCCCTTGCTGCTCTCATGGATAGCCGGCCCGGCCTGCAAGCAGCACAGTGATAGGGCCGACAGGCCAGGGAAATCTGGTTTATTGCACCGGCGTGGACACGTCCTGCTGGGGCACGGGGAGCAGCAAACCCACAGCCACAGAGCTCCCAGCTTGCCAGAGAGCCTGCGGAAGGCAGGCTGCCCATGGCCAAGGCTTCTGATGGAAGCCTGGACGCACATCCCTCAACTGCTCAGGCACTTCTGGAGTCTCTGTGGTGACCTGTCTGCAGCTGCTGGTGCCTGCCTCCACATGCCTCCTAAATTCCTGCAGGTCGGGTGTATGTCCTCACATTCTCTGGAGAATACACCATAGGATGACCCCTCTGAAACAGCTCTTAGGACAGCCTCACAGTAACTTTTCCAGCTATTAACTCAGTTTAATGTCTGAAATCTGTGGCTTTGACACTTGGTGATTGTTAACTGCAGGTAAATATGCAACAAGAGCATGAGACTCATTCATGAAGCTGCCTTGGAGGTCTCCAATAACACTCATTTAATTGATTTATTTGGAAAAGTTTCTGAATGCTGGAAAGATTTGAAATACTTATAAATAAGAAGACATGTAACATGAGCAGCAAATAACAGTTTGCCGTAATGATCATTGGGGCATTGTACTTTTCAAGATTAGTACTGATACTGTTACCTTACTACTGAGAGAGTGTTTATTTTATTTCCCTCTCACTGCTGATTAAGATCTCAAACTTCATGTACAAATGGTAAGAAATAGTTTAGCTAAGCCCTTTCATCTGGACTGCCAGGAAGGCTCATACCAGCTCAAAGAAAAAGGCAATTCTACCAAATTTAGTACAGGGTGGGGAGTTCAGAACTGCAAATCCTACTAAATGAATATATCTCCTTCCATCTAAGCCTTGCATGCACAGTAGTAGAATAACCCCTTTTTAAAAGACTCCTCTGTCACATTAAACTGATTTTAATCAGTATGCCCAAGCTCTTGGAAATCAAAACAACTCTCCCTAAAAAAAGTGATTTCCTGTTACAGTGTTTGTTCATATTTAAAGAAAAAAAAAAAAGATTTTTGTCTATCAGTCCCTCCCTGCCTTAAAAACTTACAGTCTTACCTCCAAAAACAAGCAGATTTTTTTTTCATTTCCTTTGGACAAAAACATTTTCCATTGAAGTCTTTCTTTAATACTTCTTTCATTACAGGAAATCCTTGTTGTCAATTACAGGGGTCACATCTGCTATCAGTGCCTAAAATAAAACTGTCATATAACTATGATTGCATTTGAGGTTAAAATTTGACTCCCATAATATGTCTTCTAGAAAAGTTTTCAAGTTCTTCTTGTCCCAAGCATTGTCCTTTTCAATTCCTTAGTGCCTTATCTTTGAAGAATAATTATTTCCCATAGAAAAACAGTATCTGCTCTCATGTATATCAGATATGACAAATTCAAAAGCTACAAGTATTAATAAATAACTATGTTTAATTTTATTGTCAGTGTTATGCAAAAGAATACTCCAGGAACAGCACTTTTGATATTAATTACTGTTTAATGACCAGGAAAGAGATTCTGGAAAAAGTGCCACTAGATTTTGGATACAGGCATCCTATTTTTCTTTCTTGTTGCTTTTGTGGCAGGTACTGGGAATACTCAAACTAAAAAATTAAATATGTCACAGATGACTCAAGTAAACCTGCATTTGTTTTGTGAAAAGACGAGTGTTTTATCCCAGAGCCTAATTCAGTAGATTTATCAGCTACAATTACAGTGCTTTGATCACTCCAGAATAGGTGGTGTAGTGTGGGGTGTAGCTGTCCTTTTCCAATTCACTCTCCTTATCAGGATACATGTCTGTTGATTTGTGGGAAGCTGGCTGTTTTTCGTTCCTGACAAACTCCAGTGATTAAAATGTAGTGGCTTGCTCTTGTTCCCCTGATAAAGGTGACAGCTGCAGAGTTTCCAGTGTTAGTGGATATGGTCCATGCAGATTGCTTTTTAATGAAAGCAATATATTATCTTACCTAGAGGCCCTGCAGCCTTACCTTGTTAATGTATTCTAGCTTGGCACCACATTCATCTATAAATTAGTTGTATTAAACATGCTTCTTACTATTTATCCAGTCTCTAAAGAGTTGTGGTTCTTTTGGTTGAGGTTTTTGGTTGTTTGGGGCTTTTTTCTTTTAGTTTATTTTGTAACTTTGCTTCATACCTCTTCCAGCAGCACCATCATACACACAATGAACAGTGGCGTAGAGTTTTCAGAGAAATATCTAGAATGAAATAATACAGTACAGATATTGTGTACTCTCTACTTGATTTCTTGATAACCCTTCACATTTAGCCATTAAAATATGCACTAAAGGATGTGGAATCCACAACACTTGATTATAAAAGTCATATCTGGAAAAGTTTTCCTCTTCAATGTTAAAATCAAGATGATTGGGGTAATTCATAAAATGAAAAATCCCATAAGATTAAGCTAAGCAAAATTGTGCTTCAGTTCTGTAGGCACATCTCTTTTGAATTGTCTGAAACACAGGAGACTGAAAATTCCAGTTGCATTGTATGCTTTAAGAAAATACTTCAGGTCTCTGAAACTCAAATGTCAAATTCATTATCACCAAGAGTAGTGTGTTCTTCAGATATAAGCAGTGTCACTGCTAGTAATTTATATTTTCAACATCCTTCATCTTGAACTAAGCTTCAAAAAAGGACTGAAATATTACTTAGAGAACAGCCTCTGTTCTTGTATTAGATGTATTTTTCTAGCAAAAGAAAAATATTAGCCAAATTTCTTGCATAAAATACACATAAAAATAAATAAATTTGCATTACATTTCTGTTACTTATTCCGAACTTATAATGAAAATCTAGTGCATTGGTATAACCCAAAGGTGATCAATACCTTATCTTTACAAATCTTTTGTATTTATCATAATTAAAAAAAGAAGTGACTAAATAATTCCAAAATATGTGAGCTGCTAACTACTATGAGAATTTTTTATTAATCTTGAAAACTAAGTCTGCCTGGGTCAAATCAAAGACTTTTTCAGTGGTGGATATTCTGCATTTTGTATTTGATATTCTGGAATTTAACTCCTTTAGCATATCGGTGTGTCTTTGCACTATCTTTTTTAACAATGCATGTACAGTAGGCAAGATAAGTAAGGGATTAGTAAAGGATTAAAGGAAAGCCTTTGATTTATATACAGTCTGAACACTGCCTCCACCATTAATTTTTGGAATTTTTGCATTTTGTTGGAAAGATAACAAAAGGCAGTACCTGTTTATTTCCTCCATCTAAACCAGCACTCCTCTTATCTTCTCATTCCCTTTCTAGATATTTTATAAAAATAAGGATACTCTAAGCAGCAGCTTTGATGTGAAGAATTTATTTATTTTCTGTCTTGTTTTATTTACATTGTAAATTTTAAAGTCATCTGGACCTATCAAGTTTTCTTGTTTCAAGTGAATAAATTATCATCTTTTCCTTAAATACCTAGCATCCACTGAGACTGTGAATGTAGAGATAAAGACAGAGAAAGAAAGCATGTAAACCTGCAAGTCTGAGAAGGGCCATAAAGCCTTCTGGTCACTTCACCCGGAAATACCAATTCGCAGCTGGGGTGGGGACTGGACTT
This sequence comes from Chloebia gouldiae, assembly GCA_003676055.1. NCBI lineage: Eukaryota > Metazoa > Chordata > Aves > Passeriformes > Passeridae > Chloebia > Chloebia gouldiae. The sequence continues at coordinate 2,551,479 of QUSF01000051.1, read as the reverse complement.
TCTCATGCTCCCTTTTTTTTTTTGGGCAAGGTTTCTTTCTAAAAACAGATTCACTTTTTCCCCACGACAATTAAGTGAGAGATACTGAAGATATAAGTACACTTCATTCAACCTTGCACTCTTTTACATTCTCTTTGAAGTCAATAAAAAGGCTCCACTTTCCTAAGCTACTTCAGGCATGTTTGTGCCCTCTCACAAAATACAATTTATTTTTGTTTTCTTTGTAACTATCTAGAGTCCTTATTATACTGATGTCTAAATCATATGTAAATAACTGAGGTCATGGTCAAAGACCTAATGCTTAAGCTGGTAAATTAATATCATGTGTGAATTTAAGTCATCAGAAGCCAATTTGATTTTTGCTTTTGCTGAGAACAGTGTCATGAATTCATACTGGTACAAACCTGAGCGGTACTAATTTAACACTTATTGCCCTCTGCAGCTATCTAAGAAGGCTGCTTGCATTTACAGTGCATCATCATTCAACTGCTTAGTACTCAAGCTGATTTTCTGAATGAGTGCCTGTATTAGTAGAATTGGTTCTAATAAAATGGAAAACACTGTAATTGAAAATTTATTTTAAGCATTAAATTATAGATTGCTCTTTAAATTTTGTATGATAATATTAGTATCGTTGTCCCTCCACTGCTATATTTTGTGGAAAGTTTATGGAAAACCATGTGTTTCACAAGTCTAAAGTGCATTTCTTTCAGTAAATCCTTGCAATTCCTTCTCATAAATAAATAACTCGGTAAGTGATTGGTAAAGAGCTAGTAAAATTGCATATTATGAACTGCAAATTTTGATAATTGTGTAGAAAGCAATCAAATCTCCCAGTAGGAGATGTTGAGGACTACATGTTGAGATGCTGAGTTAATGTATTCTACATCATGTCTTTGGCTTCCTTACACAGCCTCTTGAGCACACAGCTTCAAGCCTTTAGGATGCATTCCACCCTCTTTTTGCTTGTCATCTGTGTCTCAGGAGCACACAGCCACCAAACCAGACAAAACCCTCTGGGCCTCCCCAGCCCCCATCAAGGAAACACAACAGCCAGGCCCTGGATGTATTCCTTCTGTCCCAGAGAAGGCTGGAAATATGAGGAGATGTGATGCAGCAAAGACAGAGGATAGGACTCCACCATCAGAAAAAAAAGAAGGGAAAAGTACAAAGCCTCAAAAGGGGAAAAAGGAGTTTTCATTTTGTGCCCATTAATCATTTAGACAACTGTACAGGTCCACAACACATACACAAGCAAACACATGGAGTGCTGATTGCAGCATTTGTTCTTTACATATAACCAACCATTGCTTTGCAAATTGGTTCCTCTGATATATTTTGCCATAAATAATCTGTTTAAAGTAAACATTAGATTAACTATATGGGCTGCTCACCACTATCTTTTTTGTATATTGCCATTGCACAAAGAGAATTTGATTGACAAAATAAAACACTGGTATAAAACAAGCAGAAATGCCATGTCATAAATCACAACAGAAAGAAAAGAGATTATCAAACAACTAAATAATGCAACCCACAGCAAAACATACCAGTAAATCATACAAAGCAGGGTAAATTAGATAACACTGTCCATATACAATTACACCAGTTGGCTCCCACAACAGCCTTTAAATGTGACATGTTATTTGACATGTATGCAATTAGGGCTTAAAATCAATTTTTTTCTATTCCATTTAAAATAAAAAATGCACTATTTCCAAATCAAATGCTACCTTTTTAGTCAAGATGGACAAGAAATAGTATCAGGTTAGCAGCAGCATTTCAGCAGCATAATGCAAGGCAGAAAAGGATGGCTTCCTTGAATGCTGTGAAAGACCAGATCTCAGATCATTATTCAAGCACCATATTCATGCTTATTCCAACTCTTTTCCCCCCCTCCACGGGGCTTATTGTAAAACCAGAACGCATTGAAAAGTAAAAACTCTAAAGCTATGGATGACACATAAAATATACCAAAGAAGGTTGGTATATTTATCTTGGGAAGATAAGTGCATATCTTCCCAGGTAGATATGCATTGTTGGAGAGCCATAGCATCTACAGTGTTCAGCCCATGGGAAAGTGACAGAATTGACACCCTGGTGCAGCACTGAGCACAGAGCTGGGAGGAGGAACATTGCTGATGTGATGTTTCAGGACTGTCAGATTCAAATACCTTCTCTGCCACTGTAGTTTTATCAGCAAACCCAAAGCAGCAGTGCTTTGCTTCTTTACCCAGTTTAGACAAGCATTAGAAACATTGGTTTTAGTGAAAGTTTGAGCATGAAGGTCATTAGAAACTTGTTCAGTGTTCAGCATCACTGGGTGATAATTGCCAGCCTAGTCCCATCTTCCTTGTGCTTTTTGACTATCCACTGACACTTGAGCACATCAAATGGCTCCCTACTCCAGGCTGACAGATGAGTGACATGATATCACCTGAAGATTGGACAGACATGTGGGTGCAGGTAAATGGTCTAGGTTTCTGTTTTACCTCACTTTCACCTGTTGTATTTCCAGCCAGAGAGAGAACCTTTCACTCTCCATGTTCAAAGTCTGCTTGCATGGCTCTTACAAAAGTAGTCCATTTCCTCCTCCCTGGCTGCTCTGTCTCCTCCTGACTCCACTTCTGCCACAACTGCTGAGACACCCTCTACCTAAGGAGAGGAAGGTGGACAAACATGCTTACAGAAGGAGCTGACAGGAGGTAGCAGACCACGCAGAAAACCAAGGGATCTGCAAGGGTTCCTGAGCTTCAAGGAGCCACAGACCCAGTTTTGGATCCCAATCTCTGTGGAATATTATATTGTAGGGGCACATACATGGCATAGCCATGCTGTGCTGTGGCATGCAGCAGCTGCATAAGCAAGTTCAACCTGGTGATATCTTCTCATGCTTTCCCAGAGATGGATTTGCTGCACAGCCCTGGAGAAGATAGGTAACTTTGATCTCAAATTCTTGAGTTGTATTTTTCCTCATTTGTACCTCCCTAGCAGTCATCTTCCGGCTGGCTTCTCCCTGTTTATCCAAAGCAGGTTTTGCTGACAAATCAACAATCCTGACAGTTTGAGGACTCAATTTGAATCATTAGCATAAAGTCAGCATCATTCTCTCTGTCCTCCCTCTATTTGGCAAAGAAACCAAACCTTTCTAATTCCCAAAAGAGAAAGATGATAAAATTATTCACAAATACAAAAAATTTTAAAATATACAGATATTTCCCTTATACTTAAAAAGACATACTCCATAAAGATCAGCTGTACACTAATGTTGACATTTCTTGCACATTTTCCTATAGAGAAAATATTCTTCAGAAATGCACACTATACATGAATTTTAAATAATCCAGTGACTACTTAAAAACACTCAAAACCAATATTAGCTCCTTTACGTATAAAAATATTATTATTGGAATAGGATTATATATGTCCTGGTGCTTCTATCTCTTTTTTTCTTGCAGTCTATTTATTACCCTGATGGTTTTAAAAAAGGTAAAAAGGAAGCAGTTTACAGCTTCCACACAATTTTTTTTCCCAGGTCATCATGAAACTTTTGACTCATTAGAGGAATCAAATATAATATATTGCACCTGAAGAGAGTCCCCAAAAGTGAGATGGTTGCACAAGGTAGAAACCCAGGGAAATGTTAAACATCAGAAGGATGTTACATTCTTCCTTCCCTTTCTGTTTCTGTCCTGTGTCTGAATAATGGGGCTGTCGCAGCAGGAACTGGTTTTATTTTGTGATCAGGTATATAGTACTTGCTTGTTAAATACAAATGGAACAAGTTTGAACTATACATAACAACTCTTCAGTCTTTTATTCCTGTAGAGAACATGAAATCTCATGAAGCTATAATTACTGAAACAAACTGCTCTGCAGTGATGGCTGTAATCGTGATTGTACTTTAAGACCAGGTATTACAGTGGTTTCCTCTGCAATGCTTCTGTGCACAATCCTGTTGGCATTAATGCTGTGCTGTAGAATCAGACTAAGAGATAAAATTAATTCTAGTGATGAGTGATAAATCAATTCCTCACTGCCTTTCCTTTGATTCTATGTATGATTAAAAAATACTGCCTTTTTAGTGAAAGCTCTTTCTGTATAATTTTTATAATTTTCATTCAATACACTTGATAAGCAAAGGACAAGTATTCTGGAGAGTCCTCATTTCAAACTCTTGATTTCTTATGTTGCAAACAAATTATTTTCCAGGAAAATCATACTAAGACTTAGAAAATTACACCATTTGAGGATGGTTTTCCTAGATACATAGGAAGCAATTAAATTGCATTGCATTTCTCTTGTTTTCTCTTTGAGGCCTGCAGATTCCAAAAACATGCAAGACCCAACAATACCTTAGTAAACGTGGTGAAACCACCAGATGTTTTTGCACAAGTCACTGGGCGTGATGGGGATGGGGAAAGGCATTTTCTGAGATTGCCTGTTGCAGAGAAGGAGGATGGAGGGGAGACACAGAAGAAGACAGCTGCTCACAGCAACGCATCTCCTGGGTTGCTAAGCCTGATTTTATGTTTGCAGAAGACAAGCACGGCAGAAACGCTCCAGCGCACCCTTTGACTCAGGGACAGCGCTTGAAAATTCAGTTCCTCGGTGCGCTTCGCCCGGCCCCCGCTGGCAGGCGGCAGGAGAGGCGGCGAGCGAGCGGGGTCCGGCGGCTCCGCGCCCCTCGCCCTCCGCGGGCCGCGGGCCCCCTCTGCCGCTCCGGCCGCGGAAACGGAACCCGTGCCGGGGGAGCGCCGCAGCGCCCCGAGACTCGCGTCTCGTCCGCCGGGATGGATGCCCGAAGGAACATCTGGCATCTCTTCTTTCCAGCGCAGCACTCTTCTCTGAGTGAGAAGAAGGAGGTGATTAAGGTCGCCTCACAGGATATTTTAATCTCCTGTGCCGCAGCTACCTACCTGGCCGTGCCTCAGGCTGATGTTCTGTCATATGAGATGGCTGGGCATTTTTTTCTCCCCCTTCGTAGCTGCTGCTACAAAAGCCTGACTGTGAAAACGTAGGGCACTCTTCACGTGCAGGCAATCCCTTTTCTTAGATATGAAAAAGAAAGAAATTTTGCAGTCCTTGTTTCTGATGTTAGCAGTAAGTCAATATACCATACAATCAATAAACAATCAATTTTCATAACTGGAGGCAGACAGAAGGGCAGAACTCAGCAGTCTACTTCCCAGTCCTGAAGTGACAAATGACTACGTGGCAGTTCTGCTTATAAAACACTCCTGGTGGATCACACAAAAGATCAAGTCACCTACTTAATGCATGAGAAGGGACAGTGATCTTACCACAGGAAACCAATTCTGGGCCAGTCTACCTTCATAAATATGGCAGCCATATTTACTCAAGGAGTAACACAGCTTCTTATTGAACCTCCTTGGATAGTTACTGTTCTTTGATAAGTTTATCTGCTTTCAGTGTCTGCATGGGCATCTCATTGCTCATGGCTGTAGTTAGGAAACCCACAGAAAGGTTTCAGATAAGGTCTTACCATATATTGGAAATGCACCCTCTTTTCACTTTTACTCTTTGATCAGCAGCTGCAGACAGCCATTGGTGTAGGAAGCTCAGATACTGACAGGAATTAAAAGTTCATCATACTACATAGCAAAAGAGTAAAAGCAGAGAGGATTTGAACTCAGATGGAGAAAAACCATCACATTACAGAATACCTTCGCCTCTCTATCTCCTAGGGGCCACTTCAGATATTGTCTGGGTTTTACCAAGTGTGTTACTTCAGCCTGATGCATTCATAAAAGTACAACAAGCGTAACCAGAGAGACAGCCCCATCTGACTAAAAGTATGACAAACGAGCTTGTGAAGTCTTATGGTCATTGCATAAGCAGAAACAGAGCTGAGAAGATGTTGTGAGAGAAGTTGTTACTATTCTTGTGTCTTTTTTAGGTAGTAATGCAGGAGAAAAGATGTTTTAGATTGGCTCAGTTGTAATAAATATGTGGGTTGTCAGCTATTGGGTAAAAACAGCCTTAAGAAAATTGTGATCCTCCAAACTGATTCCTCTATAACTAGTGAACATGCACCAATTCTTCTGGCTAGGAGAAGAAATCAAACCATGACACTACGTTTTCCTCCATGGCTAAAAAGGCTGCCTGAGAAAGTGGAGGGCTTTTTTCCAAAACATATTTCCTTTTCTGTCATAGATAGTAATAACATACTGCTTCTACTGAGATCTTTTGTGGTTTTCATTTTGTAATAGGTTTGGTTCCATGCTTTAAAATGCCCTGATAAAGGTGATAAATTTGAGTGTCATTTTTCTCTGAACCAGATGCAAAGCAGAAGAGCAAGTTCATCTCCAGCAGAGGCCAGTGCACATTTCAAAATAAAACATCTTGCCAAAGGGTGTTTCAGAGAACTGTATAGGCATGTTTCTTGAAGTGCTCTCAGCACTCACTAGCACCAGGCACAGTACTAGCATGTGGCACTACCCCTCAGTGCCTTGTTCATCATCATTTCATAGTTCTCTCTGCCAACTCCTTTCTTTTTCTGCAGTTCTGCTTCACAGTTTCTTCTCTGACACCAAGTTTTGTATTTGTCAGTGCATAAATAGAACCAGGATTGTAAAAATATTCTGCTTGGCAGCCAGGCTTGGCAGTTCCAATCAATTAGGGCTGGAAGTCATGATGGGATGGAGAAGGCAGCCCAGGCCCAGCATGTATAAATGTTCTCATGGCCCAAAAATTCTCTTGGCAACCCCAGCCCCAGGCGATTCAGTCTGCTTAAATTACTGTGTTTTCCATCATGCCTGTGCTGGTTGACTTTGTTTGCCTCGTAGTTCTTGGGTTAGTGGTACTTCAAGGACTGTTTCTGTGGTGCTGACAAAACATCTACTGGCCTTGGGGCCTGGGGCTAAGAGAGGTGATTGACCAGGCATAAGACGTGGTTGACACATCTCTGGTGAATATTCCCTGGGGATCTGTAAGGGCGTCCTGAGGTATAAGATAGCAGTGGAGCTGTAGAAGTGCACAGCTTTCTGGACAGCTTTCTGTGGTTATGGTCAGTCTTCACAAAAATAGAGAAGGTGGCACTTCTAGCTCAGCTCCACTTGCAATCCGTTCAGCTTCTACAGTGGGGCATGGTGCAGCCCAGACAAGCCCTGAGGAAAAGACCCATATGATTTACATTAGAAGAAAGTAACAGTGGTGGTGATCCAGCCAGCAACTTGCTCTTACACAATTCCTAGCACAGATTTTAGTGGCATGTACTGCAACACATGGTAAAATAATATTAGTCATTCCTTAGAATTGTGCTGGTATCTACTACACAAGTGACCTGCAATTTACTTACATGCCTTCTACAGATTCAGTCACAGGGATAAACAGTCTTTCCAACAACCATCTGTCTGTCCACAGCTGGGTGCATGCAACAGTGTTCTGATAGTTCATCCCAGCTGTCAGGCAGA
>QUSF01000051.1:2442090-2544033 GCA_003676055.1 Chloebia gouldiae | reverse complement strand
GGTGCATGCAACAGTGTTCTGATAGTTCATCCCAGCTGTCAGGCAGAGCAATAGGGAGAAGCCAGGACCAAAACCAACTACATTACCACTGCAGCTATGGATTACTTTGATTCACTCAGCAGCTGATGCACCTTGCCAAATATAGATTCAATTTCCCCCATGGAGACTGCTTTTCCTGATACCAGCTCTTGCTGGGTGAAGCAGAGTGTAGTAGCAATTAAGTCAAGAACAGAAGAACTCAAATTCATCAGTTGGCTCAAAAAAGAGTTTAGTTTTGAATTTAACATGGTCTATGGCCAATAAAAAAATGAAAGCATTGGTTGTCAAATCGCATTCTGTGCTGCAGCCAGTGGGTTCCTATGTGCAGCACTGACTGTATGCTGTATACACAGATCTCTGTGTGCTCCATACTCATCATAATAGCTGCTTCTTTCTATCAGATCCTAAAATGTTAGTTTTGAAAAACTATTCTGCTGGAAAAGGTGCTCTGGTTTCAGCAGCAATCTTATTTTGCATTAATGGTGGTTCAGATGCTGTTCTTTTGGGCAGATTAGTCTCAAATTATGGGATCAGCCAGACATGACTGCATCCTGATCTTCATCTCCCTTTCTCAATCTGGTAATTTCAGGCAGGCCTTCTCTGTTCTCAGGACAGTTCTTAGAGTTTCCACCTTCAAACAAGTCCAATGCCAAAGTTATAACCACAGGATCCAGGCAATCAATCCAGATTCAGAAAATCTCTCAGATTAACTGCAATGGGAGTTCATCCTCTTGGTTGCTGGCTGCTAAGTGCAGGCCACTTTGTGGCCATCTCCTGTGAAAATTCATATCAGACTTGTTCAGTGAAGTGAAGTATTTTCTCAGTTTAGCTTCTTGCCTTCAGAAAACATACCTGAATTTTTTTTTCTTTTTTTTTTTTTTTTTTTTTTTAACTCTGGCACTCTTTGTTTTAAACACAGTGAGTTTTAACACTGGCCTTCTTGGCCTACTCTTAACTTCCTCTGTAAAGGAAATGTATTTTGTGTCTTTGTAATGCAAGTATTCCCTCTCAGGCCCTGTTTAAGCTTTGTTAAACCCTGTATTGCTTACTTGCCCAACAAATACACAGGCCTCATTTACTTTTTACAGTAACCAAAACTGAAATTATTGATTACCTGTTTCCTTCAAAACACGGTGTTAAACTGCTTCACTTCCAAACCAGAGAAACTGCACACAGCAGAAAATCCCCCAGAAAATGTAAAAAGGTCAGTGGTGCATTTGATGACATGAATGCTTATGAAGCCACATAATTCATCATTTGTTACTGCAGAACATGTTCCTAGGGAGATTAACATTCGCCAATAAATATACCATATGCTGGATTCTGCATGAAGAATTTTTAAAGCTACTTTACTAAGTCATTATGGATCTCCCATGACAACTATGACTAAAATGGGCCAAACCCACCAGGGTTCCCTAGACCAGTGAAGGATGTAGGTTAAGGGATGAAGTCATGTCTCATTCGTGTACCAATTCTTCAGTGAGACGTTTACAATTAAATAGTTTGCTTGTGACTTGTCTTTTGGGCAGAACTATTACTCCTCTGTGAGGCTGTGGACTTAACCCTTCCTTCTCTCCACAAGGAGAATGAAGAAAGATCACAGACAAAAGTAACGTAGAATTTGAACAGCTATTAGTGTCTGATGAGGTTTAGATTCCAACAAGAATTCTGGATATTGAAGAAAGGCTATTACAATTAAATTGTAACTTATTTTCTAAGTCAAAGGACCAAATGAAAGAAATAAAACTAGTTTTTGGAAGTTGGTCTCTCACAAAAAACTCTTATATGTTCCACTTTCATGCTGTAATGGTCCTTCCTTAGTAAAGTTGCCTGAAACTGCAGAGAGAGAAAATGGGCTTTCTAGCAACTGCAGCAGCAAGCTCCATTAGACAGACACAGGCATGAGCTCACTCATAGTCTATAGCTGTTTGTACCAACCAACTGAGAAAAATCCTTTTGCAGATGGTGAAAAAGCATCAAATTGCTTCTTTGGATCTCAGCTATCTTCCTGACTTGTGCCAAAATAGTTAATATTTCCGTTGCCTCCCGTCAGCCTCTCCCGTATTACACTCTGCCAGTAAATGAAATATGGCTCTTTAAAACACACAACCTGCCTTTGTGCATGTGCAGACTCAAGTACTCACACAAAACATATTTGCTTTTGACGTAAAAACACTATATATATACACCAAACACTGCGTGTGCTGAACTAAAACCTAAATCACGTCACTGGAGGAAAATTCTTTGAAGAATTAAGTATGACTGGGGGCAGGTTCACAGCATGTGAGAAACTCTGAAGATCTCTGGAGATGAAAGACATTACTTAATTTTAAACACTGGGAAAAATTCCCAGTATAGCTGGAAATTAATGACAATATTCCCAAGGAACTTCATTAGAAGGAGTATTTGGCTCATGTGACATAGTACAGATGGTTAAATTTTATCATGATGGATACTGTGTAAATGACTAAATAAAGGAGGAAAAGACATGATGAAATAAAAACAATAGTAGTATGTATTTTCTAAAGTGATCTTAAAATGGATGCTCAAAATAGATGTAATTCTAGGCTTTTGCTTTTGTGAAAAAGTCTTTCCCCCATTTTAAGTTTCTATTTGAATGAACAGAGAGATTTCCTAAAGCAAACCATGCACTAGCAGAGTAAATTCTAATTCAGACAATATTCATATGAGTGCATGTCCTACCTGTAGAAATATATATGGTTTCTTTGGCCACTATAGAATTCATTCTGCTGAGAACCAGCACAAACTTGACATATCTGAGAGGAAAGAGAACAAGAGAACAGTATGTGTCTGCTTATCTGTTTAAGATTATTTTTAAATGTGAAAAACTTTCAGTAAAGCCAAACACCAGCAATTAATGATCAGGTAATCTTTTTGGCCTGACTGATCAAGAAATGGTATTATTCAGTGCTACAAATGAAATGGTTCATAGAACTGGCAAATGGGACACTTTTTCCACACTAAATTTATAACAGTTGCAATAGCCAAAATTAGCTAAGGTCATAGCCATATATGAAGGTGCTATTTTGAACAGAAAAAAATGAGCTATCTGATTAATTTTTTTTTTACCTTGCTGTGTTTTGAAAGCTTCAGTGTCTTTCCTTCTTCTCCCCTATTCTTCAAATAACTTTTCATACCACTGTGTTTGAACAGTAAAACTGTTTGTACCTGGTAACTTAAAATGAGTACTGTGTAAGCAATTAATTCCTCCTGCAACCATGGGTGGTGCCCAGAAGAAATGACAGATTTTCTGTGTGTCTTTTAAAGACTTGAGAGTCCACATTACTCTGTGAATACTTGAGAGTCCACATTATCCTGACCATTACAGAATGGCTTTGCTCCAACACATGTCAGGGAAATGATACTGAATGGGCTTTCAGGGAAAAACTGTCTGACAGCCCAACTACTTGCAAATCATTAAGTTGCCAGTTTTTTCTTTCCTATCAATAAAGTAAGATAGAAAGCAGAATGAAGTAATTTAGCCACATAGGCAGTTAGCACATGCAAGTTCTTGAGAGCAGAGGATGTTGATTAGCTATGGGACCTTATGAGAAACCATCTTATCCAGGTAATTATGAGGCCTCTGAGACCTGCTGGTCTATTGCCTGGAGCAGTACTATGATTTTTGGCTGCTAGATTTTTTCCAACAGTTCTTGCTACAGCCACTGTAGACTTCTAAATCATTATTTTGGCTGATTAAACAGTAAAGGCTTGAGTTCATCATCCACAGGATGATCTCACTGCTCTGCAGGTGTCAGGCAGAGATCATCTCTGCTGTCTTTTCAGCCTTGTTGTAACACAGGTTAATTACAAGAAACGTGGCTATAAAAGAGAATGTACTTCTCAGTATTCTCGCCACCAAAATTTACAACATATTAAGAAATTTTGAAATAATTAAATATCATTGTAGACATGTCCTTTTTAACAACAACAGGTTCCCTCTGGTGAAGATGGGGTCTCAAACCCCTATAGCCCTTTCGTTCTTTCTCAACAAGGCGACACTCCCAAAAAGCACACATGCACAAGCTTCTGTGCTGATTTTGTGAAACCATTTGTGTTTGCATATATATTTCATTAATTTAGAATAAAACAAAATGATTACTAGTAAGTCTGCCTATATTCAGAAATATTTTGTCCTGTGCTGGTAAGAAGTTACTTATCTGTCTCCTGTCATATGCAGGTCCGCCTAAAAGAAAACTGAGCAGAGCAGTGAAGCCTCATTATTATTCGTATCTGTCACTATTTTGGAAACTTATGTAATTTCATACTACCCTTACCTTAAGCATTGCTTTCCACTTTCAGCACTATATCAGAATGTTACAGGCTCTGTCTCCCTCTGGTGATCAGCAAGGCCACAGGGCAGCCGGCAACCCCATGATGCATTTCTGTGGTCTACACATAGGACACTGTTCATTTGCCACTCAAAATCCAAATGATTGCATGCCAACAATATCTGCATTCTTACCCACATATCTTCTATTTTAACAACTTAGTCCCTGCATTTTGCCAACAGTTTGCTAAAAAATGTTCCTGTAATACTTTAGTGCCTGAAGCTAGAGAAAATGTTAGTTATTCTTTAAAGCCTGGAGCATGCTGCACTCAGTGTTGCATAAAAAAAGCATCTGGAATACAGAAAATAATATTCTGAGGAATTTACTAACTGGATAATCATACTACTGACATATGATTTTGCAGTTACTGTTTCAAATATAATTCCAATACAAATGGTTTGAACTTGTGTTCTAAAAAGTTTGTATGTAAAATCTTTCCAAGCCATGTTAAATCAAGTTCTAAATATATCACTAGGAGAACTGTAGCTCCTAAAGAGACTTTAATGTGAAATATTTCTTAAAGAACACTGTATTGCCTTGCACGATGTACTTTCAGTTTTTTGAAGTTGCTGTTATTCTGAATAGGCAGTGTTTGATTGACATACGTTCTGCACCATAGATCTAGATGAAGATTATATAAAAGGCCAGAGAAAACCTGTTAGTTTAACAGTAGCTGCCAAGTTGTATTTTGTGTTATACCTGTGTAACATCCTAAATTCTTCTGATGTGTATCTATACATTTACATATAAATATACATATAAAAGAGTGTATATCTATCCACATCCACACACATACTTAGAGGACAAGGATAGAAATAAAAAAATCAATCTCTGTAGAAATATATTTCTCCTGTTTCTGGAATTCTGTGCTCTCCTTACTTTCAGAACAAACTCATTCTCTTCCCCTCTCTGACTTAATAGTCATTAAGATGATGGCTTCAAACTGCTTCAAAAGGTGCAGTTAGAGGAGAAGCATGAGGGGCCTCTTGACTGCCAAGCACTTTTCTGAGAGGCAGCAATGGAAATCTCCATGTGGCTTAGCTACTTCAATTTGAATCAACACCAAGCTCTCTTTTCCTGAGTTTCTGCTGGATATGGTCCAGTCTTTGTTTTAAAGGCTGCTCAGAACAGGTAACAAATACACAGAATCTGGTCTAAAATGTTCATGTGGAAGTGCAAGTCTCCCCCGTCTTTCAGGAGAAAGGTTGAAATAGGCACTGAAATGGCCCCCAAATGCCTACTATTTGTCATGTGGCATATTTCTATACCCAACAAAACCAGAGAACTTTCACAAACACAACCACAAATTAAACTGAAGTATACATATGCATTTGATGTCCAGATGACTATTTTGTGTTTTAAACACTGCCTAATGAAATATGTGCCTATTTAATGTTTGTTTTAAAAGTATAACAAAAAGCAAACTAAGAGAATGCCTGACGTTTTTAACTGCTATGGCATAAAAAGGATTTTCTCCCTATTTCAGCCTGTTCATATGAATACAGCAAAGGCTTTCAATGTGAATATCTACAATGGGATTTATTTGTGGTAATCTTTGTTCTTTATTCCTTTTAATGCTTTGAAGTACGCTTTAAAGCACTTACCTTCAGTATCAAAAGGTTTGTGAAGACGTACGGCTATTCTACCAAAAACTGGAAAAAATCATCCTCAGTGCTGACACTGGAAGTCACTGGATGGCAATTTTCTACCACAGAATTAGAATTGCTGATGAATATGTTTGTTTTCTACTCCGTACTGTAGGCTTTAGAAAAGCTACATAGGAGAGTATGACCAGGCAAACACATTTAAGACACTGAGACATCCAAGTGACTTTTAGGTGAGACCAGTCAACACTTCTGCCACAGTGCTGTTTGTAATATTTTAAAAGCAATGCATGTAAATTTATTTCTTGCAAATGCATTCCCAGTGGATCCAGAAATTATAGGCTATAGATTTTGAGGATATTTCTTTTTTTCTGTTAGGATTTTAGGAAATCCAAGGACAATTGTGATCTGTAACATCATCTGTAAGGGGCATGCAAAGGATTTTGTCATTATTAGGTGTCTCAGAAAGTACTCCCCCCAAATGCAGTTGCCTCAGACATGCTTTTGGGATTTAAATCTTCAAGATAAGAGGAAGTTTATTGTCTCCTCTAGGTCAACTGTAAGATATCATGCTCCAGGAAATAAAAGAATTGGCTGTTTTATTTACTTTTTTACTTGGTATATAAAGGACCTGGAATAACACGGATCTAATTAGCATCCTATTGTGATTGCCAAGTGAGTTCTTCTTGAGCAACATCAGCGAATTATCCCCTGACACCATCAGGAAGCAGTCAACAATGCAGCATGTGACCACACTGCAGCATGAGGTACCCAAGAGATAGTACCTGTGGCAGGTTCAACCAGTGACATATTACAAACCATTCCTTCTGAAAAACATGAAAAAACTGTGAACAGCCTGCTTTACACATGCACTTTTATGGTGTGGCTCTTTTCTGCACAGGCCTGGCTCCCATTACTAGGGAAGCAGACAGTTTGTAGGGCACCAGCATTTTTGTCACTTTGCAGGTGTTAGGGCAGTGCAAATCATAGTGACTCATAGTGGCTCAGTGAGAGGCTTGAGTACTTCATGAAGCAGCTGATGCTGATGATGCAACTCTTCCTCTTTTCCTCCCAGAACATGCCAATATCAGCAGTAACTCTGGCTTTAAAGAGCTCTTCACCAATGTTCCCTTCTAATGCCAAAGAACTGACTATCACTGAAATGGCAAAATTTTTCCTGTGCTGCTAGAAGGACTTTTTTTTTTTTTTTGGCATGTCTAAGATGCTTTTTTATACATATGTCCACCAAGAGAATGACAGGATCCATGTTTGAACAACAGGGAAGGGTACTAAGAATGCCAAATACAGGACAGGATTAATCCCAGGACCTCCATTCTCTCATTCCACACTTACTCTACTAACTCACTTGGGAAGTGGGAACTTCCCTTCACTAAAATGTGTACCTTTAATTACTGCTCAAGATTCTTCCCTTTTATTAAAGTTGAACTATTCAATTACTCTTTGTAAGCCATCACAGAATCAGAGAATGTTTAGGTCTGGCAGGGATCACTAAAGGTCAGCTAGTCCAAGCTCCCTGTTCAAGTAAGGGTCCCTAGACCACATTACTCAGGATTGTGTTCAGACATATTTTTAGTATCTCCACAGAGGAGACTCTACAACCTCTCTGAACAGCATCTTCTAGGGCTCAGTCATCCTCACAGCAAAACTTTCCACGTTGTTCAGGTGGAACTTCCTGTGCTCCAGTTCCTGCCCAGTGTCCCTTGTCCTATTGCTTGGCACCACTGGGAAGAGCCTGGTCCATCCTCTAGGCATCCTCCCTTCTGATACCCACAGACACTGATAAGAACCCCGCTCAGTTGTGTCTTCTCCTGGCTAAATAACTCCCTCAGCCTTTCCTCATATGAGAGGGGCTTCAGTTCCCTTCTGTAGTCCTCTGCTGGACCCACTCCAGGTGCTCCGTGTCTCTCTTGTGCTGATCCCAGAACTGGACACAGCACTCCAGGTGATGCCTCACCAGGGTCAAGTAGAGGGGCAGGATTGCCTCCCCTCACCTCCTGGCAATTCTCTTTGGAATGCAGCCCAGGATTCCATTGGCCTTCTTGGACACATCAGGTCTATTTTCTCCTGTGCCACTACTGCATGTTCAGTGAAACATGAGACTCCTGTATAAAAACCTGTTGCATATAACTCCCAGTGCCCGGTGAGAACTGGGCATTGGACTGAACAAAAGGATTTTATCTCAAAAGACCAGAAGAATATTTTAGAAGCTGTCGCATTTGGGTAGATATTTTCAAGAAAGCTTAAAGATAAGCCACTTATTTGATCTCTTAGCAAACCTGTAGGTGAATCTTACCTGACTCAGAAAATAAATGCCATATCATGGACCACTTGCAGAATTGTTGGTAGTCTTGACAGGACTATAACAGTCACAAGGTGTGAAGACCTCACAGATTTCTGTTTTAAATTGATTCTTAAAAGGGAAAATCACAGTAGAATCACATTAAAAACCCATTAAAGAACTGCCTGAAAGGGATCTCAGGAAGTCATCCAAGTCCTGCTGCCTCATGGCATTTCTGATGGCTGTTGCTGGCATGTAATTTCTGACAGTCCCTTCTCCCACCTGGTCTTAAAATCCTCTAATTACGAGGATCTCCCATCTTCCCCCCGCTATTGTTTCCAGTGCTATCATTACTTGTGGAAAGTTTTGCTAACACATGACCTTTGTATCCTTTGCAACAGTTCTATATTTACTGCTTCTTGTTCTGCCACTAGTAGACAATGTGCAGACCAGCAAGGAGGGGCATTATCTCCATCCTCCTTTTCAGCTGTGTACTGGAAGACTTAACACTTGGTCTTAACATTTTCATGCATATGCAATCACATAGGTATATGGCCAGGCCACAGCTTTTTGAACTGCAAAGCCCCATAATTTGTCCCTAAGCTGGATTTTTTCCATACCGTATCGAAATGTAAGGCTATGTTCATGTCTGAACAGGAAAGAGGGCAAGCTCCTTTTGTTCCTTTTCCCTTCACTTCCAGACCCACATGATTTTCTTTTCTTGGAGCAGTATTGCCTTCTGAAAACAGAGATAAAATTTGGTCTGTGTTCTAACAGCATCATGATTTCTTATCAGTTTCCCAAATATACCCTGAATAATTATTTTCCTTCTTCCTGTGCACTGCTTGCCAGTAAGAACACTGGCAAAACACCTAACTGTTAGAGTGGGAAAGGAAGTGACTTTGCAGCTGTCAAAGAAATGTTCTCCAGGAAACAGATGGCTAGAGCTATTATTTACAGCTGACCATATATGTTAGACAAAAGCCCACACTACAAAATCTGGAGTATCTGGAAAAGTGGTGATGCATTACTAAATGTATGCAAAGAGGATGGGTTGTTGGTGCTGTGCATGCAGCACCCTTCTTTACTTGGAAGAGGTTGTGTGGCATATTAAGAACCTATGTGATTTCTCCTAAATTCTCTGATGCTTGGATTAAAGTTACATATTGACAAAGTTACATATTACATATTCCATTATACACATTCCATTATAATAAAGTTCAAATTAGATGGGTACAAATAGTGAATTGTATGTCTGGTGTATGCAAGAAGGTGATAGGTCATTGATATTCTACAGAGGCAGAGGATGAACTGCTGGTAAACCCCTGCCTGGGCTTTTACACTTGGGCATACAGTGCTCACCATAGTTCTATGTCTGAAAGATATTTTGGTTGCAGGGCATGTGCTGTACTTCTCCTGCACAACTGCTTGCTTACTTCCAACCTCAAAATGCAGAGAAAAAAGAGGTTATACAAAAGCTAACAGCCCATACTTGGACATAGCTGTACAGTGGGAAAGACATTCTGGAACTTACAACAGGAAATGAAATATATTTTGAGAAATTATTCCTACTATGTCATTGAAAAGCCATTTTATGACAGACAATTAAGCCTTGCAGTTTGATGCTAGAAATGCATGGACTACTTTAAAAACAAATCTGTTGATTAAGTAAGTTTTTAAAAGGCTAAGAAATATTTCAAGTGTATTAGGAGGTGAATCTTAGTGTATGTGCAAAGTTCTCTCACCTTTGAGATGCCTTCACTAATCCATTAATTCATACGTGGCATATGATGTGCTAACATTTTTATGTTAGTTTTGATTGTGTTGATCATATCCTGACGTTCCTTGTGATGGTAGGTGATGAAACATGCAACAAATCAGGTCTCAGAGAGCATATTTCTGAGACAGTTACCATCTTGTTATAAATACAGGGATGTTGGAGTATTTTTTTACTGTTATGCTGTCAGACATATTTTGTTATGCAATTGATCTTATGCCTGTTTGATGTTACAAAAAGGTTTCTGAATGACAATTACAGTGAAGTGAATATTAAATCTAAACTAACTAGTCTCTTTCATTCACTTCACACAACTATGCTGACTATAGTTTATTTATTAACACCTTACTAAACTTACGTAGTTGACCTCTCACTTGGATACTGAAAGGCAGACAAATGGAGTACTATGAAAATGCTGCTCTACTAATGCAGGACAAAGCACAGCCCACCATTCTGCTGATGAAATTAAAGCACCATTCTTGCAGTTTTGATGCTGCATGTGCATCCATATGCTGCTTGTCTCAAATACCAGAACCAAATAAATCAGTCAACCATGAAAAAAATCACAAGGCTCTTAGCAAATTATTTTTGTTTTTCAAAAAAGGAGTCAGAGATTACCTGAAACTTACTACTGCTCTCTGGCATCCTGTTCATCATCTTTGGTACAGAACTATGGGATAAACACTGGGAGGCTTATGGGTGAAAAGTTATTCTTTGTATCTGTGGTGTCCACAGGTACAGTTTTACTAGGACACACATTGGTTCACTAACAAATCACTGACTTTGATCAAAAACTTCTGAGTGGATGGAGGAGGATCTCGTATACAAGAGCTGTAGTCATAAGAGGTTTATGTTTCTGTTAAAAGCTTTGGGTAAGTGCTATTTTCTGAAGATATTTGATGGAAATTCCCTGATCTTCTCTTCTGCCTCTGGAAAATGCTTATGCTTTGCTGACAGAAGCCTCACTCATGCCAGAAGGGATATGCTTGAAGGATTATAAACTAAACAGGAGAAGTAATAGCACCTGGATTTTATAGCTACTAAGGATACAAACACACAAAGCATTCAGGCATCAGCCAGCTGAAGATCATAGAACCATAATTTCTCTAAAAGGCACGACATCAGATTGTAACATGTGCAGGCTTTGGGGCCCTGGGTAGGAAAGACTACAAATAAAGAACAATAAAATCAGCAGTTTATACAACATGAGTTCACCTTAAGCCTTCCAGACACTACTTTCCATGCTTACATCAAACTGGTCTCTCTTCTGCACTAGCTTGTCCCAGAATATCTTTCTGTTGCAATGTGCTCAGGAACCATGGATGCCTTTAACCACAGACCCCAAACATCTCCTGGGGGATCATCATCATAGTATCTCATCATATTATCTCATGTAGTAATCTGTATTGCCCTAGGACACTTGCATAATTAGATTCTCCACATGCTGTATAAAAATATGCTTTGGAAATACTACATTGCAGAGAGCAGATAACTTTTAAATTCTCAGTCTCTGGAGTAGGCAGTTTCTTACTTCCAGGGTTTGACAATATTTACATTTTTCTCTGCTTCAAATCCTTTCACTAAAATTCAATTTCATCCCATGCTTCAGCTAGGTGTAACAGACTGTGGCAGACTTTACACATCTCCAGTCAGTCAAGATCATTCAGCAGGATTGCTGCTTCTGCCATTCACATGAACACAGTCAACTCTCTTCACATTCTCAAAAAAGCAAATTGCCAGTTTCTTTTAAGCCCCTCTACTAGACACAGAATCTCGCCTTTTCAGTTCTCTTTCACCACTCTGGCAATTGCAGCACATGTGTCTCTTCTCATTTTGTTTTCAAATTTTTCATATGCACACAGATGACAGGAGGCCCAGTTAGAGGTATTGCTGTTCCCGACTCACAGATATTTTTAGAGGTTTGGTTGTTTCTTTAAACAGATCAGCTAGCGTGTGAGGTTTATCACTTTAGCTAAAAAATCAGAGCGCTGCCAAGTGGCAGATAAGAACTGTGGAAAGAATTCCTGAATTTCATTTCTGCAAGTACAGGCTTTTGTTTTTTTTTATATTGTGTGAGCTTTGGAGTGGGTTTTTTGTGTATATGTGTGTATTGTGTCTTATTATTTGGTTTGGTTTTGGTTTTTGTTTGGGTTTTTTGTTTGTTTGGTTGGTTTTTGCTTGTTTTTTTATTTGTTTTTCTGATGTCTCAGTTGGCCCTGTATTTATCCAGTAGTACTCTGTGTTTATCCAAGGTGCCTGGGGCATTCAGCCATCTTGGTCCACGCAAGACGTGCAGCCAAATGTGACATCACCCTGAAGACTGACAAAAAGAAAGACACTTATCACATCTAATCAAAGGCACCAAAATAATAACTATTCCTATAGCTTTACTATCTCAGCTCCCCTGTAGCTGTAGTAAGTAGGAAGGGATTAGCTGATTCTCTTGGCAAAGAAGACATATCCAGTAGGTAGAATGAATCATAATCAAAAAGCTTCTCTCTCCTCACTGACCACAAATGAAGCCCAACAGTCAAGATAAACACAAAAATAAGGCAAGAGAAACTGCACAGAAAGCAACTCCATTGTACTTAATCAAAATACTCACATGCCCACATTTTTTTAGTTACTAGTTCTGCATTTGCAAGAATTTAATTATCACAAGATTGTAATTTTTATGTTCCTGCTCACTACTGGGAGGCTGGAATTAAATGATCTATAAAGGTCCTGTCCAGCCCAAACCAGTCCATGATTCTATGACTGTCTCTGTGACAAAGAAAAATTTTACTTGGCAAACTTTGACTTCCCTGTGTTCTATTAGAACAGTCAGCAAAACAAATCCCCATGAATTTGAATATTTCTCAGCAAACTGTAGCAGTCTTCAAATGGAAATAAATCAACACAATCAAAACAAAATACAGCAAATATATACACACATATTTGCTATAAATAAATGTGACAAGTAAAGACTGCCCAGTAGTCTGCTTTTGGATGTTGTGTCGTAGGATGCATTTGAAGAATGTACTCATAGTTCACCAGAAAAAAGTGAATTAATTCACTTTCTCTGAAAAATTAAAAAGACATTCAATAAAGCTTTCAATTCAATGACAGCTTTGAAAGAATGTGGATCAGAGTTTCAACAGATTATGCAGTAACTTCAACAAAGCTGAGCACACTGCAGTGCTTGGCAAGTAGCAGTACTTGGTAACTTAAAACTATATTTGTACTTTTTATTTCTATGCGTTTTAAAGCTGATAAATGACTACTAAACATTAAAGCAACTACTGACACAACTAATTGACTGAAATCCAGAAACTGGATGTTGTCTAATGAACATCAAAATGAACATTAAAAAGAACAAAAAAACCTTACAGCTCAAAAGACAAAATTAATTACAGGAAGTATCTGCACTCAATGTATCCTATTAACAGTCTTTATTTCCTTTTTACAGAAAAATAGAAATAACAACAGACGAAACATACTAAAAAAAACCAACGCTTTTGCCTTGATCTCACTGAGGAGCTGCACAGGCAGAGTCCTGGATGAAACTTTGACAGTATATGCTGTTGACAAAGGGAAATAAAGATATATGACAATATATCCATGCAAGACACAAAGTACAAAACGTGTTCCGTGGCCTAACAAACATTTTTGGAGATCGCAAGTGTCATAACAATTTTCAAATTGTTACTTCTGCTCACCCATGCCTTTACACAGCACAGCTTACAAACAAGTTACATATACACATATATCATAAAAAAGATTTGTATATGGTCTGATACAAATTAAGGCATCCTAACAGCTGCTGTTTTGCTGGTGAGGGGTATGTCTCATATTTGTGTTTCAAAAGGCTATATTTCAGGTATTTCAAACTAAGAGAGACATCATGACATGTTTTAGAGGAAGAATTCCTGCAGCTCTGGCTCTTCAATGCTATTTTTACTGTCAGATTTCTGGATTTTCCAGTTGATGTCATCATGCCTGGAGAAAAAAAAGGAGAAAATTACTCAGTGGTAACACTTAAAGTATAAATGGGTTGGCAGTATGGTTTTTTTACCCTGTTTTGTTCCATCTATATGTATTCAAATCAGAATTCATCTTTCCATGCTTATTTTTCTAGACATATGCTGCACAAAATACTTTTTAATATTGTGGATTTTTTCTGAGTTTTAACTTCCATTCTGAAATCAAACCTGAAAACCAATGGGATGATGAGAAGCTTTTTAAGTCACAGCACTAATTAGTGCGCTTTTGTCATATTCTAGTAATAATTAAAAGAATATAAAAAAATTCCTTGTACTTTAGAGAAAATTATCACAGTGACAGAAGGATCCACTACAATCAACATTAGACACATCCTATTGGTTTGTTACTCTATCTGTAATAGAATTATCTGTCCCCATAAATAATCGTCAAAGAGAAATTAACCTCTCTATCTATTGCATAGGAGATTTGAATGACAGCTTGCCAATTAGAGTAGAAAAATTAAACACAACATATTTGTAGCACTCATTTTATTTACTTCCTTTCATATGTTCTTGTTCTGAATTGCCAGTATGCTCCTCTTCTCTTCAATTAACTTTCCAGCTGATTGTTGACTAAGCATCTAATCCATGGCAATTTTCAAACCAGTTAAGGGCCTCACTTTTAGTTTTTACTACTGCAGAGCAAAACTCCTACAATATAATCATGAGTAGTTGGTTTGCTGCTGACAGACACTAGAGTGAGCAAGAGTGTGTATGAGTTAAGTTTGCCTTTAACTTATGAGCCTGACTCTTGTAAACCAGAATAGCTTTATTTCAGTCTACAACCATCACAAAGAGCCAAATATTCCCAAGAAACTTATACTTAGGATGGTTAGTCAACCTGGTGGTTACTTCAGGGTTCAACAGAAGCTGATCTCATGGTTTTGGGTCCTAATAAGACGTGCATGAGTGATCATTCTATTTTAAAACCCCCTTTATTCATCTAAATTACAGTTGTCACGTACCCAAAGCAACAGCAAAAGGCACTGAATTGAGCTAGATGAGACAGACTTTGCAGGACTGAGTCTGAGGAGATAAAAGAGGAGCTTAACTCTTTGCCATACCTACAATGTTGGCATTTCACATGCATTGCTATTATAATAGCATTAACTGTGTATGTTTACTGAAGGATGCTTTAAAAGGCTAAGACTAACCTGCTGCATTGGCTTAGGCTTGCAATGTTGAAAGAGCCTGTGGGTGAGTTCCCCGTGTAGAGGCTCATGAGGCACACCAAAGACCCACTTTGGCAGCTCTACAGTTGCAATGTGACCTCAAATAAGAAAATTTGTAGCTAATGCAGAGATGTCTCTAGGTGACAATACTGAACAGATATGCCTTTTACAACTGTGCCTCCTGACCTGGAGAAAATGTCTTACTGTAATATTGCTAATTAGTAACCAAATTTCTAATTCAATTTCTAACAGATTATAGGGCCTGTATCACCACTAATACACCCTCTCATGCATCAAGCCGTGATGCATGATCACAACAGTTCACAAGAGAACAAATGTAAATCTTCCTCAACATAGTTTCACTTTCATATTATACTCTACTAGTATGAATGGCTATTGTTTTGTTGGACATATAGATAAGCTTTCTTTTTTTGGAGAATACATTTGAAGTTGTAATCTATCCAGTATTAGGCCTAGCACTGGGATATTTGCTGTTTTAAAAGCATGCCCATTTTGCTATGAAAGACATCTGATGATGGATTCTGCTAAGTGCCCCACAGTAGGAAGCAATTTTTGCTGTTCATAGCTTTACCCAATACAGCATTTCATATTGATATAGTGAGCCACATATTATTTTAATGTAATGCAGATCTCAGATGATTCAAAGTGTGGGAAAGAACTGTTCATTGGCATACATGTAAGATGGAAAAAATACTACAAGTATTTGCTTGGAGTTGTAATATGCAAAAATGAGCTAATTCTTACAAAAGAGGAAAAAATATAGCAAACCATCTTGCACATCCAAAATTTCCTCCAAGGCTTTAAGAAAAATAGGGTGCATAAAATTTAAATTTAGCACAAGGAATTTAGCACATTCTTCTACTATTAAGATGTGCCCAACTTGAAAAAGGAAACTACAAAGCCTTAATGCACTTTAGGGTATTTTGAATGAAAACAAAAAAAACAAATGAAAAGAACAGAAGCTGAAGAAAAAGTGCTGGAAACTAGTTGGCAGGAATGCAATCTCACAGAAAGTGTATTTTTTATAATGACTTCAGATTTCATAAAATCCTAATGAAATCCCCTATTATAAGGGTGTAGTGTCACAATGGGCTTGGGACAGTGTTCAGAAATATAACTGCCCAATGTAAAATCTGTTAAGGTTTTAACCACCAAAGACTGTCCTGTTTTCCAAAAAAGTTTTTTATTTTTTTCAAAATAGTTCTGAAATGGTAATTACATAATGTCTCCAGACTCTCCAGGAAAATTCCAACAGTTTCCAGGAGGCTGTAGTGCACACAATGGTGATGTTCTTTTAAGACTAAAATGTCACAACTACTGGTCATCATGCAGCTGACAAATGACAGACACCCATTTTTCTATTAAAAAACTGTAACATATCCTAAAGGTCATTACAAAGGCTAGCTTAGAAGCTCTGAGAACATTCAGGTCTGTGTCCTGATTTCTGAAAAGCAACATACAACTTCCATTCTTATGTGATATTTGGAAATCTCATGTCACAGACTTAGGCACATAGTTTGCCCACTTCCTAATTTGTGGGTACTGTAACAGCCTGCTCAAGCCATGCCGTTTGTCCACTTTGCTCCTTGTTTCCTACTCTCTGGTTCTCCAAGCATCTGTGGTAATGGGGGCAGCTTTAGGACATGGTGCCTGGACCAGCAATGCCTGGAGGGATAGCCAGGAGTTCGTGCCCAACCATCACCCTCCCAGCAAGCGACTCCACAGCCCTGCACTGGCAGCCAGCCGTTCCCTGTGTCTCATTTCTGGGAAAATGACACATTGCCATTCTCACACAAGAGCAGTTAGACAAGGCAAGTGACAAATTACAACTGCCTACACCTAGGAGATGGCTCTTACATAAGGGTGAGATTAATAATTTTGCATTAATCTATGATCTGGACAGGCAACTGGATGTTTTGACTGGAAGCTGCCCACTGATGCTCCCTCAAACTGCTGTTATCCAGTTTTCTGCACAGAAGTTTCCATCTTTCTTTTCAAGAGAGAATAAAACTTCTTGGAAATCTTACAGTTTCTGGTTTCACATACACTGTGCCAATAGCTTCTGAACAAGACTCACATTTCCATTACAGAAATTGAGTTTTTAAGTATGATAAGGTCCTGGCGATACAAAACTAGTGAATGGACCCCCCCCTTCCCCCCGCCTTCCTCCATGCATTAGATATTTAGAAAACACTAACTTGAAAGTGAGTTAGGCCTGCAGAAAAACTAATATCAAACTAACTTTACATTTCAGCTTAACAGAAAAAGAAAAAAGGAATTTGTAAGTGTTAAGTGAAAATGACAAGTCATTTTTAGAGAGCATTTGCTTATAAAATAAACATTTTATCAGTTGTTGTTTTTTTCCAACATATCTTTATGGAATTGAGGGGCTGGTTTCTATCTGCCTGAATAATCCTGATGGAACAGGGCTAAATTAAGGAGTTTGAACACAATCAGATTAATCAGAATTTCAAAAAACAGATTTAACTTCAAAGTGTAAGGGAAATGTAAGAAAGATGTGTGAAAATTTACTTACAGTAAAGCATTCTGCTCTATGTTCTCTGTATTCTCTATTTAGAGATGAACTGTGGTCTTTTTGCTCTTCTCATGAGAGGAAATTTAATTTCCATTCTCATCTGGTACTTGACTTTTATTCAACAGAGGCAGAATACTCAGCCAAAGTCTGCCGTATACTCTGCTGGATTTATGAGCATGAATAGTTTCTGTACTTGCTTGGAAATTAAATCCTGTAGCCAGTTCAATGGTGACATCAGCAGAAATTCATCATAAATTTCTGCTTTTCTAGGAATTTAGATGTTCATCTACTTCCCCTCTTGTGAATCAATCAATTGTGCTTCAGTTACAATGTTAACAAACACATACAATTTGAGAAAAGAAGGCAACAGAGATGCTAAACATTACCATGCATAAGCACATACCAAGCATAGTTACACAGCTCTTCATTCAACGTGCTAGAAGAAAGACTGGTGTAGCTGAAGTAAGGATCCTAAAGAAGTACAACATCACAACAATTAAGAGCATGCACAGAGCTTCCCACATGCCTAACATGGAAATGTACTAAAACATGCAGTCAGATAGCCACAGTAGCATTTTAACAGATTTCTTTTTGCACCTGAATCTGCTACCTCTGAGATATGTGCTATGGTCCTCTGGGTTGGTATGAAAATTTCATTCCACAGTTGTGATGCTGGCAGCAGGGACATGCAAATATGGCCTTTTCACAGAACAAGCATGTTATATTGCAAGCATCAACACTGTTAAAATTACTTCATACAATCCTTCAGATTTCTTAGGGAACTACAAAAAATGCTCATGGCCTTTCAACCTATCAGAACATCTTTCAAAATAGGCTGTCTTTTCCCCATCACTATGAAATCTCAATCACCCATTAAAAAAACAAAAAAGCCATTGTGTTATATACTTCTTTGTTAAATTGGCTGTTCAACTAGATGGTGTGTGTCTTTAAAGACTCAAATCAGTAGTTCATATTGTGAGTCTGACTAGACTTTGAGACATGCAGTCCCACTTCTATTTAGCCCTTTAGGTGTCCTTTGAATTTTTCATTCAGTTTCATTTAATTTCATTTCAGTTTGCAATAGTACTACTTGTCTAACAGCATCCACTAATATGGACTATTCACTGTTTCCCAGTTCTCTCTTTCCACTCTTTCTTTTGCCTCCTCTTTGTCTAAGATTTTCCTGTATTTTTCTTCCATTACCTTGTCATACTTTTTACCGTATATAATTCTCTACTGCTGCTCCTCCTATTGGCCTGCTTTATGGGTTTTTTTAAATCCTGAAATTATTCTTTGCCTCATGTCTTTCCATCTACTGCTTCCCTCCCTGCCTATCTTCCATAGAGGATTAAATAATCTACAATTCTCTCTCACTCACCTCTACTGTATCTCCAGATGCGCACATTTCTCTCCATTCCACAAACATACTGCACCCACACTATTTCCTACATCTATCTCTTCTATTCAGTACAAAATCACAGAATCATAGAATTAACTAGGCTGGAAAAGACCTTTGAGATCACTGAGTCCAACATATGACCTAAAAAATTGAAAGATGCATTTGTTCCAAGTATTTTCTCCTTTTTTTAAACAGGAGGACCAGCCTTTTAACTGCATGCACCCCTCTTTCCCTTTGGTTCCCAGAAAAGGCACTCTGTTCACTGCAGAGAAGGGAAGATCTGAACCCAGTATGTTTTGTGACACGCCAACCACATGCTCTAACACAAGACGACTCTGTCCTATGAGGAGAAGGTGGTCAAAGAAGACTTGCTGCTGACAGCTTCAACACCTAGGGCTGGCTGTAGCTTCCACAGAAGTTGGAAGGACCATTCCTGCAGTTTTTCCTTGTTATTTTTCTTACTCAGTTGGCCTCATCAGTCTTTATAGGACAGGACAGGGCTAGTCCTTCAGATATTTACTCCTAAGAAAACCCATGGTTTCAAGATTGACATTCTCATTGTATGTTTTGTCACTCACTGCAATACCAAACATAATTTCCATGTGAATCACATTTCTGTGGAAGCTTTCAACACAGAATATGGCAACTGCATGCCCTAAGAGTATAGATTCTATACATAAGCAGTACCTGCCACTGCTTGGAAAATTCTTCCAAAACTAAAAAGTGGATGGACTTTCTTTAGGTCAAATACAATAAAATATTTCTGTGTATAATCTTGCAATAGAAAGGCAGAAGGAAGATGTTGTCAAACTCATGCATTACTTAAACAGATGAGAAAAAAACAGCCCCTCCTTCTTTCAGTGTACTCACTGGCTTGTTTCTTCCTTTTGAGACAACTGCTGGATTCCCCTTACTTTCTGTAGTCTTCCTTCCTAGTGAGGTAAAAGGCAGTGTTGAGGAGGTTTTGATGAGGTTTGCTGTTTGACAGTTGTTGTTGTTGTTTTGGTTGCCACTCAGTGTCTCCATTATGGACCGAAAGGCTCCAAAAGGCCTTTTCAGCTGGTCCCCTGCATGCTCCCCAGAGCTGGCTGGAGCCTGCACAAGTCCTTTACTCCGGTCTTTATCCTTTTCCTCGTTTAGTTCTGACTCTGCTAGTTCCACCTGCACCACAGGCTCCTCAAAAGTTACTCGAAGTTTCAAATTTTGAGAGGTTCTGCGCTTTGAGGATGGAGACTTGAGAGCACTCTTTGGGCTAGTCGCAACCTTCTGGGCAGTAGCACTGTCTGTGCTGGATGGAGAGTTGTCTCCACAGAACTGGTTCTGGGGTACTGCACCAGACTGATATGGGGCTTCATTATCCGCATCGCTGCTCTCCGAAGTAGGGGAAGGACTGTGGCCATCCACAGACTTAGAGACCCTGATACCAAAAGGGAAGCGCCATCCTGCTGTGGAAGTATGCTTCTTAAGCATCATATTCAAACTCTCTGTGCTCTCAACACTCTCCACTATAGGCTGAGGTCTTGGTTTGTCAGTTCTTTTCATAGGGGTGTTCTTGTGGTCCTCAGAATTAGCTGAATCTGTATCAGACTCACTAAGAGACCGCTGCATCAGTTGCCTCAGTCGGGCTAACTTCAACTCCCTTTTCTCTGGCAAAATCTTCTTCACGTTCTTGGAGGATGCATGAGCGTCCTGAAATTCCAAAGTCAGCTTTTCTTGCATACAGACATTTTCAGAGATTTCCTTCCCCAACAACTGACGCAAGATTTTATCTGAGTCCTCATCTTTTATCTTAGCTCGAGCATGAGTAGATGTACTCATTCCCAAGCTGCCAAGAATCTGAATCCCATCTTGGGTGTTCAATTTACTTTTTGGTGGAGACAATTCATCTCCTTCAGATGGTTTCCACTGGGGCTTGCCAGAAGCAGGAGATGATGACAAGCTTAAAGAAAAAATGAGGAAATGTCACAGCAAAATTAAGGCATATCAAAAATGTGAAAGTGGCATTTACAATATATGTGTCTGTCTCAGTTTATTGTTACTTATCCTTTTCATCGCTACTCACATGAAATTCATTACTGTGATGCCACAGCACAGATTCCATAGAGAAGCATGTAATACTTTCTACTCCTATGTAGAATTTGAGTATCTTCACTTTCTCTTACAAAAAAAACCAACCCAAATCTCATTAAAATCAAAACAGAATGGTTATTCAAACACCAAATATGACTTTATGAGGAAAACTCTAGAGAAATGACTCCTATTTGTGTGAGTTGACATCCAAAAAAACTCCACAAGGCCAAATGCCTACTATCCAAGTTACATCATAATACAAAAGTAGCATATTCTAAGTCCTGTGAAAGTACCACCTCTCTGCACAGCACTGATTTCATAAATCTAAACTGTATCTGGTATTAATAATAATAAACCATATAAGACCTCCTAAAAATCAGGGTAATTTGCACTGAAAGCCTTTTCAGATATGAATACTGAAAAGCAAGAGAAAGGTGACATGAATGTATTTCAATACTAATAGAATAATAAATTAAATTTAGAACTCCAACTGTTTTACAGAAGGAAACATCAATTACAACGTGTGATTTGTGAAGAATGTAAATTACAAAGATCTTTTCTTTTCCTGTGACATATACTAGAGCTCGTAGCACTTCACATTCTTACTGTAAACCACTTTTCCTCTAAGGACAAGGTGACAAAATTTAGGTTCTTGTGAAGCTGGCAAGCACCTTCTTCTCTGATGAGCCTATAGCTCTCACAGTGTAAAAAATTCACATGCCTATACTAAACACCTCATTTTCAATTAATTTTATGCTTTTTTTTTCCTGTGGCAAACCTACACACTCTGAAGAACATGCATTTATCTACAGTGCACATTCCTAATAAAAGGGATATGTTCTCTTAAATCTGCTACTGCCTCCTTGGATGATGAAAATATCTACAAGTGAGTTCCAACTAGAAGGAAAAGTAGTAGCCAACTATGAAATAAAATAGAGTGTAATTTTCAGACTTGATCACTTAACCAAAATGATGTTGAACCTACCCTTTTAGAGGAATAATGAACGATGAGGGATTTGCTTCCACCTGATCTTATCTGATACTGAAAGTAAAACAATCCTGGTGCACACCAGAACTCAGATGAGAGACCACTTGGAAAGATCAGGCAGCAAAAATCACAGAAACCAAATGAGCTGGAAAACAGCTTTTGGTTCCATTGTCCCTGTTGAGCTGGCACACACGGAAGACAAAGATTCCTAAAAAAAGGCAAAATCCCCTTTTTCAAGTGTGGCTTTCTATTTCAGCAGGAGTTTGGAGTTCACAACCCTTTCCTAGCTGAAGTTCCTTTACACTAATGTGTCTTCAATACTAATGTCTTTGTTATCTAAAACTGCAACTGTCTGTACTTGTTTTAAACAGTGACACATGAAATTCAGGGCCATGGAGCACTTATACAGGAAAATGCCCAGAATTCTGTTAGAATTGAAGAACAGCAGTCACTGACCCTACAAGTTCACACTTGATTACCCAAAACTCTGATCATCAATGGCTGCAGAAGCTTTTAGGCCGGCTTCACAGTTTCACATACATGTAGCCCCCTAACAACTCTGAAATAGGGAAAAGCACTGTATATGGCTTCCAGAGAGGAAAACAGATTAACAAATAAGGATAAACTGAGCTCTATTTGCAGGCAAGTTACTTTATTTCTTTCAAAATCATCTTCAGATTGCTGTGAGAGTGAAGTCATGCTTCATCTGCTTCCATGCAGATTTCTCACTGTCAGAGAGACTCAGTCCTCTGTCTTCCTTTTTAATGTTTGAAACTTGTGTTTCTTTCTGTGACTGACAGGATATGTAAACAATAGTTTCCAGAGTTTTGACTTTTTATACATGCTAGAGCAGGTAAGAGATTTAATGAGTATAATGAGCCTTATTAATATGAAAGGAGGTTTTTTGGTAACTTTTTGTAACTTACTGCTAAAAGTAATGTATGATAGGTCAACAAAACATAAAACTTTACATATTTCCTAGGGTTTCTAGGATTTTCTGCTGTTCGTCTAATTCAAAACATACTACATTCCACTGTAAAATTGGCTTTCACTCTATTGCAAAACAAGGACTATTTAGTTTATACTCAGGAATTTCCAATATTTATCAGCAATACTTAGTGTCAAACTCTAGAAGCTCAGCTTCAAGTCCATGAGGTAGCCCTACATTTTCTTTACGGAACACATCTGCTATTTAGCCGGATCACAGCTTCTCCTGAAAACTGAAATGTGCAAATACAGGCTGTAGGACAGTTCCAGCCACCTTACCTCGGGGATGTAGGCAGTGACTTGCCCTCCAACCGCTGGGCTTCTAAAAGCTGCTGGAGCTGGTTCTGTAATGTCACACGTTCCACAGTCTGCCTGCAAGAAAATGGAAGACTGTTTATCTCAATTTTTTAAAACTGACTGAGTAAGTAAGTTACAGGAAAACTGATACTACCCTTTCAACTTTGAATTAAAGAAAGAAGTCCTCTTCACCTGTACTTTATATACAGAATAGAAAACTTACAAATAAGAACATAGTGAGTTTGTGCTTCTGTCTGAATCTCTGCTGACATTTTGTGATCACTGTACAAGAACAACTGAGAAAAAGTTATTTTTCAGATTATTTATTATACTTCATATTAGGACAAGTGTATGATCACAAGAACCAGTGAATTGAAACTGACTCACAGACACAAAAATACGGTAAACTTAAGGTGCCTAGATTAAGCAGCCACTTCCTACGTTCAATGGATAGCCTTCATCACCTGTGTAACAGCTCAGGCAACTGTTCTCTCCCTTTCTATTTGCAAAATGAACTCAGAGAAAGTTTCTGCCCATTGGAAAGGATTGCTCCAAACTACAGGATGGAGCTGGATGTTTGATCTCTGTACCACATCTGCTTTTTGTGCCACCTTTCCAAAGGTCCTAACTGGGCTCTGCATCCATCTTATCCCCGTAGTATAACTACTTTCAGCGTGGTGTTCTGATCTACACTGTTTTTCAAATAACTTTAGAGACCAGCACTTAAAAATTGCAATAGTACCTCAAAATTGTTAATGATAGTGATATCCACAGTACAAACTCCATTTTCCATTTGTCACCTGTAATCACATCTGTTTGTCCTGCAACATACCTATTTCACTTGGATAGTCTCAGTTGAGCATTATAACCTGCAAACCCTCAAGTACATGAATGGCAGATCAATTTGCCACAAAAAGATAGTATTTTTCCTGCTTCCATACAATTCAGACATTCCATTCTTACATCAAAACACCTCATTTTGTTGACCACCACAGGTAACATCTGTTTACTAATTTCCAGTGCATCTAAACACTGCACAGACAGAATTATTTGAAAACTTCTAGAAAACTAGAGATTTAAAGGCTTTTATTCCCTGGTCCTGACCAAATCACCATGGGAAAATTACTTTTTATCTGCTTCCCTCAGGCTCTGCTTCTGTTGCTGTCTATGTTTTTAGTACTTTTATTCTTGTTGAATATGCAGAACTAAGGCAGTTCTCTACCAGTGAGCTGGACACTTTCCTAGCTCACACGCCATCAGCAAAAGATTTAGCTGTGTTCCAAATGCAATTCTTACAACTGGCAATGTCAAGGCCAGAAAGAATCCAGATCACTTTTTCGAGGTTGTACTTACAGGGCTGGCAGAAAAAATATGTTTTATTTTTAATATATCAAAGTGAGTTTGAAAAATGAAATAGAAATAAAGATGTGATCTTGACATACTACCTTGCATTTTACAACACAGTCATATTTTATGTAGATCCTTTCTTTCTTTATTTTCCATCTTTCTTCCTCTGGCCTACACTACTTCCTTAGACTATTTTAAAATTACTTCTACCATCTGTCAACATTAGCTTATATTGCAGATCCCCAGATACTCTCCTATAAGAGCCAGTGAAATTCCTTTTAGGTTGTGATGCAATTAATCTGTTTTCCTTTTATAATTTCTTCAATTTCTTTTTCTAAATAATGCAGCTACTAGTTTTTTAGGTTTTTAGCTTCAGAGGAGATCTATAATGTGTCTGCCTCTTGAGGTAATGTTCATTCTACTTAAACAATTTATTGTGCTAAAAGAGTTGAAGTTTATTCCATTTTCACAGTTTAACTAGTTAGTACATAACAAAGACACACACACTTCTTGCCAGCACTATCCCTAAAGATAAATAACATGAACATATATATTCCAAGATAATACTGGAAACAGGAGATTACAGCCTCTTGGAACAGCAATACTTGCTTGATTACAACCTCTTGGAATAGCAAAATATTAAAGCCAGACTGATTTAGAAGACAAGATCATGGTATCTTCAGAGGTAAGAGGGTATATTCATTTATTATAATTGATGGCCACATTCTGGGGATCTTATCTTAGCCAATGTTCCCAGTGAATGATATGTAAGTGTCTAGTTAGACATCTGGGGATGTCTAGTTAGACATCTTCAGTGTCTAGTTAGACATCTGGGGACCCCAAATACCTCCTTATGGAATCAGAGAACTCAGTAATTGCAGAGGGAATAGGCTGAGGCACTGGCTTCTACAGGAGCACCTCTCATAGCAAGTTTTTTTATTTATCCCTTTTTTTTCAAATAACACAAGAATGACTGGGCTACAAAGCAGAACATAAAATGGCTTAACTAAGTGAAAAAGAAATGAATATTTCAAAGTTTTTATTGGGTTTCTTACTATATGTCTATATAACGTTCTACCCCCCAAAAAACCCCATATAACCAAAAAACACAGCCACCTGCACACATTTTACCATACCACTTCAGAGATTTTATTATGCAGTTATTTTTACAGCTACTCCTAAGATGTTCCAGGAAAATAATGGATTTCTTTCATACAGCACAGAAAAGTGCCTACAACAGAGAATACTAAGATTATTTTCTCAATCTTATCTTTTGACTCATGGTTTGTTTTGATCTTTGCCTTGACAGAGATTTTGGCTTGATAGCATATCAGAAGAATCAGTAGGTGTCTCACTCATTAATTGATTTCCCCATCCATAAATGTATGTCACTAAAATCTGGAAATGCAGGTCCATTTTCAGGCAGCATTGCATAAGACATCTATGGAAGGACTCACTTTATGTCATTAATTCTGACATGGTTTCTTCAGAGCAGGAAAGCCCAAATAATACAAGTTATGCTGCATGTAGGAATTTTCTACACTGGCAACTATGGATTTTTTTGCACAGGTGAAATCAGTGAGAGAATAACTAATTGTAAGACCTGTGAAGACCTCAACAAGTAAAAGAAAAGCAAATTTCTTTGTATAGTCTCTATATGAAACTTCTGTGACTCTTCTAAATATTTTGTTTAGCTCAGAAAGTCATACTGGACTGAAAAAAAATCTGTATTTAGCAAGAGATTTAAAGGAAAGCTTACATTTTGAAGCCAATAACACCAGGTCTTTGTGGGCCTCTTTCCTTTTTACCTATGGAAAGAATTGCTTAGATTTTTTTCCCTTTTAGGGGAAACCCACAGCTAATCCTCTTGTGAAGATTTGATGGAACATTTGTGATTTCCACTTACTTCCTTCTTCCCAATATAAAGGCTTTAGCCTCTGAATGGAGACTTAGACTCAGTTCAGAATATTTTTCTATACTCCTTTGTATTTGTCATCTGAGCTGCTTTGGTTCAAAGAGCTGGAAGATGTGAAAACTGGAAAAAAAATGATGCTATTGTTTTGATTTTGTGTTTTCTGTTAATAAATGGCTCCAAACAGTATGATGGCTTGGAATAACTTCTCTCTAGAATTCCTCTGTGTTGCTTGATGACTGGAAGAACTCATAAAAAGAGAATGGAACATCTCTTCTTTGGGTTAAAATCTTTGAAGATATAGGTATTGATAAGTACTTGTCTAAGTGAGTTTCTTCTATTCTTCTATTTTTCTTCTTATCAACCATTCCAGTCTTTCTTTGGCTGGGGAAATAGTATTACTAGATGAGGCTCCTTTGTTTCATCAATAAGGCACTCAAAAAAAAGAAGACTGCATGATCAGCTCTCACTTATGAAAACTGAGGGAAGGCTGGGAAGCACATAAGTGCCCTCAGTGTTGATACTGACCATTCAGGTCACGATACAATCATACCTCTTCTCTCTCTAGAACAGTGTTCATTAACCCTGGGAGAAGTATTGGTGAAAATCCAGGAAAGACAGCTCAACTGCCCAGGTTGCAGTTATTCCTACGTAACAGCTAGTTACATACATATGAAAGAATTAGATAGCAAACTTGACTCCCATCTGTTGACATCTAATGCCTTCAGGATCTTCAGAACTGCTTTCAAGATTTTCAGAGGTGTTGCAGCCAGTGAATTCTCCTGCTGAATAAGGTCCCCTTGACGAGTTGCTCCCCATTGTACCATCCTTGGATTTTTCAGAAGGATGACAACTGCAAAACAGGGCAAAAGCCATCTTCCATTATCCTTTCTGGCTCCTGAGCATGAGCCTCTGAACATGGTCCATTGCTTTATCAAAACCACTTGTGGCCTGAGGCCAGCAGCCCAAATAGCCATGCAGAAGCTGCTCCTTCAAGCAGAAAATAGATTATTTCACTGCCTCAGTAAACTGAAACAGGGTTCCACAAGAGACATATCTTGTGGAAGAGGGAGAAAAGGTTCCTACTGCACTTACTGAAACTCATCTGAAGCCTGAAAAATAGGCTGCTGAAGGGAAGCAGATTTAACTACAGCTGAAACAAATAAATTCATCAGGAGTCAGATAAGAATAATTTCAATGTCTTTGTATGGATGCAGTCTGTGAGACAACAGGGATACTTGGTAAAGTGTTAATGCTTTTGTCACGAAAGTCACAAGTAGACTATTTCTGTGGGACTAAGCAGCCTGCTGACTCACATAACAACTACTTTTTTTCCAAATGAGAGGTAAAACTTTTATCAAGTACTGGGTGCAAACAGAAAAGAACTGAAACATGGGTATTCGGTGGCTGCCACCTCTACTTCCTGGTGTGTGTGTGTGTTTTTTTTTTTTTTCCTATTAAATTATGGGGAAAATATATTTCATTATCCTACTCATTAAATGAGTCAGCTACTAATTCTGTCTTCTAGGGAAATACCCTAAGTTTATTTTTTTCCTTTATGTCAGATGATTGTATTTTTTAGCAAATGGACCAAGTACAACTAGGTATGTTGACATATCCAGGGAACACTGTCAGGCTGTAAATTATGAAAATGGTAAATATTATAATGATCCTTACTGGGATACACAAAACAGAGAGTACTACTTTGGACCTTATAGCATAAGAGATTTGATAAACAAAATGCCTTGGCAAAAGCAAACAGAACTTTGAGACTTAAATCAAGATTTCAAGAAGATTAAATCAGACGGATCTACCAGAAAAAGAAAATTACTTCAAACTCTGCAAGCAAGAGATGTTGTAAAATGCATAAGTTTTTTGTGTGATTTTTAACCCAATCATTGTAGTAAAACTTCACTAGCCTTCCTAAAATACTATATAAGAATTTGCATCCGATAAATTCAGATTCTTTGACCACCTTTGACCATCTCACCAAGTCCCTGTCTGTCTCTCATCATCGCTGATAGATCCTCAATTCAGTGTTTGTATTTTTGACAGTATAAATGTAACAGCATGAAGATATTGCAAAGAGAAAATGTAAAGGTAAACACAGGGCAATCACTTCTCTGTTACTGTAATGGACAAAAGAGATACAACATGGAGAATGTAACTTAATTCATGGTTAATTAGCATAAATTTCATTACTGGTTCAGGTATTAGGAAACAAAGAAGGACACATATTTAAAACATCTATCCTCTCCTTTTCCAAGTTCAACTTTTCTCCCAGATTCATCTGCACAACTAGCTCCTCTTCACCCTTCTCAAGCTTCCACTCCAGATACCTCTCCTGCCCTCTTGTCATTGCTGCAGGTTGTCCCCAGTCTTTTCAGTAAGCCAACATGTAGCACAGGTCAGGGTTCATGTGTAGCACTTTCTCTCTGTTGTTCCTTTCTTCCCACCCTCTCCTGTTCTGTAGTGCAGGTCTTTGACAGGCTGCATTCCATTCACGAAATCACTGGGTCTCGTCTTGTCCATGGGCTACAGCCTTTTCAAGGGATGTATCTGTTCTACCATGGGTATTCCAGGGACCATTTGGGGCTGTGCCTTCTCCACCTTGGTGCACCTCCAGCTCCTCTGGCCTTGCTGTTTCCTTCATCTCTTTGGCATTTTCTGCTATTTTTTAGCCATGTTTTCACAGAATGCCCAGGGGGGCTTAGCTGTGTCCTGCAGTGTATCTGTTTCAGAGAGTTCTGTCTAGCGAAGGGAAACCCCTCACTCATTCTCACTGAGGCCACTCTGCACCTCCCCTGGTAGCAGAGTATTGCAGTTTATACCCAATACAATTAGCTACACATTTACCACCATAAAAAGATACGGTATCCTTGAAACATGGGGTAATCAGTAGTCATCTTCATTGACTGTGATAGCTGACATCTTGATCACATACTTATACTGGAAAAATGTCAGGTCAGTGCTAAGAGTTTCTAAGAGTCTTATGAGGATACTGACACGTTAAGCCACAGTAACTGTATCTACAATTAAAGCAAGCAACTAGAAAATTTGTGTTTCAACATAATAGGGTCTTACAGAATACTTAATGAAAACTATACCAAAATATTAAAACCAGTTCATATGACGAAATATAGAAATAGAAGATATTTCCTGAATAGCCATTGTAGGTTTTGGTCACTCTCCAAGACCAAAAAAAAGCTCCTTACATTTACTGTCTCTACTACTCTGCCAACATCAACACCCAGCACTGTAACCTGTAGATAAAAACATGCTATATGAGCAGAAACGATGATCTGTAATTATGTGATTGCCAGATATGCAAAGGGAAAAGGGACTGGATTTCTTCATACATACCCTTTTCAGCTGCCACTTCTAATAAACTGAAGATTAATTAGGGAATTGTTTTAAGATAATCCCTCTTGCTAACAATGAAACACTTACTCCTTCAGCTGCTTAGTCAGCTTGACAACCTGAGAGGCCAGTGACATGCATGTCTCCACAACTACTAAGTAGCGGGAACACATGGTGTGCCCGTGTCGCTCAGCACTTTGAGAGGGTTTCTCTCCCATATGGTTTTGCATGGTGACATTTGCTCCATATTCAACCAATGTCTGTAAAAACATAAAAGGGAACAGTGACATCTGTAAGTGTAAATCTCTGCCGTGATTTCTGATCAGCACAAGAATCGTTGGAGAAAAAGCATTCCTGAATAAAATGCTTGAAAAACATTAGTCTAAGACAGTAATTTTTAAAATTCAGTCACTGACAAATCTGTTTGCAGCTTGAATTCAAACCACATACCAATAAAATATACCACTCAGGTGCAACAGGACTATAGAAGAGTGAGCTGCAGTTCAGAAGAGCTATAAAAAGACTATATTTTATATGTTACTCCTTCCTCTCCCCTTGAAGTTCTACTAAATTGATTTGTTTTCTGTTCATTCATTTGTACAGCATAGTATCACTTGTAGCATTCACACAAATGAAAACAGGACTTTTGTCTGGCCACCTATAGATTCTCTCCTGCACCACAGTAACAAAGTTTTGCAGATGCAAATGCATTGTGATAACTTTACACATAGCAGACCTAGAAAAGAAGACACAGGATAACTGTTCTAGATGGCATCCAGGTCCAGAGCAGCATGAATACATTGCTAGCCAGTTTATAGTGGGTAGTGATAAGCTGTAATAGTTTACCAGGTCTTTCCTTGGGATCCCCACACTGCAAGGTATTGCAACATACCCTCAGAATCTCATTTTAGTAATGTCTTTGCTACAGCATTTGCTGACTCTTTTTGTTATTAAACTCTTCATTTTCTACCACAGCAGAATCCTAATGTTTAAAACAATCCATAGGGAAATCTCAAGTGTCCTGACTATTAACTAAGCAATGCCTAGACATGAAATATAGGGAAGATACTTTAGGCCAGATAGGCACAAATTTCTTATTGCAGATAAAGAACTGTAAAATTACTATATCAATTTAGCTGGAATTTTTGGGAAGTCTGGTCACTGTGACTTTTTAATTCTGAGAGAATCTCATCACTTTGCACTTGTTTGGTTAGTCACTATTTTCTTAAGACATACTGATATATGTGTCAGCTTTTAGTCTTCAATAAAAATAAGATCTTACACTCTGATGTATATCCCTGTGTTACCCACAGTACCAGCAGAGAACCCTAGCTTGCTGCTGGAGAACCATCCAGGTTGTAAGCATGACATTTGAGTTATTCTGAGACCAGAACAAATAGCGTTCTATGTGCAAAAAAAGTTCTGTCTGACCTCAAGACATCCAATAACTAAAGCAAGATTTGAGATCAAATCTTTCCTCTTTATGATCTGTTTGTGATAATCAGAGTTAGGAGCTATTTGCGTTACTGGAGTAGGTAAATAGGACCTAAATATTCTCAGCAATGCTTTGATATGCATTGATAGCAGTCCTTAGGAAAACTTGTGATCCTGTACAGCCAGAAACTACAGCATCATTAACTTCATGCATATACATGCAGAAGAGGAATTGCATGGCTGAGCTCTTGGTTAACTTATCCAAGCAGAGCTGGTAAACCACTGAGGGTTGGATTGACTTGGCTGACTACAAACAGCAGACACAGAGACCTCAACATCTAGGAGAGAAGTGGAATGGGTGGTCTGTCTGATCTGCTAAAACCGTACAGAAAGGAAAGTTATGAACTCTTGCACTGCATCTCATATCAATAGGCTGGGCTTAATTTGTCAAGAAAGAAAACAAAGGAGAGTTATGACCTTGCTGAAAGTAATCATATAGTTTGAAACATGACAGGAGCATCATATGCTTATAAACACATTGAGTAAGAGGGCCAAGGAATCACTGACAGCCTGTGATTTTTCAGTTTTTATGCTGCTGCCTACAGTTTCTCTGTTTCCTTTATCACTTCTTTATTCTTACCAGATTATTCACTGTACATTATGTTAAATTAGACTGTAAGCTTACTGGACACAGAGCTTATTTTGTTTCACAGCACAAATATCAACTACACTTAAGTCTCTGAGGTGTTAGTGAAGTGATATCACTGACATTGTGTATTTTTATCACCACTAGGTATTTTCATGACTTATTTCTCATGGCCTCGCTTCAACAAAAAGCACTTCTTGAATCACATATTTACTTAAAATAAAATAATCTTTAAAATTCTAAGGCATTTATTAAGGTTTGTTCTTCACCAGGAAAGCAGGGTTTGTTTGTTTCTTTGTTTAATTCCATGAAAACACCTGCAGATGTCACCACTCTGTTCAAAATAATCTATACCCATTTCTCCTTCAAATGCACTGCACATCTTGATGAGGCACTGCTGAGATCCTAAACACACACTCCACAGGAACCCTACGCACACCCTCTACCACAACAGTGCCCCCCACCAATAAATCATAAACATTTCTTCTATCCATTTTTTTTTTCAACTTATCATAGCAATTGGCTACAATACAATACTAAACCCACTAGATTCAGCATGGATGTCATGGTTTGTTTACTTTATTCTCATATGAGTTTCTACAGGATCCATTCCTCAAGTCCTTAAGAAAAAAGACATGTCCTCAGTAAGAAAACACAGAGACGGTCATGTTCTCCAAATCTATTTGACTGTTTTCTTTTCAAGTCTGTTCATTCAGATCAACCTGGTTTTTTTTATTATGCAATACTCTCAAACTGGCTTTTACGGAGTTATGTCTTCTGGGTGAGCAAATATATAGATTGTAATAATAATAATAGCTCTGCAGCTGTAGATACAACATAGTAGTGTACACAAATATACTTAGCTCTCTGGAGAGGTTAGCTAATGAAAATTCACTCTCTGTATTTCTTTTTGGGATGGACTAATACAAATGTTCTGTATTTGCAGTGGCCTGAAGAGTGATGTGTGGTAACAGGAATAACGTGTTTACTGATACATATCTGAATCCTTGGAGATTTACTCCTCCTTCTTAGACATGTTTTCCTCCCTAACTTGACTTAATCACTTAAGTTTTTATTTCTTGCCTTTCTGCCAAGAGGTTATTTATTTTTTTTATCTATTCTTCTCCAATGACTAGTTTCTTTATCAAATACCTTTCTGCAATTTCCCAGAATAATTTTATTATTATTTCTTCTCCAAACAGCTTTTGCTCAAAGTGCCGACAACACAAACACTGAAATGTACTCCTGTGACTAATGGTTCTAGCAAATTTGATGGACAGAGGGTACATCTGCAACTAACACAAAGATAAGTTGCTTCACCTTCAATAATTTACCAGAAGTGCTGATCAGCCAGGGAGGTTGCAGTGAGTGGAAGCTGCCAAACTTGGCACCCACATATACAAGGATCTGCGGAAGGAAGGATCCAGGGAAGAGCAGGCCTGTCAGCCTGATCTCAGTGCCAGGCAAGTTCATAGAGCAGATCATCATAACTATCCTCAAGCAACAAGTACAGGACAACCAGGGGATCTCACCCATAGCACGGGTTTATGAAAGGCAGACTCTGCTTGACCAGCCTGATCTCATTCTATGACAAAGTGACCAGCTTAATGGATGAGGAAAAGGCTGTGGATGTGTTTACCAAGATTTTAGTAAAGCTTTAGATATGTTTTCCCACAGTATTCTCCTAGAGAATCTGGCTGCCTATGGTGTTCACTGAGTGAAAAACTGGCCGGTGGTGAATGAATTTACCTCCAGATTGTGGCTGGTCAGTGGTGGTGTTCCCCAGGGCTCAGGGTTGGGGCCAGCCCTATTTAGAGTAATCAACATGGACAAGAGGATCAAATGCA
Organism: Chloebia gouldiae; assembly: GCA_003676055.1. Classification (NCBI taxonomy): domain Eukaryota; kingdom Metazoa; phylum Chordata; class Aves; order Passeriformes; family Passeridae; genus Chloebia; species Chloebia gouldiae. The sequence continues at coordinate 2,509,924 of QUSF01000051.1, read as the reverse complement.
TCCTAAGTAAATTCACAGATATGTCAAGTTGGGCAGGAGTGTTGATCTGCTCAAGGGCAGGAAAGGTCTGCAGAGGGATCTGCACAGACTGGATCAAAGGGCTGAGGACAACTAGATGAGATTCAACTGCACTTAAACCACCCCAAGCAGCACAACAAGCTTGGAGCAGAGTTGCTGGAAAGCTGCCTGGCAGAAAAGGACCTATAGGTGCTGGCTGACAGTGATTGAACATGTGCCCAAGTGGCCAAGGGCATCCTGGCCTGTGTCCACAATAGTGTGGCCAGCAGGACCTCAGCAGTGACCATACTGCCGTACTGGGCACTGGTGAGGCCACACAAGCCCTGTGACCAGTTCTGGGCCCCTCACAGCAAGGAAGACATTGAGGTGCTGCAGCAAATCCAGACAAGGGCAGCAGAGCTGGGAAAGGGTCTGGAGCAAAAGCCCTATGAGGTTGAGGAGGCTGGGGTTGTTTAGTTTGGACAAAAGGACACTGATAGAGGACATTGCTCTCTACAACTGCCTGATAAGAGGTTGTAGCCAGGTAGGAACTGGCCTCTTCTCACAAATTAACAGGATGAGAGGAAGTGGCCTCAAGTTGTACCAGGAGAAGTTTAGATCAGCTATTAGAAAAAACAATTTCACAGAAAGGGTTGTTAAGCACTGGAACAGGCTGACCATTGAAGTGGTGGAGTCATTTTCCCTTGAAGGGGACAAAAAATGGGTGTGGATGTGGCATTTGAAGACATGCTTTAATGGTGAACATGGTGATGGAGGTAGTTTGGTCAGACTTGATGATCTTTGTGGTCTTTTCCAGCCTTAATGGTTAATGACGCTGTGATCAGCCATCCAGTTCCACTCCATGACTTTTTTGTCATGTCTGCATTGAACACAGGTGATGGACAGAGGTATCCAAACTGGCTAATTCTGGCTCCTCTAGGTACTGTAGATGTGTAAGCCTACTCAGCTGGACAAATGACCATTTTTTAGCACCTCTGTAAACAGAACTATGTCATTTTCAGAGGCCAAATTAGTGAAAATTAGTTAGAAATCAACATCACTCTTCATTGTATAGCACAGATTCATTCCAGGATGATAAGTCTGAAAAGGATGGTTTATTCAAGATGTAAATAGTTCAACAAACCTATCTTCTATAATTTCCCTCATCTGGATGGCTACAACTATCCTTTCTCAACAGAAAAATAAACAGAAGGAAAATTGATATCAGAGTAATGAGAAAAGTATGCATATCTGCACTTGCTGCCCTTTGTAGCACAAAAACATACATACTAGCTGTTTATATATAAACAATATACTCATATTTTCATCTTGCAATACAAGTTAGTTTAGGTTTACAACAGCATAATCAAGAATACAATCACAACCTGGAGCTTTTCAGTATTTCAGTCTGACTCCTACTCATTTAAAGTTCTTCCTTCTGATATATTTTAATGAATCAATAAGTATCCCCACTTAGATTTCTAATAATATGATTTTGGCATTCAAGCTTGAAGTTTAGAGGTTTCTGCTATAGCTATCACTCTACCTGTATGCATCCTAGATAGCCATGTTGAGCAGCTATGTGAACAGCAGTATTACCATCCTGGTCAACTTCATCCAGCGAAATCCCTTGTTCTTGCATAAACTGAAGGAGCCACAAAAGGATTTTCTCCTAAGGGCAAAGAAATGTCACAAAAGATATGAATTAATGAAAAGGAATACTGTGCTGTCATCTACTATTAATACTATCCAATAACTCTTTGTTTTCTCTCTTTGTAGACTTAGTGCATCATGGAACTTTGGTTTGTCTTTTGGGGGGTTTGGGGTTTCCTTTTTTCCCCCAAGGAAAAAAGCTGAAATATTTTATTTTATAGAAAGAAATAACAGGAAAAACACAAGTACTGTAATGAATTCTGAGAAACTGTACATGAAGATTGTGACAGCTTCTGTGTTGGTGATGAAACTTGAGAAAGAATAACCTGAAAAACCTGAGGAAGAATATCAAGCTGAAAATCAGGTTGTGAAATTTGGTCAAACATCACAAGCCTCTCTGGAAAATTAAAATAGGATTATGCTCAGATTACAGAGCTGAGCAGTTAGACTCTTCAAATCTATAATCATTCCCCATCTCTGTGTGGTTGTGTTAAAGAAGAAGCAACACAACTAAAATCAGAAAATAAAGCTATCCTAAGAACTCAATGTATTGACTCATGGACCATTTGTATGTCCTGCACGCTGGGAAGGATGGGGAGACTTGGACTGCAAAAACTTGTTGTTGAAGGTCTGGAAGCCAAAACTGAAGTAGAAACTTTCTTTTTTTTTTTTTTAACACCACCTTTTTTGTGTGTATGTAGGCGCAATACACATTTATTTGGGTATTCGTTTCTAACAATAGAGAGTTACATATGTGCACTAAGCTTTCTTCATTTCTTATTTTCCCCAGGGAGTTTATCTGGAAAAAAAATTTCTTCTCTCTAGGAACTTCCAATGTTACACAAGATTAAATTTCATTTTGCCATAATGAATACAATACATATTGAAAATCTAGAATAAATCTATAGATTACAAGGTAAAGTGGGGTCCATTAAAGCTGACTACAGCTGCTTTCCCAGTTTTTCTATTTTGAAAGGTTAAAAGATTGAATTACTTCCTAGCATAAAACTTTTTTATTTAAATGTGTATTTTTAATGTCTTGCATTGATATCTATCATGTTATACTGACTCAGAGCTCCAGTTCAAAGGGGCTTTGTGGATTCCAGGTTGCTCAGGCAAACATTCATGCAAAGACTTAATCTGCAGCACCTCAGTAGCTTCAGTGACACATAAGTACATAATCACCCAAAATTAGAAATGTGGAAAACTAAAGTAGACATAAATAAAACAGTACTGAAACCACATGCAGGACACTGAGCAGTAATTATTAGAAAAGACAAAGAATAAAAATGAAGAAAGAAAATTCTAAAAATGTTGGATATAAACCTGCATTTTTTTGTGTAAAAGTACAATAGAAATTTTAATCTCAATGAAAAGGAGAGGACCCTTCTAGACATACTCCAGGATGATTCTGTCCATTTAAGCATCTGGGTCCCTGCTTACTGCTTCAGAGGGCTGCTCTGTCTGATGCTTATCTTGTTCATATCTTCACTTTAGCAGCAATTTTGTTCTTATTACAGGGTGAAGGAATAGGTATTTTGACTTCTCCTTGGCTGAATGCCCAACAGAGCTGACAGCCAGCATGGAGAGATGACTACATATCACATATCCCTTTAAAAATACTTTTGAGCATTTCTCAATATGCCAGTGGTGTTGGCCAGCAAGGAAGAAGGATTGTACTACTCCCATGAATTGCTCCTATGTTTTAATAATTAAAAGAAAAATATTTTCACAAAACTTATTTGCAGAATTGGAAGACAACTATAGCTTTGAAATCATATATTTCTTTGGAATATATAAGAGACCAGAATGTTAAGCATGTTCTGTAATTTTACGATCACAATCAGCATGGAGCAAATTATGCTTTCCAGTCATTTGTATTATCAACAAGGAAATCTAGTGGCTGGGTGGCTCTATTCAATCATCTGTACTTAGGACTACCTGTGCACTAAGTGATCATGTCTCAAACAGTTTGTGTTTCAACAAATTTATCCTTGACCAAAAAAACCCAAGAAAACAAATAATTTTTTTCACTTAAAACTAGTGAAAACAAAACCATCATATATAAAAATATGTCACATTTCACTTTATTAACACTCATAATATGTATTTGCAAGAAAAATCTTTTCTGGAATAGATGTATAGTCTTCAATTTATTCAAACATAAGGAAAGATAGTAAGACAATTCATCAGATGAAGACAATGAAAAATTATCACTTTTTCTTTTTTTGTGAAGTAATAGGAACTGATAAATACTGATAAATTATTCAGTATATGTATTACTTTTAAAACCTACAAATGCTTATGCTCTAGCAGTTATTAAAACCTCTCTGGCATATTCTAGACCTACAATAATACAAATCTCTCTGCAAAAAGATTTCAGGAAAATTTGGGACAGGCTGCTGACTTTGCTTCCATCAGATGACGTTTGGAGAAGAAAGCACAGCTAACATGGACCACATAAATCATGACATGGCCTACAGTTAATCCTAGCCCCATCACTTGATATCAGTTAAATAAGATGGCCTTCCCAGTATCCCTTCACAGCAGAGGAATAGGAGTGAGTGAAAACAACACATTGCCTTTGTAATAATGACATTAGACAGGAAGGCAAATATCCTGAGGTGCAAAATAAAGGTGTTTTTTTAAGTATCTGCATATCTGACTGTCATATACTCCTTCCCACTGTGCTCTCCAGAACTGTACCACCATTAAAGTGTGCAGAGGATCCCTTCTAGGTCCTCAGTTATGTTTCAGCCTGGTTGCCCAAAGTCTTCCTAGATTCTCCTGAGTTCAGAAACCACAAACCCTTGGCATTCCCCACCCTCTGCCTCTTGCCTGTGCAGTCCATACCACAGCATCCCTGACAGAAAGATATTCAAGCCCTATGAAGCACTAAGTCAGGACTAGGACAATGTGCACCTGGGACTGCACCAGCACGTTCCTGTGACATGGTGAACTGGGTCAGATACAGCTGGCATGCCTGGTACTCATGACTTATGCCCAGTGTGAAAAGGCCTGCCAGCCATCATGCTCTCTCTTGCATAATCTTATGCTTAAAGAAACCCTTGCTAGGAACTATGCTGACCAGGCTACAGGTTGACTTTGAGCTTTTGTTCTCCTCAATCACATTAATTTATGCGATCCCCTCTCCCACTGGAAAAATAAAATGTTGCTGACATGTCCTTGGAGGCAGGCCATGACTGTAGTTTGATGACCTTTAACATAGGAACTTTGCTATGAACTCCCTCCTGCTGCCCATTCTAAATTATAATTCTTGAAGAAAAATATGCCATGCATGTCTAATGCCTGGAGAAACAATGGATGGACTGACTGTCTTAGAAAAGGATTCAATAACAGGTCTTCCTTCTAAAAATATTACTCTTGTAATTCTGCCAAGACCAGTGTTTACACGGATTATCTCTTGTGTAAGTAATGGTAAAATAAATTAAAGGTTCCAGGACAGTGCCAAGTAAGCATTTAAATTTCTTTAAGTTTTTTTTTTTCTTAACAGAGTTGGGTAAGATAGTCTGGCACTCCTTCAGCCCCAATATTCCCTCATTTTTGAAGGTTGTTTATGGATTATAAAAAAAAAAAAAGATAATTGGCATTACATATGAACTTTGTTTGGCATTCAGCTAACTAAAAAAATTTGGCAGTAATTTATATATCAATTTATATATCAAATTTCATGGGTGGCTGACTGTAGCTGGTGTTTCTTAAGTGGTAGAGCTTCCGTTCTGCTTTGAAAAGAATCTAGATAAAGTGTGCGAGATCTGTTTCTGGCAATAGATACCATAGCTCACTGAAAAAAACCCCAAAACTTCACTGGCTTTAGTTTATATAAATATCTTCAGAGATGAGGACAAAATCAGGTTAATCAAGTGAAGATAGGAATTTCAGTTCACATGCAACTTTCTCTTCCAAACTTTTTATTCCCATTAATAAGTACTCTTTTCTCTAATCCAGTTCTGATCTGGCTCACATATTCTCTATCCTCAGTGTTGGGTTTACAGCAAACTTGCTAACACCAGCAATCTGTATATCCAGTGGGGTCCTATCTCGCACCAGTGACATCTGTATAGTAGGAAAATGAAGAAAAAGGGAGGTCTTTGCACAGCATGAAAACAAGGGTGTCTCTGTGCCTATGGAAACCACAAACTCCCAGCTCCACAGCCTTCCAAACCTGCCTCATCTCCTTCCCTACCCCCACAGTAAATTCATGCTTGGACAGAAGCAGTTAACAGCAGAAAAATGCCACAATAATTGTATGGCATTGAATGAGACACCACACATAGCAAACAATTATTGTCTTAGTGGTTATATTTTGTTTGTTCTCTCAAGAAGAGTAAAAAGCATTAGCACAAAATCAGTGAGGTATGGTGTCCATGCCAATATCTGGGGAGTTGGAACTGGATGATCTTTAAGGTCCCAACCGAAATCAGCCTATGATTCTGTGATTCCATGGTTTATCTTTAATGTCTGTCAAAGAAACTGTGGGATAAAATGGTCAAAGAGATTAGAGAAGAATAACTGATCACTATTTCTTTCACAGTAGATACTGGAGAAGGTCCTTTGAAGATGAGTTTTTGGAAGATTTACTTAGGAGAAAACAGACATTGTGGGAAGAGAAGGTAGTGTAACTAAGTGGCATATATGTTCCTACAGATATTAGCAAAGCACCAGAATGCTGTACTTCAGTGCTGTCACATAGTTATATCAATAGACAAGTTATGTGTGAAACAGGGTTGATTTACACTTAGCTCAGCTGGCTAGGGCATGGCACTAATAACACCAAGTTTATGGGATCAAGCCCCATATAGGCCATTCATTTAAGAGCTGGACTAGATGATCCCTGTGGGTCCTGTCCAAATCATCAGAATATTCTGTGAACCTACATCTTGCTTTTGTATGTAGTTTTCAACTAAATTAGCTAAAGCTAGACAGATGGTGTTCAAATTCCACCATACTTCATGCCAATACAATGAATTCTTAAATTGCAAAATTTTTCTTCCTCTTTTGATGTATCCTATGTGTCCTCTAGATGACAGCTAATCTCTGTAGACATTCTTAGGATGTTGACCTAATGTGCCATTTAATCTTCTCCTTGCCATTATTCAAACCTTATAAAACAAGACGCAAGAAAATGCTGAAAAAATTATACAGGTTAAGTTAGGAAAGAAATTGCTATACTTCAACTAATTCAGAGAACCTGTAATTAAAAACCACAAAATGACACAGATACTTTGAATCAAATTCTTGTACAAGCATCTAAGTAATCTATTTTAAGAAGTAAAAGAAAGTCATACCTGGCCATAGCAACCTGCATAATGAATAAGGCTTGGGTGGTCTTTTGAGCAACTGAGTTCTGCAATAGCTTCTGTTTCGCTCACCATCCACCGAACACACTCCAGCTGACCATTCTAAACAAGATTAAAAAAAAAAAAGTCTAGATTCCAGCCATTTCCATTCTAAATACATCTACTAAAGAACAAAATTCAGAATTATTAAAAATTTCTAGTTTGTTTAAGAATTTAAAGAATAATTCAATAAAACCTTTTGCCTTTTCTGCAGAAAGGCTGGCTTATTTAACAATTGGTTCCTTCCAACAATACTTGAGCATTCTTTGTCACTCACAGAAAAGAGTGGGAATGTGCTGGAGTTCTTCCTGTAAGTGAGAGTGCCCCAGCACAAGTATTTCTAATGATGACCTACATAACTGGACTTGTCCTAGATCATTGCAAAGTTCTGTAACAGCCTTTAAAAGATATGGCTTAACTGAATCTCGTAGCTCTTGATCCTTCCTTCCGGAGTGGTTTTCAACATTGATACAATGGTATTTATTTTTCTTGCTCTTCCTTTATACCACTGCAACTCCCATAATGTTGTACTATGAAGGGTGTGGCACCTCTTTTCCACAAAAACACTAAGTATCAGAATTTACTGGCTTACAGACACTTATATACCTACCTTGAATAAACAAGAAAGAAAAATTGCAAAAATTTTCTAAGACTTTAACCTGGCAGACTGTAACTATGCAGTTTGACACAGGCCAAGATTTTGGAGCATTTCCTTAGTACAACTAGGATCAATTTAATTTTCTAATTATACGACTTGGCCCAGAAAATAAAAAACGCAACCCTGCCACCTGCACTAGGGCCCTAGATCATTGAAATGATGCCACAAGAATGCAAAACTGCAGGTTGGAATCCACCAGTCTTCTCAGTTTCCAAACCCTTCCCAGGAAGCAAGGAACAATAAACCCCTCCAAAGAAACAGAAACTCTTGTATTATGTTTCACCCCTTCTCTTCTCTGTCCTTAAGGTATTTAGAGAATAAAAGGAATTATATTTAACCATTCATTCTCACTAAAGAACCAGAACCACTATGGTTAAATCATCAGACTTCCTGCACTGTCTTTTATTTTAGCATAGTAACAGCATGAATTTTCATATTTTCCTACATAGTAAGTTTTCCTCTAAACCTGGATATTAAATTTGAGATTTTAACAGGTTGTTCTGCAACATGTATATTTTAACTTTGATGCAACTGCTTTAGACAACTGGGAATTTTCACCTCGAAGTGCTTTTATGCTTTGTAAACTTATTCTCACACTTGCCTTACAAGATTATACCACGATTTGTAAAAAACCAAGAAACAGTTATGCTCTCTAAAGAAACAACTGAATCCAAGTTAAGTGAAAGCTGCTTGAAATATAATAAATAGTCTTTAGATTCAGTAGACTAATTTAAAAATTGATGCATTGATAACAGTGCAAAAATTCTGTGATTGTTATTCAGTGGATATTACATTCAGTGTAGTAATCCATTTTACTTTCCTTATGTAGTATCAGACAACAGGAGTTTTTTCCCCTCACTTACAAAGCTTGAAAAAGAACATCCTGCTGGATGCGTTTCTTACTGCCATGACAGGAGGAAACTAAAAGACCTTTATGTCACCTTACAGTAGAGAAAGGGCCTATTACCTTTATTGCTAACCCAGCGGGAGTTAGCTGCAAAATGTTTCGTTCATTCAAACAGTCTTCACCCATCAAAGAAGTGAGATGCTGCAGGCATTCTGCATGTCCCTTTGAAGCTGCTACATGCAACAGATTGTTGTCACATTCATCATGGATCTTATCCAGATTATCTGCTGCTAAATGTGGCTGTTAAAAAAAGCAGTATGTTGGTTACAACTAAGGATAAAAAGATACATTTATCCTCACAGCCCCAGACACAAGCCAAACACAAGGAGGTTTCCCAATAGGCATGTTATTTTACAAGTCAAAATCCAGAGCTTTTCACTTCACTGTATAGAACCTGGGTACTCTTAGCATAAGGACAGAAGTGGGATGTTCACTGGCTTGATTAATTTTGAAGTTTCTCTCCTTCTCATGCAATTGTCATGCAATAGTGCAAGCTCTTAAGTGCCTTTAAATCTTTGCACTAGTCTAGTCAACAAGATAGCTGCAAAAATACCCACATGTTAATAATTTATATCTATTTTGAGTTTTCTGTCTTTTTAAATATTTTGGCATTATATTGATAAGTAACTGAAGAGAAAATATTCATGACTTCTGAAGGACATTCCTGATTAATTTTGCTCATCATAAAATGGTAGCTTATGCTAAGCACCATTTAAAATGTAGTTAAAGCACAAGACAGAAGATGTTTATGTGATAGCTTGTTTCCATGAAAAAAACTGTTGAGATATTTACTGTAAGTTCAACAGCACTATGGTGTAGTACATAATTTCTTCCCAATTCTAATTTAAAGACAAAACAATTGAATTGAGAAACTCCAAAATAAAAAACAGAAGATTGAAGACAAAGTCAAGAAGTAGCAATAACAAAGTTCCTAGAGTTATGTAGTCTTGCCAGAGTATTGTTCCATGAGTGTACTTCATGAAGAGGTTTCAACCAATTTGGAAAATATACATATTTTCTTACCTATGATGTCATGATGTCCTCTTCCCCCTCCCCCCAATTTCTATTTCAGGATGAATTTAACTTGCTTATATTTCTTAATGAGTAATCTAATATTCTCTTCTTCCTCTGTCTAGTTTTGAATATCTTCCTTTGTCCTTGCTTCTATGTTAATGGCATGCCTTTGTGCATGAGCTAGACTGCTAAACAGAGAAGCTAAACAAAAATCTAACAAAACCAGTTTTTACACATACACTGTGCCTTCACCAGCTGTTCTGTGTGGAGATCACATGCTCTGCATCATTGCACTAGCTTGCAGCCAGTTACTTTGGAAACCATCATTGACAGTGCCTGATCACAGAGCTAAAATTTACTAAAAAAACCTTCAGATGGGTTAGAGGCCAACAAGGTTTTACAGAAAGCTCCTCCCTGAGAATGCTGCTGCAACAAGACAGCATAAACACTCCTGAATAATAATCAGAATACAACAGAAGCCTCTCTGTTCCCATCATCAACTTCGACATAACCACAGTGTAAACCAGCAATAATTGAGCCAACTGATCCACAAATGTGAAAGGCAAAACTCAGTTAGGATTTAAATTTGATATTTAAGTGATCCTATCAGTTAAAATGTCTGCATTCTTTACAATTTCAGTGTACTGCATGAAACAGCAATCTTGGCCAGGCATGCATAAACCTAGTATCTTGGTTTTGCTATATATTTTATCTGAATATTAATACTTTCCATTTAGAAGCCCTTAAGCTTAATTTCTAAGGAGCCTACATGATAAAAACGGCAATGATTCAAAGTAGGAGTATCAGCTTAGGTAAGTTAATAAATCACATCATAGATCACTTTTATTCTGTGTTACTTATGAGAAAGATATCTTTACTTACCAGTAAAGATATTTGGCCTTCCTTGACAATGTTTAAGATGCTCTTAATTTTCTTCACCTCTTCGCTCCTCTCTTCTGGGCCCCCTGCACTGCTCCAGTTCATACTCATCTCCTCTAGCTGCTTGCTTTCTGCCAGCGCCGTCTGCAGGTGGAAAGCCCTCCGGTGGCAGTTCGGCATAATCTTCTCAGCTTTGTGAGCAAGAGGATCAGCAAGTGTCTTGCTGAGGAAGCCCTTGCCTCGGGTGTCAGATTCATGGGCTGAGCTACACTTAACTAAAGGCTGGGAAAGCTCTAATTCTTCTGCTGAATGCTTGTGCTGATCAAGGACAATGGGCTGTGTTTTACTCAACTGAGTGCCTTTCACAGGAGACAGCACACAAAACTGCATCCCGCCAGCAGGAGAGCTCTCTGTGCTCCCTGCAGGACAGGTCTTGACACTTAGACCATTCACAGTTGAACACACACTTAAAAGTTTTTTCTCAGGAGCTACCTTTGTAAAAGGAACAGGTTGCTGACTTGATTTAATATAAGGCACGTCCAAAATTTCATCCATATCCAGATCATAGTGCTCCAGCTCCCCAAGCAGAACAGCAGGCTCGGTGCTTCTGCTTTTAAGGCTCTCTCCTTCTCCTGGACTCTGGTCATCATTTGGAGGTGCAGACTGAGAATCACTGCCTTTCTGGTATTCTCCCTTCTGGTTCTTCTGGTCATCACTTTCATTGTCCTCAGAGCTTTCTGGCTGGTGCTTTAATGGAGAAACCCTCTTCACCGGTCTGAACTTATTGCACACATCTGCAATTCCTGTTGGCTTCTGTGCATTTCCAAGAAGAGTTGAGACCCCACAGTTCCAGCTGCTGCTGGAAACTAGAGAAATAAAGGAATTGATTTAGCAGTGAGTGCTACCTAACATGTGTCATGATAGCATGCTGTAATGATACACATGGCCAAACACCAGAAACAAGAATTATATGATAACATGCTGGATTAATATATAAACAGATCTAATGGCATCTCTATCAAAACTGAAGAATTTTATATTCCTAAAATAAACTTTATTCAAGGATGTATAATGTAATAATTACAAATAATTAGTTTGAATCAAATTGTAATCAAGAACACACGTCTGTGAGCCAACAATGTGTGCTTGTGCCCAGAAGGGGCACTATTGCCAGTAGTGATCTAGAGGTGTTCCTCAACCTTTACTTTGCCTAGATGAGGCCACATCTGGAGTTCTGTGTCCAGTTCTGGGCTCCTCAGTGCAACAGAGACACGGAGGAACTGGAGTGGGTCCAGCAGAGGGCTGTTACTAGTGAGGGACAGGACCATCTCTCTTACGAGGAAAGGCTGAGGGAACTGTGCCTGTTCAGCCTTCGGAAGAGACAATTGAGGCAGGACCTCATTAATTTCCATGAGTATCTGAAGGGAGGGCTTCATGAGGAGGGACCAGGCTCAGCTCAGTGGTGCCCAGCAATAGCAGGAGAAGCAATAGGCAGACATTGATGCACAGGGAAGTGCATCCCAAACACAGGGAAGAACTCCTTTACTGTGCAGGTGACTGAGTACTGGAACAGGTTACGCAGAGAGGTTTTGGAATCTCCTTCACAGTAGATATTCAAGAACAGTCTGGACACAATCCTATGGCACATGCTCTGGGATGGCCCTGCTTGAGCAGGGAGACTGGACCACAGAACCTGCTGTGGTCCCATCCAACCTGACCGATCCTGTGAGTAATAGCCTAGTAGCATTTATAGGGGTCCTGTCCAACCATATTAGTTTGTACTCTGCTCTGCATTGAGAGGCATCATAAGATCAGGATGATTTCCTGAGAGGGCAACAAGAGTTAGCCAAACCTTTTTAGTGGATCTGTTTTAGCACCAATAACAACAACTCAATTTTTAAGGTCTGTTTCCTCTGGAAGATGTATTTTTCTTACAAGAACTAGAACTTCATGAACATCAACTGAGAGCTTGGACTGTTCAGCTTGGGAAAGGAAAAGGTGAGGAGGAATTGCATCATTAAGAAGAGGCTCTTCTCCATGACAGGACAAGAGGCAACCAACACCAAGTGAAATATAAGAAATTCTATCTGACCACAAGAAACACTTTTTAAATTGTATGGCTGGTCAAACACTGGCATAGTTGCCCAGAGACTTTTTGAAATCTCCATCATTAGAAATAGTCAGAATTCAACTGGACACACTCCTGGTTTAACCTGCTCTAGCTGCCCTTGTCACTGAATTAGATGATCTTAAGTGGATACCACCAACATAAACAATTATATGATTCTCTGATCGAAAAAATTAAGCCTACTTATTGAGGTGTGAACCTCTCCTCTCCGTGTTGGGCTTCTCTGTCAAACTTCCATCCTTTATATGTATAACCTGCGTACACTCACACCCACGTCCCCATCTACACCTATAGCTCTGAATCTTCCAGACAGTTATTGCACTGCAGGATATTTTGACCACGGAATATGACTTGAGAGAAGGGAAGGAGCTCAAGTCAACAGAACTCTTAATCCTACTGAACTTGAACTTGATCCTACTGAATTTGTACTCTTTCAGAAATAGTCCCATCTGGTAATATTGATGATCTTCATGATAAGTGGAATTCTGGCAAATCTGGCAATTCTGGCACATTCTTTCTCTTGTTATTTTCAGTTGAGGGACAGCACTACACTAAAACCACAAAAGCATTTAGGCAGTTAACTATTCCCCTCTCAATGCACACTAGGAGTTAATGCAGTCTAAAAGTCAAGGATACTGTTTAAACAAAGCAGATTTATAGCATGTACTAACTACATATCAGTGGGATCTAATTTGTGGTCAAAACACACAATTTGCCATGAACACCTTCCTAAGGAAACAGATATATACACTTTCAGTGAAACATTAATACCTGAAGCAAAAGATTAGTATGGCTTAGTAATAATGGATGTCTGAAAATTACATTAATACTTTTGGAAGTGCTTAAGAAAACATTTCTGAAGAAGAAATAAAAATAATAATAACCAAAAGGCATGTAACTTAGTGGGCCAATACAAAGAACGCACTGTACTGACTTATTTATGTATTGTATAAGATTCTAGGTTCAAAGGCCTACACTTTTATGTTGGTTTTATTTACATGTGAAATTTTTTCCAAGTGATACAGGGAAATGGATACCATATGTTGCCCAGCTGTTTTGTTCTACAGGAACTATTAAGCGCTCAGTATGGAAATGAATTCTGTCTGAGTTTTATGAAAACACTGCTTTCAACACAGGGGTCTAGACAGAGGAAAAGGCATCAACATTTTGTTTGTCGTCACTTCATTTAAGCTTACATTTATTTTGTTGCTTCACTTTCTCCACTTTTTAACTTTAATAACATGCATTTACAGAAAACACTGGTGACCAAACTGTAAAATCAGGCACTGAGAAGAAGCACTGATGTTTGTTACAAATCTGCCTCGAATAACTGTGAAGTCATGTACTTCTCCTTTCTTTCATTAAAGTTAGAGCAGAATAAGGTATTTCCATTTTTCTTTTTTCCCCCAACATTTCCTTACATACACAGGTTTTCCAGGGAAAAAGAACAAAACTGGAATACCAAAATCAGCTAACAATATTTTTACTGACTTAAAAACATCCTCTTCATTTAACTGAGATAATGAATTTGCACTATTTTTAATAAAGGATTAGAACATAGCATTTAACGATATAGCTGAAGGGATGAAAGCAAGCCAGACTAGCAGACACAGTATTTCTTTGTGCCATTTACTCCCTGGGAGCTGCATCAGTCCTTAGGCAATTCGAGCATGATTTCCCTCCACATGGCACTGCAGCCATATCCTGGAGTGGACCAGGACACGGCTTGAATCTCTTTCATTCTGCTTTCAGATGCTTGTTACCTGAAGAAGCAAAGGCAAGGGTTGCCTATACCTTCCAAAGCACCAGTACAGCAGGAGTTAGCCTGAGTAGTCTTAAACAGCTGCTCCAGAGGAAAAGCCTCTTGCTCATCTCTCCATACTTATGAACTCAGACAGGGGCCATTAAAAGTCTGGGTCAAATAAATACTGTTTGATTATTTTATAAACAACAGTAAAAGATGGCCTGAGTTTAAGGCAGGGGGCGAGAATGTGGAGCAGCCAGTTTGATTCTAGAATCTGACAAATAAATCTGGTATATTCCTAAAAGGTGATGAAAATTTTTTCCCTAAGCTACACACTTTTATTCATTAATATAAAATATTTGGATTATCCTACTATTGTATTACTGAGGTAAAAAGACTGAGGAACACAAAAATTTCAGACTTCTTTTGCATTGGTAAAGAAGCGTTAGCTGCCTCATAGACCTGAGGTGCCAAAGTACTTCTTTGGCATAAAAAAACCCCAAACTTTAACTGATGATAACCTGTAAAGGTCAAATTTGCAGATGTTGCTCTTCACTGTTTATTGCACTCTATTTTTTTTTTTTTCTGAGGAAGACAAAATGAAAATGAGTCCAGAGGCCTGCAGGTTTGTTTATAGGTTTTCTTATCTATTTACTTAGAGATGTCCTAGAACTATGGGGGGCAAATAGGCAGAAAAGGGGGCAACTAGGAAGCAATTTCTCTTTCAATTTAATCCCCATCTGACTCTATTTTCAGGAATCAAAATTGATTCTTAGAACATGTTTCCAGTTAGAAGTATCTGTTGACTTCATAGTATTTTTCAATCATCCCTGTGTCTAGACATGGTGATAGTGGAGTTTTTCTGGTATACATCTTTAGAACTACAGGTTTTCTTCAATCATCAAGATAACCTCATGCACAGATGAAATTTTACACTTGTGACATGCAGTTTCTATGATACTTACAGTCTAATGCCAAATATCAAAATGCCTCTAAATTGTCCTGAGTATAATGAAAATATCAATACCGTGTTTTACTTTAATAAAGTTTGTGAATAGCATTGACAACTGCTCATATTTTTTAATTCAGTATTTCAGCATATTGCTCATGCAATATTGGGAGGGGACGTATAGCAAGTCTACACAAAGCTTTATATTTGGAGTTCTACCCTCATCTGAAAGAAATGCCTGAGTTTCTTCCTTGTGATATGCCTTCAGCAGAGGCTTGAATCAGTTAAGACCCGCATTAATTCCAGGTCCATATAAAGCACTGTGATTCAGACGTTGTATACAGGTGCTGAGGTGTTGACTACATTAGGGAAACTTTCCAAGAAATTATGTTTGCTATCATCAATGTATTGCCAACACTTACAGGAGTATGTAGGCTCCATGTGAAAGAGGAAGGGGTGTCTCTTACAAATCAATGGATAATCAGAGCTAGATCCGAACACCTATTTACCCCTTTATTAATATCACAAAATTCATATTTAACTGAATTCATTTTGACTGAAGGTGGCACTGTTTTACAGTTTTAATATGTCAATAACCTGTACCAGGAATACATACTGGAGTTCTTTAACATAGACTTTATATATTGCATGAGAACCTTAATTAAAGAACAATGCTGTACAGATAAAAATGGAGAGGGTTTGCTCCCATTTAAGTGGAATTTCAAGTCACTCTAAAGAAGAAAGGAAGAGTATACAGGGTAAATAATAATTAAGGCTTTTAAAGAACAGTGCATCTTTTCTAGGTAACTCAAACATTTTGTATATCGGTAAATGAATATTTTTTACTTATCTTGGCTTGAGGAAGAATAATACAAAAGCCATCATTCTCAAACAGATAATAAAGGAAAGGCAAAGAAAATGTTGAAATAAATAAATTTGGTTTACTCTTGTATAGAGTGATCTATGGATGTAAAAGGAAGGTAGCAAGCAAAGTTCTAACAAAAAATCAGAAGAGATCATTCTGGCAGAAAATGTGTGAAAAAAGAAGAGGGAGGATGCAAAAACTAGGTAGGAAAAGAACTTGTATGTAGCTAGCACAATTGTTTTTTTACTAAGAATTTTCTTCAGTATTCTACCAAGGAATGATCCAATCAGTATTTTATTGTTTCAGACATATTCACCTGGGAGATATTTGGAGAACAAGTCTGTGAAATTGATGGTTTTTAACACTTCTTCCAAATCAAATTTTACTTTATTTTCTCATACAACTAAAAACTACCAAGAGCTTGAAACAGAAATTTTCTGCTCATTGATTTATTTTTCTCAATTAGGAAACTAATATTTTGAATAATTTTTCAAATGGCAGTTTCTTTGGGAATGAATAAAGCAGTGCAGAGGGATAACTGCTGGACATTAAAAGTGAATTTGTTTTGGCAATCAGTGAACAAAGATCTAGACTAGTATATTGCCTTCATTTGAAACAGCCATTTAATGACAACTGAAAGTTGTCACAGATGACAGAATATACTTCCACAATGACATGGTTCACTGAAGCTTGTTGAAAACTGTTGTCTTGAACCATTTGTTCAAGCGTCCTCAGAAAATTTGCCCAGAAAGAATGCAACAAATTTCATGCTTAATAACATAAAGGACTGATTTCTGTTTCAGTTTATCAGTCTATATTAAACAATGCTGGAAATCCAAGGGCACTCTGGCTAACAGTTCATTTCAGGAAAAATGTGCTAGCTTGGTCCATTTCTAAACCACACTCTTTAATTTTCTATCTTTGAAGATAAAAAAATTACAGAATCACAGAACAAAAAAATTACAGAATAACAGAATATTCTGAGTTGGAAGGGATCCACATGGATCATTGAGTCCAGTTCTTAAGCAAATGGCCTGTACAGGGCTTAAACCCACAGTTTTGCTCTAACAGGTGAGATAATGTCCATCTTAGTGGTTATAATGCTACCTAAATTACATTATCTTGATGCACAATTGTAGAAAAAACAATTACCCTTAATCAGCCTTTACTGTGGACAAACCATTACTTTCCCTGCAGTTTTTTGCCAAGAGAGTACCCTTTCCCCTTGTCATCTGGGAGTACTGGCACAAATACTTTGGCTCCAAGGATCCCTTGAAACTTTCCTGAGTCAGAATTCCCAAATCCAAGGACTCAGAAAAATCATAAGGGACTTGGATGCAGGACTTGAATGAATACAAGGAAATTTACAGATGACAAAAAATTAGGAGGAGCTGGTTACTCCCTCTGAAGACAGAGAGGCCCTGCAGAGAGACCTCAACAAATTAGAGGCCTGGGCAATCACCAACTGTATGAAGCTTAAGAAGGGAAAGTGACACATTCTGCTCCTCAGATGAGGTAACCCTGGATGTACAGACAGACTGGGGAATGAGAGGCTGGACAGAAGAAATAAGTGCAGGAAGAGCCCTGCCTCTGGGGTTCCTGGTCAATGGCAAGCTGAACATGAGCCAGCAGTGCCCCGACAGCCAGGAGGGCCAACCCTGTCCTGGGGTGCATCAGGCAGAGCATCACCAGCCAGGCAAGGGAGGGGATTGTCCTGCTCTGCTCTGCCCTGCACTGGGGCAGCCTCACCTCCAGTGCTGGGGGCAGTTCTGGGTGCCACAACACAAGAAAGACATTGAGCTGTTAGAGCGTGTCCAGAGGAGGGCCATGAGGGGAAGCCGTGTGAGGAGTGGCTGGGGTCACTTGGTCTGCTCAGCCTGGAGGAAACTGAGGGGAGACCTCATTCTAGATCTGCAGTTGCCTTCTGAGGGGAAGCAGAGAGGCAGGCACTATTCTCTTCTCTTCTCTGTGGTGACCAGTGACAGCACTCAGGAAATGGCATGAAACTCTGCCAGGGGAGATTTAGGTTTGGTATCAGGAAAGGTTCTTCACCCAGAGGGTGTTTGGGCACTGGAAGAGGCTCCCCAGAGAAGTGGTCACAGCACTAACCTGACAGAATTCAAGAACTGTTTGGGCAGTGCTCTCAGGCACACGGGGTGACTCTTGGGGTGTCCTGTGCAGGGCCAGGAGTTGGACTTGATTATCCTTGTGGTACCTTCCAACTCAGACTATTCTGTGATTTTTTGATTCTGAGTCAGGGTGGATTCTGAGCTGCTTCAAGGCTGTAATGCACCTCTTGCAGAAGAGAGAGGCAGGAACAGGACCTTCCGAACAATACACTCCACCTGCCAGTGGTCTCCAATAAAGGGAGGTGATGGTGGCATTTCAAGGACAAAAAACTACACATTGGGAAAACTTTCTAATACCTCCCTTTCCAAAAGAACAAGTAATCTGAGCAAAATTACAAGCCATCAGAAATAGTTAAAAAAAACCCAAAAAGTCTTCTGAAGGAATTATGTTAAATGCTTGAGAAGACACACTGACTTCTAAACAACAGTACTTGCCTAGGATTAAAAGCATTTGGAGTAATATGAAAACAATGTAACCAAATACTTTCATATGTTACTAACTTATTAGTCAATGTTTACATGAAAGGGGGAAACACAATAAGAATGACAGGCCTATTTACCAAACTTACCTGCAAACAATGAATAGTAACACTTCCATATTATTAGCCATATAGTTAAGAAATATAATTCAATAACAATAAATTGGTCTGGTTTATATCTGTTCTAACAATCCTGCTGGTGAAAATATTTGCCTATATATATGTGTGTGTGTATATGTATATATGTGTATATGCATATATGTATATATATATACATGTATAATTATTTTAATTATATAATTATTTTTTCAAGTATAAATTCTAATCTTACTTTCTCCACAATTTTGTCTTAACTGTATTAGTAATATTTTCCTGAGACAAAGATGACAAACAATTTCTTTTTAGATTATGACATGTCTTATCTATGATCAACATTTGCTTAACTTTCAGCTTTTCTGAAAAAGGAATTATTGGATAGCTACTTTATAGTCCTCTCTGTTTTAAGGAGAAATGCAACCTGTAACTAAGCAGGAGTCAGTATGAGGTAAAAACTGGATCAGCACTTTGTAAAACCTCTGAGTTTTTCTTTTAGTAACTACTTGAATTAACAGTGGAATGCAGATATAAATTAGTATGAATGCTTCATTCTATAGTATGAAAGCTTTATTATGTAATCTATTTTCATAAAAAATAGCACACATTATCAATACTTTGGCAACATTATCTCAATGATCTACAATATAGAGAAGAAAAAGACTTCTCAAAAGCAACTGTGGAAATTTATCAAATGGAGCCTTATAGTTATTAGTTGACTAACCCAGTTCTGTTGATATTTCAAGATACTTGAGATACTGAAGTCTGTACAGACATGTAAAGTGATACACTCCTCTTCAGCACTGTATTATTACTCAGTAAATAAACAAGGGTAAAAATAAAAAGATTTCAGATCTCCTATTCACCAAAATAAGTGGTAAGTAGCAAGAAAACCTATCTTTCAGTACTGTTTCCACTTTGCCAATACTACTGTCAGTGCAAAAGACCTCTTTTTTTACTCAAGACTTATACTGGTAGACTCCCCAGAGATATTACTGTCTTCCAGCAATCCATGTATTTGCTTCTGTTAACCCCTTTTTAAGGGAATAGATGAGTACTAATGTAATTAAAATCATAATAAAAAATGTCCATCTGCAGAAGCAGATGCAGAGGCAACCATGGAACAAGAGAGATACACAGTATGCTGTCAACATCCCACAATCTAAATGAAGACCTCATAACCAGTATTTCATCCTTACTATTGGACTACATTTCACTGTATGACTACTGCCTGAATTTTAAATGGAGAAAGAATGGGAGGAAAAATATGGGAGAGGATGGTGGGAGTATGTGGGGAGCAATGAGGGACTAAATGCTATGGAGAATGGCAGGGAAGAAGGATGAGCAGAAGAGGGAAGAAGTGGGTAAAAAGAGGAAAGGAGGAGAGAAGGCAGCAGGAGGAATGAGAGAAGAGTGGGAGAAGAATAGTGTGGAGCAATGGTGTGACAATAGGAAAACAGGGAGAGTGGGAGAATGGCTAGGAAAGGGAGGAGATGGGAAGAAAGTGGCAAGGAAATGTAGCAAAGGGGGAAGATGGCAGGATGCAAGGGATGAGCTGGGTGGAAACCAGCAAGAAAGGAAGAAGACAGAAGAAAAGGGATAGAGATGAGGCAAGGGAAGGATAGAAGGGTTTAAAGGGGCAGGATGGGAAGAAAGAGGGGAATATGCAGGGGAGGATGGAGGGAAGGATAGAGGAGGATGAGGGGAGACTGGGGTAGAAGGAGATAGGGTGGATCAGGAGTCTTTACCCGTTACACTTCTGCCCTGCTCTTGCTTGCAACAAGTAAGACTTTGTGCGCAGTCACTGATGTACTCTATGTAGGCAAGTAAGAATTGTAAATATGCAATATACAAGTAAGTATTGTAAGGAGAGCTTTGCTTCTCTTTATTGCCAGGGACAGTGGCATGCGGTGACCTGGCCTCTAACAACTCTATTAGAAGAAGCAGCAATCAGAAGGTTTCCACTTAGATTAAACACAGTAGAAATTTTTAAGTCTGAAAGGAAATACAGAAATAAAAATTGCTGAAGTATAGCATGGTTCTTAAGTCCTTGTATCATCCCATCAATTCCAGATCTCCTGTTTCTGTTATAAAAGTACTTGATGAAACAACATTAACAAAAGTTCAATTAAAAGATGAAAAAAGCACAATAAACTTTTCATAGCTCAACAAAAATGCTTCTCTCACCAATTCATTTCTCCTCCATCAGGAAGAGAAAAATAAAAGCAGATTAATCTGATTTACAGAGTGAAAAACAACGCTGAATGCACTTTTTGTCAGGGGGCAGGGGGAAGGTCTCCAGCTGGTTCTCATCTGCTTGCCATGATTCTTCATTTAGTTTACACTATTAAACTAAAAAACACAGCTTTAATCTTAACTGTTACAGTATGCCTTAGAGTAGATTATATCGTGTAGCATCCTTGATATAGTTTCAGACTCTGGCAAAACATCATCCCTCTGACTAGTCGTGGCCATACGGGTAGTAAATGTATCCAACATTTTTTCATTGGCGCCTACATTATTACGTCTTGTCACCAATGGTTTCTCGGGTTTTCAAGTAAATTGTTGCACATACTGTGGTTTGGAGCTGCTGAGATGAAGCCCTACATTTATCTGCATACAGCCAAATCCTTTTTTGGAACTTTCTTTCCTTCTAATGAACTAACATCTGTTAAAAAAAAAGAAACTCATGTTTCCAACTGTACATAAATAAGAAAAACCAAAACAACAGGACACTGCCAAGAAACTATTGTTGCCAAATTTTACATGATTAAAACAAAGCCTAGAATATTATGGGTGGACAGTAATTACACAGTATCATACCTGATCTGTCTTCATTTTGTGAATCACACCTTCTGCATAATTCTGGGATGGTCTTGAGAGAAGTTACAGAATACTGTAAAAAAGGAGAAAAATGTATAGAAGTAATAATTAAAAAATATACAAAGCAAGACTTTCAAGAGGTACAAGTGTCATGGACACCAACTAAATCTACAAACCAAGGCTGCTCCTGGCAGTCTGATGGCCTTCTTAGGCTGCATGAGAAAAGCAGATTGCACCCGCTTTTGTTTCCCACAAGAGACATTTGAAACAGACTTTCAAAGCCAGAGCAAAGCACCTCCTCACCTCAGATTTCTCCTTCCTGCAGGTCACAATTATTCAAGGCACAATGTGAGATACATCAGAGGTCAGACCACATCCAGGCTTCAAGGGTCTCTTTTTGCCCACCTGTATCCCTGTTATGGTGTTGCACTGCAACAATTGCCATGCTTAAAAATTACAATTCATAAACCAATATGTAAAAGGGATGCAGATTATCTGCAGATTATCTGCAGAATATCAAATATTCTGATATTTGATTTTAGAAAGCAGGAATGTGTACCCACACATATCAGAAACAGGCTCATTTCTCTAACCTGGGCTTTATCAAAGCAAACTTGTACTATTATTTTTATGTAAATAAAATATTTACAAAATAAAACACATATAATATGAATCAGCATGTTATTCTCCACATTAACCATTCAAAAATGGAAAGAAAACCCCAGAGGTGCCACAGGTATTTTACTAAACAGAATATTTTAGTTTATACAGTTGTGGAATACCTTTAGAAAGACACAGGATCCAGTGTCATAAAACTGTACATTCTGATATGCAGTTGCTTTATAGCAAGTCTTCCTTAATCAAATGCTTAAATGCTACAGGAATCTCCACTTAAACAAATGAAAATCATTATGTTTGTGAAAGAAATATCAATTACTTTGCTTATACAAAAAAAAAGACCCTAAAAAACCAGTATTTTGGAAACTTAAAGCATTTAGGATTAGCGCAACTGAAATTTTTCTAAGAACACATAAACTCCATATGTTTTCAAAGAAACAGATATTTCTAGCTGGTGTGCTGTTGACCAATGAAGCAAAACAATATAAAACCATATGAACTTTCCACACATAAAAAAAGAAAGGGTGATACATAGGGTTTTGCTGACAGTTTGTCATTCAGTGTTTGACATGCTTTTAAAGCACAGCTGGCAATCTCCTTCAAAATAATCTAAATTCAAGCTCATGTGACCAATTGCAGAGTAATGTACTTTTCTGGTGCAAGTTTAAGACTGTTACTCAAATGACCGCAGCTACTTCATTAAACCTAGAAAACCTCCCAGGCCCTACTTTTTCCCTTGCCAACCTAATTCAGGAATGTATTGAGAAACCTCAACCACAAGAAGAAACCCTCGTAAATATTCCCAGGATCAACACTGAACTTATTAATTAAATTGTGTAGCAGCATTCCAGAACTACCCAGTGATTCCAATCCCCATTAAACAAGGGGTTATTGATAAGGCTGTGACTGCTTCAGGATGTGACAGCCTAAAGCAAAAAAGAACAGAGCTCAGACAGGGAGAAGGATGCTACTAAAGGCAAATTAATACAAGTTAGACACAGACAAACACCGTGTGATGTGCTTCACTTTAGTTATTATTTAATAAAGCCTGAGCTGTTAAGCTATACATCTTGCTATTCCAGCACAAATGCAATGCTAGAATGCAATGTTGAACTGGCCTAGTAAGATTCTTAAAAGAATCCAAGGAGCATGTCTCCAAGGAATATGGTAGCTTCATAAGACCAGCTGTTGCAGTTTAAACTATTACACAGTTTGTAATTCAATTAGAAAGAGGCCTTTTGTATTTTATTGCTATGTATTTTGTGAGGCAACTTCAAAAACAGAAAGCTGTCTTTCTTTTTGTCTTTTTCCTGTTCTTTCTTGGAAAACCAGATTTTTTTTTTTTTATGTTTCAACATTGCTCTAAAATTTATTCAGTTAGTTGTCCCACTACCAAGAAATCTATTTTTATAACAAATTTATAAATTTGCTATGCATTTTATTAATATTGGTTTGATTTCATTAACAGATTTCCTCCCACTTAGCTCTGTTCTCAAAAATACTTCTGCAAATTGACATTTCTGCCTTCTGTAATTTGTGGTTAAAATGTAAAGAACTAGCTTTTGGTCCACAAAACAAATAAAATTACTTTTTCAAGTGGACCTTTCCCAAACATAAAAACAATCCATTCCCCGCTCTTCCCATTAAAACTGATTTCTCACATATCTAGCTCCAGTTCTAATAATCAGTAATGTTTTCTAGCTTTTGTTCAACCATAAATTTCAAGGTTACACATGACATCAAAAGAAGTTGAGACTGCACCCTTCCTTGGAACAGAATTTAAGACTTAATACTTATTCAACGCCATTTAAAATTAATTACTTCCAACTCTTCATTCAATAATTTCAATGTTTTTTTTGCATGCAAAATGAAACACCACTTCTCACATTTCACCACTGGAGTAACCAGAGCTGAGGGCTGTGCCCAAGGGCATAACTGACTATGTAAGAGCTGAGCACATGGTGTTACTTCCTCAGTCAATGCTTACTGTGATCTTTGGTATTTAATTAAAGTCTGTTGTGGTTGATGGTGACATTCCATAACAAACTAAGAGCTTGTTCCTAAGATAACACATGTAATGGAATTTTTGATTACTGTTTGAGGTCTAGGTCCCTTTTCTGCATTTAAGGCCTGTCGAAATAGTGAATTCCAATAAGCCCCTAAAAAACTTTGTAAGATGGAAGAGCAGTATCAACAGCAAATGAGACAAGAAACAGTAGCAAGCATTCCATGCAAATGCAAGACATTTCCAGCTTTTTCCAACAGACACTGCTAATTGAGGGAAAAATGGACTTCCCTTAAAATACAATACATTTGTTTCTTATGTAACACTGCACTACAGAATCTGAATTAATGCCAATGCTAACCTTTCAAATTTCACATGGTTTTCAAATTTTAATGCAATGAATTTTAAACAAAACACATGAGAAAAAATATCTTTAATAGGGCTGTTCTGCTCTGTGCCACTTGTCCGCCACTTGGAGATGTACTTGTGTTCTAGAAGTACCAGAAAGAAGAAATAACTGATCATGAGTCGTAGCACAGAAATATTACAGAAAATAGTAAAAAACCCATGTAAATCAAGAAACAAAAGTTATTTTTAAACATTCTGCTGTATCCTAAAAGGAGTCAAAGTGCAAAGTTGTATGCATAGTACAAGTCTCTGACCACATTGTCATAACCATGACACCTTCAAAATATGAAGGACCATGCCCACTGTTTGCAGTATCAGAACTCAAATAATTTAGGAGCACCAATGATCTTGAGTGGATAAAGACACCAATGACTCTGTCTTGATCCTAAATGCACAGGTCTTTGTTTTCATTTTGGTACTGAAGACAGGCACCTTCCTCCATTGCAGCCATTTTTTGAAGTGTTTCCAACAACCTCATTTCAGTTTATTTGTGATAGTGGAAAAAAAAATGTTTCATTGATATTAAATATCTATTAAATTAGTGACTTTACAATGTATTTTCTTAATCATTTAACTGTGCAATATCATCATACTTCTGAGACATTTATTTAGGAAAAGCAAGATATATTGAGAAAAAGTAAAGGAACAACACTTGGTCTGATGTTGCAGGAAGGGTTTTTTTCAACAGTAGTGTCAATTTAAGCAGCTTCCAAACAAAAAACACAGAAGGAAAGAGATTAGACTTGTATGGTGCATGTGGGTAATATCAACTCCCCAAACTAAATGTCTTTCTTACAGCTATGATGAACATCTTTGGAGCACTGATTAGGTTATTTGTGCTATGTGTTGTGTATCTTATATAGACACTTGATATGTTATTCTTCTTTTTAGCTTAAAAGGGGACCTATATAGAAACTACTAACACTGTTAGGGGTACAAAATGTCTGTTTGAAACTAACACTTCCTATGAACAACCCAGTGGACATCTGCATTTTGCTTCTTTCTGAAATGGGAGACAGGAAGAAAAGAGAGAGATGTAAGAGAGAGCTTCAGCTGGATGGTAAATGAATCAATCTGCAGCAGCTAATGATTGTGCCTGCACAGCGATGTAGGACCCTGCACACTGAGCCCAGCAGGACTGGTGGCAGGGTAGGTGAGTCTGGCTGTGTGTAAGCCTGAGGGGTGATCCAGCTCTTCCTGTGCCCAAGGGAGGGTGCAGCAGGCTCAGGAGGGGCCCTGTGTCGAGTAAATGGGAGGCCTAGCAGCTTGGGCATAGTCCTGACCACGCATAGTCTACATCTTCCTTCTTGCCAGGCGAGGATTCACAAGAAGTGTTTAAAGCTGTTCCAAAATTCCTGATGATTCAACAGCTGTTTACTTAGATTTGAATGCAATTACTGCACTTGCATTTCACAAACCTTTAAATCAGGCACAGTCTCACACTGGCACCATTGAACCTGGCTTTCATTCATATGGAGCTAAGAGAATCATCAGAGCAATTATCTATACACTCAATCTCTAACAGTTTACAAGTATCTTAGCATGAGGATCTCTGGTTATGATGAGGTTATTTTGTACTATTTCTGTAAACCAAAAAAAAAAATTATTTCAATTTCCTCAATTTGCCAATGCAATATAAATCCTGCATTCCAATCAAAGGGTTAGGTAACCATACCAACAGCATATAACTTCAGAGCAGGAATAAATTTAGAGCCAAAATCAGGAAACACAGCAAAAAGGTGAAAGCATAAAACATACATTTGATAATGTATCTATCATTTAATGCAACCTAAAGGTCTTTTTCCCCCCTTCCTTTCTGTGAGCAGTTATTAATGAAGAAATAAATGAAAATATTCAGCTGGGTTGCTTAATGTTACTGCACACAGAATATTACTTTTGTTTTATGTAAAAAAGAGCCCTGGAAATGTATTCTGCTGTCTGAACTACAGTCAAATATACTGTATCATTCAGATCAGGAATGGAACCATCTTAGTTTATAAAATGAGCATCATATTTACATTCCAGAACCCTGATGGAGTTGGTAGATGTAGCTGCTAATCCACTCTCAATAATATTTTAACAGTCATAACAGTCAAGTCTCCAACGACTGGATAAAAGTGATATCACATTCTCTTTTAACAAGGATGAAAAGAAGGCCCCCATGAACTACTAGTAGGTCAGATATGCCTCAGTGACCAGTAAGAGCATGGAATAGATCCTCCTGGAAGTTATGCTGAAACATATGGATGGCAGAGAGGTGATTAAAGGTAGCCAGCAGGGTGTCACAAAGGGAAAATTGTGCCTAAGATAGTGGCCTCCTGCAATGGAGGGAGAGAGCTACAGAGACAGCCTCAGCTTCTGTAAGACCCTTGGCACACTGTATCCAAGTACAACCTCCTTGCCTCCAATTTGGAGACATACGGGTTTGTTTGACGGCTAGATGGACAAGGAATTGGCCATGTCAAATGAGTTACAATCAACAGTTCAGTCTCCAAGTGAAACCCAACAATGAGTGGTGCTACTCAAGGATGCATACTGCAACAAATAGCATTTAATATCTTGGTCCAGGACATAGATTACAGGATCGGGTGCAAGTTTTCACATGACACCAAGCTGAGTGGTTGATTTGCTCGAGGAATGGAAGGGTCCAGAGGGACTTTGGGACAGGTTGTGGTGTGGGCTCATGTGCACATCATAAAGTTCAACAAGGTCAAGATCCTGTGTCCATGTGTCAGAGCAATGCCCAGTATCCATACAGACTTGGATATTGAGAGCAGCCCTGCAACCCTACAGACTCAGCATCCTGTTGGATGAACAATTTGACATAAACTGGCAATGCTCACTTGCAGATCAGAAAGTCAGTCATATCCTGGGCTGCACAAAAAGTCTGGCAAGCAGAGTAAGGGAGGTGATACTCCCACAGACTTCATTCTTGGGAGAATCCACCTGGAATACTGCATCTGGCTCAGAGGTTGCTGGGACAAAAACGACATGGACGTGTTCAGTGTGTCCAGAAAAAGACCATGAAAATAGTCAGGGTCCTGGACCACCTCTTCTGAGAAGTAAGGCTGAGAGAGAGTTTGGATTCTTTATCTTGGAGAACAGGTGGCTTGAAGACTTTCTTACGGCCTTCCAATATATGTAGGAGGCTTATGAGAAAAATACAGAAATGCTCTTTTCCAGGGCCTGTAGTGACAGGACAAGGGGCAAATGAATAAACATCAATTTAGACTGAACACAACAAGGACATTTTTTACAATGAGGGTAATGAGACACTGCAACAGGTTGCCCAGAGAAGTTGTAGATGCCCACCACATATGACTGTATTTATGTGGCAAACTAAGAGCAGAGGCTGCCTCCATGTAGGACTGACTGCTGGCAAACGCTGAGCCCATCAGAGATGTTGGCAGCACCTCTGGGATAACAGATTTAAGAAAGGGTAAAAACCACTGAATAAAAGCATCTGGGAGAGAGGAACAATAAAATGTGAGATACCAAGGTCAGTGAAGAAGTAGGGGAAGGCAGAGTTCCAGATGCTGTAGCAGACATTCCCCTCTAGTCACAGGAGAATACCATGGCAGAGCAGATACCCAGCCTTCAGCCCACAGAGGACCTCACACTGGAGTGTGTAGATGTGCCCTGAAGAAACCTGCAGCCTGTGGAAAGACAGTGCTGGAACAGAGTCCTGGTAGGAACTAATTCTTATGGAGAGGAGACCACATTGGAGCAGGTTTTCTGGCAGGAACTGTAACCCTGTGTGAGACCCATGGTGGAGCAGTCTGCTCCTGAAGGATTCTATGTCATGAAAAGGATGCATGCTGGCACAGTCCATGAAGAATGCTGGTCCTTGGGAAGAACTCACACTGGAGAAATTCGCAGAGGATTGCCTTCTGTGAGCAGGACCCCACACTGATGCAGGCATGAAGAGGATGAGGAGGGAACAGCAGAGACACTCTGTGATAACCTGCCTTAGGATACAATGTAAGATGTACCCAAAAGTACGTATTCTATCACCTTCTTCATAAACTGTTAAAACCAGGTAGGGCAGTACTCCTTTATCTACTTCATGACTCACCCCTGATAACTCCAGGGGATATCTTCTGTTAATGGGCCATCAAATCTCACTGCAAGACTGATAGAATTACATCATCCATTGTGAGATGCTCCACCCAGGAGGAGGATCCAAGCATTCATACCTGGATATGATCTGACGTTTGGAACACAAAGGGCAGCTTTATCCATGGAATTCCCAGAGGATAAGAGCTCCATAACCACCACTGGATCTTTGGAGGAAGATCAAGCCCTTCTACAGGATCACTGCTTCAACAGAACTACATCTATCATTTCTAGAAGACTGCACCCATTTAATCCGACTGCTACCAACACCCTGGCCAACAGGGTGTCAGGTCGTATTCTGACTCTGTCAGTGTTGCTGTATTAATGCATTTATTTTAATTTTCCTATTAAGTTGTACTGCTTTCATTTCAAACTAGTGAGTAACCTGAATGCAAACCCTATCCTCCCCCATCCCCCTGTGCTTATTGAGGTGGGAGGCAGAAAGCACTCAGGAGTAAAGTTGAGACTGCAAAGAGGGAGGGGTGGGGGAAAGGTGCTTTTAGATTTGTCCTTTTTGTCATCATCCTGTGCTCTTTGATTGGCAATAAATTAATATCACTAAGAGGAGTCTTTTTTTCCTATTACACTAATTGGTGAGTGGTGTCCCTCTTCTTAAAGCACAAGTTTCTTGATGGAGTAGGATTGACAGAGTGGCTTGGTGGGCACCTGATGACCAGTCAATGTCAACCCATCACAAACAACCTGATCTAGTGGAAGGTATTCCCACCTATGACAGGGAGATTGGAATTGAATGACCTTCGAAGGTCCCTTCCGACCAAAACCTTCTAGTATTCCATGATGTTGGAGAAATGTACTTTCCTTTTCTCATGTACAAATGTAACATAAAAACAAAAAAACCCCAAACCACCAAAAAATCCAAAAATACCAAACAAAAAGATCAAACATAAAAAATAAAACAAAGGAAAATAAACTAAGAACTCAAACACACTCCCCCCACCCCCCTTCCCTTACTTACTCATATATTTGCTTTTTAAATCAAATTCCTGTCTTTCTGTCTATCTTTTTTGATTATTACGTTTTGGTCAGTTTTGCTGAAATGGATGACAAGGGTCTGCACTACAAACAGTGGCTTTCTAAATGAAGTACATTTGTAAGTGCATAATTTTAACAGCTTTCTTGCTGCCATTATTATTAGTCACTTTTCTGCAATGGATTAGAACCAGAGGGCTAACATGAATAATATAATTTGCTAATACAGATGCTGTGCAGCTGCTCTTACCAGAGCATGCTAATGATAAAATGTGAAGGTCCGGTATTTCTAAATTGTGTATGATGACATTTGAGTAGATCACTAGAGTAACCACAAATTCTCTTGTTGATCCGGGTTCTGGCAACAAGTCCTTTGTTCTATTACTTGTTAAAGCAGGGAGTAAAACTGCTACCTCAATAATTTGTGATGATTTTTCATTTAAAGTTCAGCATCCACTGAAAGAACAGGCTATGAAAGAAGGCAGCCTGAGCTGTTCAGCAGGAAAGTGAGTAATCTAACCCACCATTATACAGAAACAGCCACAATGGGAGGGACATGGAAAGGTTACATCTATTATGTTTTACAGTTTTACTAAACTGAGTATAGAAACTCTGTTTCTATACTTACCAGGACATAATCTGGCATATACCAGTAACATAAGAAAGTTGCCCCTAATAAGGCAATCATTCAAGATTGGCTCATTGTCTTGTAATATTTTGGGCATTTGCCATATTCTGATTTAATAAAAATTCAACAGTACAATAGGTACAAAAAAAAATTTCTCTTCAAAAGGGATTTTTCAGTGAATAAAGCATCTGGAATGTTTTAAAAGGAATCAGGATTCCCAAATGCTAATGGGAAAACCAGGCATTTGTGAAAACAAAAAAATTACTATAAAACTATGAAACGTGGAAGGAGAGAGTGGCATAATTTCATCTGAAAATTAAATTACTAATTTATAATTTATAAGAATTTATAATAAATTCTCTTATGGGAGATTTAATTTATGCATTCAAGTCTATTTTTTATCAAACACTGAACACATGAACAACTCCATTGCACAAAAAAGCAGAAACACTGGCAGTAAGAGTAGTATTATAAGTAACAGAGAAATACACAGTACCAGTACCCCCTATAAAAACACTAAAAATGTAGAAAGTAACACAGTATTTTTATTTGCAATTAGGGCTGTTTTATTTGTCACACTAAGGATCATTGCTGCCTATGAATCCCTCAAAATATTTCTATCTCTTTCTGTACACTACCATATCACATCTATTGATAAAATGGAGCTGTATTGGGAAATGGCTATTTGTGAAAAATGCAAAGGTGAGAGAGGCAAGTTTCCTACAACTGAAATACATTTGATTAAAAAAATGCTGTCTAAGGCTAGCACTACAGCACATTCAGGACAATACAGGAGAGAAGCAACCCAGAAATGAAACTAATTTATTAATTTTGTCTACAAGTAATTTTTACTACTTGAAGGAGAGGAATCAAGTTTTCATTCCAAGCTTTTTAGAGAGCTTGCCTTTACAAAACATCTGATTTTTTTTCTCGATTCAACCTATTCCCTTAAATTAAGTAAAAAGAAGTGTGGCTTCTAACAGGAGTGTTGCTTTTTACATCACGATTGAAATATATAAGGTCATTTCAACTTGAACAAATAAAATAAGACTTGTACTTACCGATATGTCATCACTAAAATCTATTTCATCCAAATCAAGGTATTCAGGAGCTTCCATTATTCTCTTATGGACATTTTGGGTGAGTCAGCACATTAGTAAACACCTAATTAAGAAAAAATTATTGTATTTAGAGAGCCAAAATCACACAGAAGAGTTTTCATATAGTTGCTACAATACTGAAACATTTAACTTGAATAGTAAAATGTTTCATAACTTAATCTTAGAAGATAAGTACAATTTACCACCTCTACTCAGCATATTGTAAAGCAACATTCCAATTTTCTGGGAAAATAGCTAAATGCTATGGAAGTAGAAGTAAAAAATACTTGGTTCAGCATCACTCAGTCCCTCCAGAAGTTCACTACAGGTGTAAAGACCTAAGCTGTTGAACACCCTCATGACCTTGCAACCATAGCTGTGTTAAGGATGTGCCTTCACAAAAGGATGAGACATTTCCCCACTGCAATTCCTGTTACTCTGCCCAAAATGGCAGAAAAGAACTGAGATTCCTTCTGTGCACAGACAACAAAGTCCTATCACACCTTATCTCTGCTTACAAGCAGACTAACACACAATGCAGCCAGTGCTTTACAGATTAATGATTTACCACCCCTCAGGCTCTGAGTGCACATCCCCCAGAACTGTACATCTGAATTATATCACGTGCACTAATTATCAGGGGCATTAACCATTTTCTTACAGCAAGAGGAAAAGAAGAGCAAATTATCTTCCAAAGCAAGAAATTTGTCTGGAAAAGTCAATTATTAGATCTGAATAAACTGAAGCTCCAACAATCAGAATATCAAAGACAATAAACCCCTCATTGCCAATCTTAACTACAATGAAGGTGTGTATTATCACTACAGACAAGTGAGACGGAAGTAAAAGTAGAAAAGGAAGGTATTTTAAAGGAGGCTGAAAAACAAAAGCACAATGCATTTTTAAATAATGTGGGACTACATAAGGATTAAGTATTACTATAGAAGAAAATTAAACCCTCCAATACTTGCATACAACAAAGGAAACACCTTAAGGAAAAAAAAAGACACAAACCCAATTTATTCATATGACAACTACCAAGACATATGCTTATGAATAATGAAATCAGCTGTGTAGGCCTAAATAAAACCACTGTGCGAAAATTTCACATGCATTTAAAAATTACCTAGATAAGGGGTCTGAAAAAAAAGCTTTTCTGTAAGTGTCAGACAAAACAGAACGTCAGTAATTTATCTCCCTAATAATACACTATCCAAGCACAAAGCTGACCTTACTACACCTGTTCTTGAGAAGCTATTAGAAAGAGAAACAGTAGGCAAAACTCATGTAATATGCTGAAATAGATGGAAAAGCAAATTTTTGTTTCTCACCAAGTTACTGAAGCACTATGAGCATCATTTTCTCATTAAGTGAATGTTCCAGTTTTGGCTGGGGTGGAGTAATTTTCTTCACAGCAGATAATATGGGGCTGGGATTGGGACTTGTGCTGGAAACAGAGTTGATCATTCAGGGATGTTTTTATTACTGCAGAACAGGGCTTACATAGAGCTAAAAATTTTTCTGCTCCTTACCCTACCTCTCTGTGAGCAGGCTGGGTGTGCAAAAGGAGTTGGGACAGCCAGGACAGATTATCCCAACTAACTCAATGAGATATTCCACAGCAGATGACATAATAATCTGCATAGAAAGCTGAAGCAAAGAAAAAGTTTGATGAAGTTTGTGTCTTCCCGTGTCAGTGTTACACATGATAGTGCCCTGATCTCCTGGAGATGGCTGGCCAGCTCATGTAAAATGGTGAATTAATTCCTTGTTTTGCTCTGCTTGCATGCACAGCTTTTGCCATCTCTACTCAACTGTCTTGATCTCAGCCCAAGGGTTTTCTCACTTCTACTCTCCAAGCAATTGTGAGGTGACACTGCAGAGGACAGCAGCATGTAAGAACAACCTCAACTGCCTACAATTTTCTCTCACTGTGACTGTTAGACTTGAGTGAAGCAGCGGGAAAAGGCTGCAGAAAGGTAAAACCAGAAGTGTCTCTATCGTGAAACTCATCAGAAGCTTTTTATTTTGCATATTCCCAAATGCAAAGTTTATTCTCAGAGAGACCCACTAAAATCAGACAAAGGCCTGACAATGAAAGGAAATAGCTATTGTGAAAAAGCACGACACAGTAAAGTCTACAAATTTCTGCATTTCAGATTTTCGTTAACAGAAACACAAAGTATCAGTATATTTTTTACGCATTTACGTATTTGGTAGACATTACAGCTAAATTGTGCACTGGTAATGTATTGCAGTGATTAGCAAGGCAAGGTTTTGGAAGTGGGAGAGTTACAAAGTTGGCTCCTGAGAGAAGATGCTAGAAGTTTCTGCTGTGTCTGATGGAGCCAGCTCCAGACAGAGCACTCCATGACAGATCCATTGCTGATCAGACATCAACCCGTCAGTGATGGTGGTGGCACCTCTGGGGTAAGTTTTAGGGAAGGGAAAAAAATTACTGTGCAACAGCAACCAGGAGAGAGGAGTGAGAGAATATGAGCAACGGCCCTGCAGACACCAAGGTCAGTGCAGGAGTGAGACTAGGTGGTCCAGGTACCAGAGCTGGAATTCCTCTATAGCCCAAAGTGAAGGCCATGGCAGGGCAGCTGTGTGCCTGCATCCCACGGAGGAGCCTGTAGAAGACCTCAAAGGAGGTTGGAAGCTGTGACCACACAGAAAGTTCATGCTGGAGCAGGGTCTTTGCAGGACCTGTAAGCATGTAGAGAATGGAGACTGCAGAAGCAGTTTGCAGGCAGGACTTGTGACCTTTCTCCAGAGTAGAGACTAGCTGTCAGTCTATCACTGTGACTACTGACATCAGCTCAAACCAAATTATTATTAGTTTTTGAAATAAGACAAAGGCTGACTATTATGACAAATGTATTTGACAAATTCTGTCTGTATATGCCAGCTACCAGAGGGTGGCTGGACACTGGAGCAGGTTTCCCAGTGGTCACAGAACCAAGCCTGATGAGCTCAAGGTTTATTTAGACAATGTGCTCAGACACAAAGTGTGACTCTTGGGGCATTCTCTGTAGAAAGCTGGATTTTATCATCCTTTTTTGGTCCCCTTGTAACTCAGAATATTTGCATTATTCTGTATGTACTGTCCAAGACAAATTAAAGGACTGTGTTACTACATAAGGTGATTAATGTATTTAGTAGGGATGAGCATTAAAATATAAGTTTAAAAGTTAAAAATATATATGGACAATATAACATAGAAATAGTTGAAAACAAACCAAAGCTTCAATGAGTTTCTGTTTTCCACTGGAATTAAATGTATTAAAGCTGTTCACCCACTACATTTAAAAGTCAACAGCAGAAATAAATAAAGCTATTTTAAACATCTCATATAAGGAAGAATCAAGAAGTGATCCAGGGTTTTTATTTTCAACAAAAATTGCAATTGTTCAGTTAAAATTAAATTATAATTTTTAAGATGAGATTTTGAAATAATTTTTTAAAAGTAAAATTAAATGAGTCACATAAAAATTATTCAGTTCATAAAAACCCCCAGTAAAAAAAAACAACTCCATAGCTTTAGTAAAATAACTATTATTCCTGGTTACCACATATCTCAAGATTCAGAACAGAAAGATATCAACCTTTCAAAATTATTATTTCATTCCAAATTGGAAGAAGCCATTGAAGGAAAAGAAATTTGCTGTATCCATGCAAGGATACAAAGACTGGATTCCACCTAGTGAAACAGAAATCCCATTAAGTACACAGTCCTGTATTACTACTTCCCCACATCTTATCTTCTGTCTTTTCAAAACTTAAAAGACTATGAAACACACAAAGGCTGAAGAAGTCAGTCAATAACCAAACCAAAGACATTTTCTCTGTGGAAAGCTTGCTGAAAATAGTGTTCAGTTATATGAAAAGAAAGGGCAAGAGATGAATGTATTAGCTTTGCTACAAGATTTTTTTTTCTTTCTTAACAAAGTAAAATTGAACAGCACCTCAATTCAATTATTATGACTAAATAAGATTTCTCATGACTATACTTGGAGTTTTATGCAGAAGGTGTACTTTCTGGATACAATTTAACACAGAAGAAGTCCACCATGCATAATCCAAACCATATGGTAAGGATGGTACTCAGAGCTGTGACTATTTTGAGAGCTTAGTGATGGGTGAATCCAGCACAACACCAGAAGCAGAAACAATCTGAATAGGATTCACAGGAGGATCATAAGCCCAACTGGTCAAATTCAAGGTAGAAATAATTGCAACCAAAATTACAGCTGCTAGCAGCGGCTGATATGAGATGAATAATGTGTTTTCAGTACCAACATCAAAGCAATACAGATGCCTGTCTCTAGCTTGTCAGCAGAAATGTCTGACATTTAACCTATAAATGTTCCTAACTGTATTTTGGAAGCTAGTAATTTAATATTCCACAAAATTTTAACCGCAAAAAGGGCATTTCCTCTCTGGCAATTTGACTTGCAGAGAGACATATGCACACACATGTATGTTTTATACAGGTTAAAGAAATTTGGTTGGCTCTCAGAATTCACAACTAAAAGAATACCACATAAACATCACCCACATGTGCTGGGGAAAAAAGTGTCTTTTTACAATTTTGTGAACCAGTTCACCAGGAGAAATCAAGCTAAAAGCTACTACAAAGAAATGGGTAATACCAGAATTATTGGTAGAATAACATATTGCATATGTTTCATTGCAACAGATAGCAATAATTGAAACCAAATTCATCCTTCTCCTTTTCAAACACAATGTTTTTCCAAAACAGATTTCCTCTGCTGTTTTCCTTCTCTGCTAAAACTAGACACCTGAGCTCAAATCCTGTTGCTAACATTCAGTAAAATCAGAGGAATTAGGGAAAAAAGGGACAAAAAGAACAATTTCTAGAATATTACTAATACTAGTATTAGATGCAGCAAACAAATCCATCAACTCCGGCAAACACTAAAAATCCTCTCTGGATGACTGTACATATTTTCAAGATTGCTTACAATTGTTCACAGATTTAGTTTCTAAGGCAGACCAAGCCTTGGATTTTTCTTTCCACACAGTCTCAGTCACACCATCAGAAATCCCTAGGGCCCAGTGTGCCTTTGGAAGATGAAGTAGACTCAGTGCAGGAACAGAATGCTTTAAGAGTCATATGAGTCCATCGCATAACCCATACTAGTGCTCATAGGCAAGAACAAGGCCCTACCGGCGAGCTTTTCCTGTCAGACAATTAACTGAGGGAATGAGGAGACTGGCATAGGAGGCAGGGTATGTGCAGCCAGCAGGTTCAGGCTCTTGTTCGGACTGTTCAATGCAGAACTGAGCAGCGTGGAACAAAACAATGTAACTGGGAACAAAACAACGTAAATGATTTGTAGCGATGCCTTTGCCACAAGGCTGTAGTGAATTCGGTAGCTTCTAAAGCAAACTGAGCCAGTGCCTCAGACAAAAGCAGTCTCAGTGTAGCATGTGAGACTAAATCCGAGATTGAACACAGGGAAAATGTCCTTTACTGAGCCAAAATAAAACATGTAATTGAAAAGGCATAATTTTAATTATTCATGGATACATAAAAAAAAAGAACAAATAATAATAAAAGATCTGCTGTCAATTAAATCTTTATTTCATTTGTAACTCAAAGAAATCCTGCTAAATGCCACATGGGATTTTATTTTCCACATGTCAGAACTACTTGACAAAATATTTGGGGATTTACTTAAACTTTCAACCAAATATAAAGTGAATCAGATGTAAAATACTTTTAAGTTTCCTTTAGCACAGTTAATATTAAAGATTAGGCTTTAAATGCCAGAATGTCATGACAGTTGCTTTTTAATTAGGGGATACGGTTACATTTTTCAATTATAGGTGTAAGATAACAAAATAAACATATGGTTGTTCCCTAAGCATCAGAAGCTCTAGTAGCTCAAGTTGAACAGGATCTGTGGGCAGAAATGAAAGACACTATATCTTTAATTTAAACACACAGTATGTGTTTCAACTAATGCTTGAAATCTGGTAAGCATCTGACTTTTATTCCCTACCATTAAGAAATACCAAGATCATACCCCAAATTTCTTCACTTTCAAACAAACAGAACAGTGTAACATTACATTATGTAAAATTTATTCATCATGCAATGAAAAGCCCAGCACACAATTAAATCTATTGTTGAGGAAGGGATGTCAGCACTAGGAAATGCCTAAAACTGAATTCAGTTCCTCCATCCTCATATTCTACTGTAACACCCAAGATCTACAAACAATTAATTTGGCCTTCCACCTCTATTTAATACACAATGTGCAGAAAGCAGTACAAGTAAGTCCATGAGCACTGCCACAGCTGGGGGATGTGAGAACTGGACTGCTGAATGAAGGCAAGAAAGCTTAGCTACCCTGGGCTACACTACCAGCTCTTTAGCTATGCCATCACTACTTATGCTCCCTGATACCTGGTGTGTGCTGTATCCTGTTAGAGATTACATGTTCTTTGAGACAGGGATTGCTTGGTCACTGTGCATTTGTCTGGCTTTTTGTATTGCTGGTGTCCCTGTCCATTAACAGAGCTTTGTGCTGCAAGAGTAATCCAGTTAAATATAAACATAATGCAAATACATTAGAGTGAGCCCTGGAAGAGGACACATTTGAAGATCTGTAGACAACATCTTTATTCACAAAATGCAGACGGTGCCTTTGCAGTTGATAAGTGTCGAAGTCAAAGAGGAAGCACCAAACACATAGAAAGCATTAAGCATACAGGAAGCATAGTTTTATTAGAACAGAAGAGAATAGTTGAGTTGAAAGTTGAAAAATGATCATACCATGACCATTTAGGTATGAGTAAATGATTAAATTTAACACTATATATATGTACTCTTAGAAAAGAGCCCAGCTTCTAACTCATATTTCTATTATCTTCATAATCTCTAAAGGGGAAATTACTTGGATATAATCAATAAATTTTTAAGCAACATGATTTTAGGAATATAAAGAGTGACAATGAAGCTCAAAAGGAGGCTGATTTCCTTTGCAAGTATACCACTTTAACTTCATGCATTCAAATAAAATGGCAATATGATACATGATTATAGTATGTCAGTATTTTTAAGTCATATAAGGATTTGTGATAATACAATGTACTCTGAACGGCATTGTGGAACCAATTTTTGTTACCCTCTAGATTTCTCAAAGTATTTTTTCTGACTATGTGATGTAACATTTTTTTCTACAACTTGTTGTTGAAATTACCTATCAATCAAGTCAGATCTTAAACATAAAAATATATAGGGAAGGCTCAATAGGAGTGGTAGGATTTAAGAGTTAAGATGAATTTTAAATAACAATTCATTGGAAAAAAAATTAAAAGGAAGTTACAGTGAAGCTGGAAAAATTTGTGATTTATTTCAGTGAAGGAATGTATTCTGCAAGCAGGATTACCTAATCCCTTATCACATTTATTCAGGAATACTCCTGAGTTTAAAAGTTCACAACAGCAATTCATAATAGTATGATACCTCTAAGGCAAGTAAAACCAAAAGTACTGCTTTTAATCACCACTCAGGTCCTATCAGTGCACAAGCTATACAGATAGGACAGAAAGACAGAATTCAGCAAAGCACAGTTTTCCAAGACCAAAAGATGCTATTTGCAAAGTTTTACTTCAGAAAAATTCTGCATTCCAGACATATGGAAACAATCCACCAACAGCCCTGAATAGTCCCAAATACTGAGCCCAGTTCTGTTCCTAATGAAGCGAGCGTACAAAGAGGACTGGTTTAAGATAAGAACAAACTTATTTACTCCTGGCCAAATGTAGTTGAACTTTTCCTGGTTATATACCCAGACCTTGAGAACATGTGTTCTTCCATATTGGTTTCATATAAAGGGCAGGACTGTCCCACCCTGCTCTGCACTGGAGCGACCTCACCTCGAGGTCTGCATGCATTTTTGGGCACCTCAATATAAGAATGATCTAAAGCTATTAGAAAGTGTCCAAAGGAGAGATATGAAGATGGTGAAGGGTCTTGAGAGGAAGCCAGAGGAGGTGCAGCAGAGGTCACTTAGTCGGTTTCACCTGGAGAAGAGGAGAATGAGGGAAGACCTCATTCCTGTTCTGCAGTTTCTCCGTGAGGGGAAGCAAAAAGGCAGACAGTGATTTCTTCTTTGTGGTGACAGTGACAGGATTTAGGAGAATGGCATGAAACTCTGCTAGGGGAGGTTTAGGTTCCATATCAGGAAAAGGTCTTTCAACCAGAGGATGGCTGGACACTGAACAGGCTCCCCAGAGAAATGGCCACAGCACCAAGCCTGACAGAGCTCAAGAACTGTTTGGGTAATGATCTCAGATACAGGTTGCAATTCTTGGGGCTGTCCTGAGCAAGGCCTGGAGCTGGACTGTGATGATTCTTGTGCTTATTTACTGACTCGGGATTTTCTACACTTAAATGATTCTATTATTCAGTCCCATGGAGCCTTAAGAGGGATGCACAATTCGCACAATTTCTGCATCCCAGAAAGTCAAACATGTCCAAACGAAAAGCAGTGTGACCACCAGAATCTCCAGGAGATTATACCCTTCTACTCTGCTCTCATGAGATTCCATCTCAAATAGTGTGACCAGTTCTAGGATCCTCATTTCTAGGCTCCTGTAGACCCATTTTTGGTGGGTCTGCAGGAGGGCCATTAAAATAATTAAAAGGAGGGAAAAACTTTCTTACAAGAAAAGCCCAAGAGAGTCAGGGGTGTTGAATATGAAGAAGAGAAGGGTCCGAGGAAACCTTACTGCTGCTTTTCAATACTTCAGAGGGGGCTTGCAAGAAAGACGTGGACAGATTTTTAGTAGAGACAGTAGGATAGAACAAAATATAATAGTTTGTTTAAACTAGACATAGGGAATAATTTTTTTGCAATGTGGTGATGAAACACTGGAACAAGTTGACAACTTGTTATCTGCCAACTACCCTGTCAACATTCAAGATCAGGTTGGACTGGGCTCTCAACAACCTGATCTGGTTGAAGATGTCCCTGCTTATTGCAAGGGATTTAGATTAGATGACCTTTCAAAATCCTTATGATTCTATGATTTTGAAGAAGTCATGTGGAAATAGGTAATAATAAATGGTTCACCTACTCTTCTACTTCCATGAAATTAAAAAATTCATCACAACCTCAGGCACTTTAACATCAAATATATGTAACTTCTATAAAGACTGACATCTGTAAGATGTGTGTCAGCATAAACAGAGTGAAGATAAAGCATGCTTATTATGATACAGTTCCTCATGTTTTTTGGGGCTTTTTTTAGCACATTGAAAAATACTTCAAAAAACTTCCTGCAAGTATTAGCCTAAGGATGACATCTGAGCTGCAGTAACATACAAGCAAGCTTTGCCATTGATATCTGTGTGTCTAAGATGCAAACCACCTTAGCACAAGGAGTGTCTATTTGGCTGCTAGAAGCACCTCCTTGCTTTTTAAATTCTGGTCCATTTAGTTGTCTTATGAACAACCATTACATTAATATTAAAAGAGAGTGATTCTAGTCCTTCACTTCCAAAATAACACAGCAACCTAGCAAGAAGAAACTAATATTGAGGCTACTGGGTGATCTGACAAATGGAAGAGTTATTTTTACTGTACTCCAACTGGAAAGGCATCTGCTTACTGCAAACCACCTCAGATTTCTTATTAAAAACCCATTCTTCTCACCCAATAGTTTTATATTCCTTCAATATTCAAGCATAAAGAAACATGGACTCCAAGCATTCAGCCAGAAATATTCACTTGAGCATTTTGGAGTGAGGCCTAGAAAAAGAAACTTTAGCCTTGAAAGAGAAACCTTAGCAGTTGGAAATTAATAGCTTTTATTTCAAAATTGTCAAAGCATATGATTCAAGCACTGTAAAAAACTTGATACACTGTCTGCTTAACTTTGATGATAGGATCAAAACAAATAAGAGATCAGCTGATCTGTTCAAGAATATTTAACTGGCTGTAGTTGATTAATTTATGGTTTTATTCCCTTTGAAGTACTACATGGTTATTTGGTCTTAATATGAAATATCCCACAGTCATGCAAAATTAATACACTTATCTCACTGCAATCTTGCTTATATGGCAATTGTTTCAGTTATTTCAGACCAGCTAACTCCTTCTATATGCTTTAGGACTTACTGACGTGCAGATCAAATCCAGATCAAACCACCTCCCTTTGTAAATAATGTACATACATATATGTGTAAAAGCAGAGGAAGAGAGGGCAAAAACCTCATTAGAAGATAGAGCAAGAATAAACACTACTTCATTATCACAACTTGTTTCTACAATCACTACTGTTGGTAGTGATCTCCAGTGGGACAGTGGCCACACTGGACACTCTGTGTTTGGAGTGAAACACACAGCTGTTGCCTCGGATGTAGTCCCAGACAAACTGTGAGAAAAGCGGGTGGTGGGATTTACTTCAGGTTCTAACATCTTAACTTTTGCACTAGAAGTGGAATCGGGTCTGGCTTTGACACTTTCCAGTTGTCAGCTGATGACAGTAAGAAAAGTATTGTGTTATCCAGGTACCAAACACAGAGGTACAGCTTCTGCTGAGTGTGCTGCAGCAGCATCCTTTCCTCTTCATAGTGACATGCTGTTATAATTGCACACAGGGACCAAAGAGTAACTTTAACCATAATGTCTATAAGCTCATTCCTTCTTTAGTAATTTTCCATATTAAAAAAAGACTCTGCCTGCAAGAGGAGATTAAATGAACCAATGCACTATTCATTCTTAGCCATTTTTTTTTTTGTTAATGGCTATTAAACTAGTCCAGCATGGCAAACAGCCTGTAGTTGTACTTATTTCTACTGCTGCTTTCATGACACTTACCTAAGATGTGGTGTATTACTTCCTGCCAGCCACTGACCCTACCTGGGCATGAGGGCTGCTCCCCTGACTTGTTTAAAAATGGTCTTTAAATGGTAATGAACTTCTGCTTCTTCCTTTATGCTACTCTGTGAATATGTATTTATTGTCATGTTATCTTCAGTTACTATTTGTTTTCAAAATGGATTTGCTCATTAAACATTTTTGAGTCAGCATGACTCTAAAAATAACAAAATGTTTCTGCTTAGAAACATTTG
Source organism: Chloebia gouldiae (assembly GCA_003676055.1). Taxonomy (NCBI): domain Eukaryota; kingdom Metazoa; phylum Chordata; class Aves; order Passeriformes; family Passeridae; genus Chloebia; species Chloebia gouldiae. Next base: position 2,467,265 of record QUSF01000051.1, on the reverse strand, counting down.
TGCACAGAAAATAATAATTCTCAAATCTCTATTACAAGAGAAATATTGAAGTCCATTTGAAATTACATAAATGTAAATTTAAAAACCTGTCACCCAGAAGCATAAGAATAGTTGCAAATAAAGCAATCTACTTAAAGTGTGAAATTCTTATAATTAATATATGAAATGTCCACTTCCCACAAAAAAAAACCAGCATCATTTCCATGAAACAGAATCTATTTTCTCAAAAATAGAGGTTTACTTGAGGTAAACACTGCATTTACTAAAAAAACTGTAACAGCAAAAACTCAAAAATTATTTTCCATCAACAAAAATCAATTTTTATAAAAAAGAATATTCATTTTCTCAAAGAAAAAAAATATAAAAATGAGCAAAGACATTTTAATAGCTTTATATATCCTCAGAAATAACCAGCAGATAGATCAACATTATCACCCAAAATAGCAGCATGAAAAAGGCTGGAAGGGTTTGCCTGAGTTTGCTTAGTTCAACCCCTCTGCTCACACAAGGTCAGGTAGAGCAATTTAAATCCAGGACTGCACCCAGCTGGTTTCTGAATATCTCTAGGAATGGACACTCAAAAATGTCCCTGGTCTAGTGTGTGTACAGCCTCACTGCAAAAAAGCATTTCCTTGTGGAATTTCATGTGTTTCACTTTGTGCCAATGGTCTCTTGTTCTATCAGCGTGCACTGGAGAAGCCTTTATAGAGAAGAGCATCACTCTTCTCCACTCTATTTCAGACTGGAAGAGAGAGGGCTTAGGGACTACCTTTTTGTGGCCTTCTAGTTCCTGAAGGGAGCCTACAAGAGTGATGGAGAGGAACTATTAATAAGTTAGTGACAGGAGAAAAGCAATGATTTCAAACTGAAAAAGGGTAGATTAGAAAGAGCTTTAGATTAGCTATTAGGAAGAAATTCTTCAATGTGAGGCTGGTGAAGGACTAGAACAGGTTGTGAAAAGAAGTGGTGGATGCCCCATGCCTGGAATGCTCAAGGCCTAGTTGGAGATGAAGAATCTCAGGTAGTGAAAGTTGTCCCTCCCCATCATTGTGGGGCATCAACCCAGCACCACCACTAATTCCTAAACCACTAAACCACATGATCCAGTGCCCGATCCAGATCCCTCTTAAACACCTTCAGGGATGGTGACTGCACTACCACCCTGGGCAACTTATCCCAGTGCCTGACCCTGCTAACAGGAAAACAAATTTTTAATATCTAATCTAAATCTCCCGTGCCTCAATTTAAGGCCATTTCCTCTGGTCCTGTCATTGGAGGCACAGGAAGGGACCAGCCCCATCCCACAACATCCAGAGAGTTGTAGAGACACATGAGGTTTCCCTCTCTCCTTGAGACTAAACAAACACATCTCCCTCAGGAGTTCCTCACAAGACATGTTTTCTAGACCTTTCAAGATCCTTGCTGCCTGTCACTGGATGTGCTCCAGCACCTCCATGTCCTTTTGAAAGTGAGGGGCCCGGAATTGAACTCTAGGTGTGGCCGCATCACTGCTGAGTACAGGGGAAGACCACACACTGGCTCATATTGAGCCAGCTGTCAAACAGCACCCAAGGTCCCTTTCTGCTGAGCAAGCAGCTTTCAAGACTCTTCTGCCCAAGTCTGTGGTTCTACAGGGGATTATTGCAATCCCAGTGCAGGATCTGGCATTGGGGTTGCATCTGAACATCCTGCAGTATCCTCAGCCCACTGACCAAGTCTGTTCAGATCTCTCTACAGAGCCTTTATAGCCTCCAGCAGATCAACACGCTCACACAACTTGGTGCCATCTGCAAATTCACTGAGACTACCCTCAATCCCCACATCCGGATCACCAACAAAGATGTTAAAGAGAACTGGCCCTAAAACTGAGCCCCGGGGAACACTGCTAGGGACAAACTGACAACTGGATTTGCTCCATTCACCTCAGCTCCCTGGGCCCAGCCATCCAGCCTGTTTTTTACCCATTGAAGAATACACCCATGCAAGCCAGCTTTTCTAGAAGGATACTGTGGGAGATAGAGAATGTTTTACTTATGTCTAGACAGACAATGTCCACAGCTTTCCCTTCAACTACTAAGCAGGTCACTTTGTCACAGAAAGTGAATAAGGCTGGCCAAGCAGGAACTTCACTTCATAACTCCATTCTGGCTTGATTCCCTGGTTGTCCTGCATGCGCAATAGCTCTCAGGATGATCTCTTCCATGACCTTGCCCAGGACCAAGGTTAGGATAGCTTAACCTTGTAGACAGTGTAGGAGGATGCTCTGCCCTGGAATGTGGTTCAGCCACTGGACAATATCCTATTTGCAAGGATGTAATGGATTGAGAGGGAGAGCAGTAATGGATTGAGAGGGAGAGCCATATGCTGCTTTTGGTGTTGAATTATGCTAGAACCAATCTGGTTCACTAAACCTGAATTAATATCCTGATTACTGAGGTAACTGGAGACATGTGATTGGCAATCAATCACTTTAAACTATGAAAGTCCAGTCCATTCTCATGTTGTTAGGTTCTTCTAACATTCTTGCAGTATATATGAAATTTCCTCCTCGAAAGTGGGACTTCCTCTTCGAGGATACTCCTTGAGGCTGAAAGAGATCTGCCCACAAGCACTGGTATTGTGAGTTATATCAATCTCTACTTAATGTTTATTTTTGCCAGCTTTAGTATAATTCCTTTGATATAGTACAGTATCTTATCTTATATGCTAGTAGTAGTTTTAGATTTTATACTGTGTAGTAAGTGATTCTGATTGAGATATTTTGTCTGATCATTTGTCATCATAAATAATACACTTTATACATCTGATATGCCACTTTTAATTCTGTGAGATAAAGTTAGTAAACTGTTGACAAAAGATTGGAGCTATGATTGGAATCAGCTGTACCCAGGCTCCTCTTAAAAGGAGTTTAGAAAGCAGGGAGGTCTTTTCTGCCCCTCATGACTCAACAGCACAGCTTCTCTAATAAACTTCATCTGAAGCTCCCACTCCCACCTGTGATGGACTGACAGGCCTGTAGTTCTCTGGATTATCTTGTAAATGGGCACTATATTTGCTAATTTCCAGTCAGCTGGAACTTCTCCACTAAAACAGGACTGCTGCTAAATGATTGAGAGTGATTTGGCAAGTTCTTTTGCAGTTCCCTCATTATTTTGGGGTGTATCCCACCACAGCCCATGTTCCTTAAGGTCCCTCCCAACCCAGGCCTTTCTACAATTCTATGATTAACAAGTGCTTTCCAACTCTTCTTTCCAGGGCTGTACCCATGGGATTCTTTCAAGCAGGTCTCTGAAGTTGTGTATGGAACAGTATTGGTGGCTTTTATATTAACAACGACTTCTTCCTCTAAGCCTTTTTTGTAAATGTGTGTGAAACTCAGTAATAGGAAATTGATATTTCAAACATAGGATATCCTAATGCTAGTAATGTAAGATATCCCACACTAAGAACTATTCCAAGAAAGAGATGAAGACTAATTTTGCATTTTTCCAGGTTGGCAGGGTTTCAGTGCTTTTTCATTCTCATGTCCTTTTTATATATTGAAGTATTTAGCAGAGATAAGAACAAGAAAGAGATAATGCTGTTATGCTGTTAAAAGGCTTTTTAGCAGATGCAGAAACAGAAATACCTATCAAAATAATTGTTTGCATAATCATGACATAAACAAGCTGCAATTAGACTGTACTTATAATTTCATTATGCTGCTCATTATGACCAAGATATCCTGTTTGTTCTGCCTGTTCAAACATAAAAAAAACCAACCCTTCATAAAAGCAATTCTTTAATAGTGTTTCAGAAGGAAGCTGTAGCTGGTAAACACATGTTCTTATGGGAAATTGCCATAATCCTGACTATATCCCAGCAGGCTCTGAAAATATTTCTCACAAAGTCTCTTAAAATCTACCACATATGTACAGCAGACTGTGTTTCACATCCTTTTAGAGAACTTGTGAGATTAATGAAGAGGACGTTAAACTTGCTTTTCCTTCCAAATGTCTACCTCTTGCAACAGGTATTCTGTAGTATTTATTTTCTCTCCTATTTTCATAGTTTCTGCACTACCATGAATCAGTAAAAGAGGCTGTGAAAGTTTAAAACTAGACCCCCTATTGACAGTGTTTTACCGTGAACTTCTTATGGAGCCTATCCAACACACAAACTATTGATAAATGCATTTCTTTACGTTTGTACCACTAAGTTCCAACCATTCTGCCAGGGCAATTATCAGAGAAATCAATACACTTGCTATTTTTTATGTGGCTGTTAAGAGGTTTTGAAGATCAATACAGTAGTTAGTTTTTATATGGCTACTAAGAGGTTTTGAAATGGAACTCACTTTTTTCTTTTTCTTTTTTTTTTATTACTATTGACTGATGTGTCAAAAAGAACACAAACAGACCAATACAGCTCCCTTACTAATTGTCATTCAGCTAAATATCTATAAGCCATTAGAGACATTTAAAAGTCACAAATTTCTGGATGAGGAACACTAACATTGATGAAAATTTTAATAAACTTCACCATTTGAAAAATGTAGATCACTCTTCACAATCTAAAATGAACAGAACGGTTTTCTCAACTATTTTTTATTCACTTCTTCTTAACTGAGTTTTTGCCCTCTTGCATCAAACAAGACAATTCAGTTAGAGAAAATGAGACCACATTATAGACATGGAAAAATTCTCAGTGCAACCAGAGAAAAATTCAAGATGTATCTTGATGTTTTTATTTTAAATATAGTTTATTTGATATTCCAAATCAGAAATCTAGCAATTAGACTTTCTGAAAAGCTCTGTGATCCAGTATCACCTACTGTAATTATCTATTTTTATCAAAACCAGAATCAGTAGAAATTAGAAGTCTGCCAGGACTACTGTGTACATTGTCTCATACGTCATCTTCTTTTTAAATTGTTGTTTTTTCTGGAATTGTTTACCAAACATATCAACAGTCATGCTTCATTGTCTTCTACTCATTGGAACAAAACTGACTTTTACGATTTGTGCAATTTGAAATTATGCGTTCAAAAGACAGCACAGGTAAGAAAGGGGGTGGTACACTTCTGATATGTTTAATTTACTAAATCTGTAAAAAGTGGATTTAGAACTCCTCTATTCTGATTTGCCAGCATTAAGCTCATGCTTAGGCTGCATTTGTAGAAATAGCTGCAAAAAACACAGGAGGGAAAGAAAAAAGTCAGACCTTTAATGAACATACAGAAACTTATAACCAATGTCCTCCACACTAAAATATCACAGATGGTAAGATTAATTTTTAAATGACTGTGCTTTCCTTTACCACATCCAAAAATACTGCAGTAGTATTTTTAACTTTTTGGATGTTAGTTGGCCACAATTACTTGCTACTACAGTTGGACCCCAAATGTTCTACCACTAAAGTTTAAATCTATCACTCAGTTTTGACTCCACACTATAAATTACTAAAATAAACAGGAAAAATTTTTATTTGCACTTCTGTTACTTTCCATCCAGACTCTACTCTCCAGAAACTATTCAGACTTCTCTTCTCTGTGTTACATGTTACTCTTTAAAGCCCAAGGTTTTAAGTGCTCTGCCTAGAGTACTCTAGCTACTTCTGTGGGTGTCACTGCTAATCAAAGACACATAGAAAGGAAATGAAGCCAAAAAGCAGCCTTGTTGTCTGGAAAAACCTCAGAATACATGGACATGGGTGACAACGGTAGGAAAAATTAGAGCTGCATAACAGGAAATCTTTGCAGCTTACTGAAACAGTTTAATTAGAGCCTAATTTTAAAGCATATGAAGCTGAATGAACAAAATTTAGCTGCAAATTAATGGAAAATTGGGGCAATGACCTCAAAGTTTCAAATGTATCTAAACCCCTCAAGACATTATAGGATGAGCCTATCACAACTATTAAATTTTATTTACTTTTTACATAGTCTATGCAAATTAAAACATATTTTGTTTTCTTTCATATGTCCTACTCAAACATCACTAAACCAGTAGTGATTTGTAAACCTACCAAAACATGTAGTCAGCTATAAAGAGTGAATTAGGCTGTTTAATAGCTAAAGATGATCAGATAGGCCCTTGCAGTAAACCAGCAGGGAGTAATAGAGACACAGTTACTTAATGAATGATTTGGAATTAAGCTTTTTCCTCTGTGGTAGCCTCATTTTTGATTGGCACCAACTACACTTCTGTTCACAGCAACAAAAAAAAGCATGCCAAAAGCATACCAAAGCCAGCTAATTCTGATCTTTGGTTATATTAACTAATACCTCATTCTGGTTTCTAGCTGCTGGCTTTCACAAGTGAAACAAACATATAGCTTAGAATGATCTCTGAGAAGAACTGCAATTTAAAATACCTAAGTTGTATGCCCTAACTGCTTATCATAGATAGCGAAGAACTGATCTTTCACCACTGAGCTTTTATCTTCATTTCCAGACTCCTTCAAGTCCTCCACCTTCACTGTGATGGCCATAATGGCCAAGACTGAAGACCAAGATGTTTCCTATTACCATCCAAGTAGGAGTTGCCTCTGGGCAGTTTTCCTTATCTCCTGTTAATAGGCCCATCTATGTCTTCCCACATGACTCTGAGATAACACTCTCCAGGAGCCAGTTCTGTTTAACAAGTGATTAAGGACACACCTTGTGACTCAGAATAACATCAGCCCATTGTGAGATGCTCCGCCCAGGGGAGACGAGCTAGGCATTCCCATTTGGATAAATCCGGGGATTTCTAGTCAGAGAGGCAGCCTTTCCACAGGTTTCCAAGAAGACACAGCAACCACATCTACCATTCCAAGAGGACTGCAGCCACTCTCATTTGGACTGCTACCAGCACGCTGGCCAAAGGGGTGTCAGGTTGTATTCTGACTTTGTCAGTGGTCTTCCTTTTGTATCATTGCATGTATTTTTGTCTTTTTCCCTTTTCCCAATAAATTGTATTTCTGACTTGAAGTCTCTTACTGGTTTTGCTTTCAAACCAGAACACAGAACTACTCTTTTCTAGCCATGACTCTTGGGCCCACCAAGAGCAGCTGTTACATTTAGCAGAATCTATTGACAGGGATTTGAAAGAATGTATTGGCAAATACCACACTCTTATTTTTTCACTCAAAAAGTATGCCAACCAACATTTCTATTCCTTGTTCTAGAAGAATGTAAAAGAATAAAATTAAAAACAGGGAATAGAGGAAATCCCCCCTCCCCAGATTGACAATATTTGGCAAACAGCAGTTTAGCATGACAAGTAAGTATTTAGTTGTCTGCAAATGAGAAGTAAGCAGAAACACTGATTGGCTAGACTTGGTTCAAAAATCTAAGCAAACAACTAACAATCAATGTTAGAATGTTTAGTTTTCCAGTAAACAATATTGTCATAGGAAAGCTTGTGCTCGCAGATAATAGTACTGTAATTTGTAGGTTTATTAATGTAACTTTCAGCATCTATAAAACAAATCATCAGTCTTGGCATGTGTCCAAGGTACAAGTGTAGTCGCTTCACTGGCAATAAATGCAGTTGGCTAGGCAGTGTTGTAAGACTGTTATTCCATTTTTTCCCAACAGAGGAGTACTTTTACTGCCTCTTTTTCAGGCATATATGCACTGAAATAATCAACCAGTTAGGATCTCTGCCACTTTTGGGAAGGGAAAATAGCTTTAACACTACTTAGAGCAAATCAGCACCAGTTGCAACTGTTTAAGAGATTATTTCTTTTAAACAAATTCCAATCTTTTCCATTCAGTTGCTGCAAGGTAAAGGGGCATTACATCTGGTGAAAAAGAGGAATAAGGATTTCCTGATTTGTATATCCTACTACACAGAAGAAAGTGTTGCCAATCCCAGAAATTGAATTTTGGAATACTGACAAACTTATGAACTCCATGTGGTCCAGGATGTTCATATGGTATTTCAATTACACAGATGATTCACAGATATTTATCACAGCCATACAGTCTAAAAAGGAACTTTGGATGGCTATGTCAGTTAAGCAGTTAGCTGCTACTGATGAATACGAACTTAGGCTGCTTGTTATATAGCAAATCTGTCTTTGAAAAAGTACAGTCTTGCTATTCAAAAGACAGTTGTTACTCTCACAAATGCTATTAGGAGATAAGAGATGATGCCTTACAATTCCAACAGAACCATGCTGGGCAAAGAAAAGAGTATATTGTCTTGCAGCTGTCAGAGCCCAATCTGTCCGAAATCCTGGATCCAACTGTTTACAGCCCTCAGAGCCAAGTTCTCAAAGTTCTGACCATTAATGAAGAATTTCAGCCTCTCTGTCAATTCAAACACCACAGATCCCGCACCACAAGTGCCGAGACCAGCAAAACTGAGTTTTGTAGCACTACCATTCTTTGAGGATTTGCAGAAATGCATGCGGAGCTATAAAGTGGTGGAGAGTCACACACAGAAATACTAAGTGGCTTATGAAAGAGTTTCCATAAGAGATCAGGCACTTCTGTAGAACTGTAAGCATAAAGACACTAATCTCTCCTTTAACTGATAGATCCAAAGAGCCTATCACCAGAATACTTAGGAAGATACATTTTTCCCTGTAAGATCACAGCAACTTTCCTTTTGCCTGCAAGTTAGTTAATGCTTGTACAAATTCTTTAAAGCCCTAGCAGGACCTTTTAAGCATGAAATGCTTAATCCTTTAATGCTGATCAGAGTGGCGCTTTTCTTAAGGAAAGCCAGGTCTAAGTAAGATATTTCAGAATCAACTGGCAGACTCACTAGGGCAGAAGATACACCATTGTATACTTCTTTAAATATAGAAACAAGTACTGAATAAAATAAGCAATTCTACAGAATATCCTGCTCTACCTAATCTACCACAGAACCAAAAATTCAGATTTACACTGAAGAAGAAGGCAGGAATTGCTCTTAATGTAGAAGATTCACCCACCCACCTGAAATCCAGAATTGCTGCATCAGCCAGTCTCCAAAAATAAACTTAAGTGAACTTGTAACATATATGCACATTTCAATTCAGATATTAGAAAAGCTCCCTTTGAGTCTAGAAAAGAGGAAGCACTGATTATCCATCCACTTTCACCAGTCAATGATGCAGAAGTTCTAGAAGCAGCTGACTTCTAGAACTTCTAGAACTTAGAAGTGCTGACTCCAAACCATCACCACTTCCATCAGCCAGGACAGGGAACCTTGAAGTATGCCACAGAGTTTGAGTGAGGGATGCAAAACAATTATTACAATCTCTTTTTTATTAATGTACACATGTAGATTTACTAAGCAAGAAGGAGAATTACTTCCTTTGCTCTGCAGAATTACAGTGATGAAAATATCAGCTTTGGAGATTTTTTCACTTTCTCAATTTTATGGAAGCCATCCTCCTCAAAGCAGTTTATTTATTATATTGCCATTCCACAGGCCCATGTCTAGAAAAATTATAACTGCAAATATTTTAAAAATCATTTGAAAGTGTTGTAATTTTTCAAGCATCTTCATTGGTTCAAACCACTCTATTTGTGGGAAAAGAAAATTTATTTCTGTTGGTCCTGGTGAAATTTGTATTTTCCACATGCAGTTGGAGATCTAAAATACATTTAGGGAACATTTTACTACCTTACAACTGTAATTAAAATATGGGTTTTGCTTTCTTCCCCATCACAATCATGAGCCTTAATATGTTTTAAAATATTAATAAGAAAGATAAGCCTTTTTTTTTAATTCCAAACTGTTCCAAGAGCCAATATTACAGCAATGAATTGATAGTGCAATATTTTCCTATGAAGGTTACAGTAAGATTGAATTTATGATTTATCACACAGTACTACCTCATAATCAACACAACCTCTGAAACTGTAAGATCTCAGCAACATGTAAAACGCAGTTCTGTCAGGGTCTATGAAGGGCTTTTTCCTTTGCTTTTGAATGGTGAAAACCATATAGGATATCATATCAATGAGTGGACTAAACCAAAAGCAATTGAACCAAAGGAAAAATATTACATATCCTATCAAGGGTATGTATGTTAAACCTTGAATAAGGTTAAATTAGACCAAAAGCACAATCTGGAACAACCAGTAATAAAACAGAACATACACAATAGTGGGAAACCAGCCATTGATACATTTTGTACCACTGAATATACAAAGGCTCAAGTTTAAATTGTGCAGCTAGTAAGTAGTTTGTTGTACTTCCTCTGAGCTTTAAAAATATTTTCTTAAGCAGAACTAGCCAAAGACTCTTCAAATACATTTGTTTTGAGTACTGGTAATTCAACACTAACACCAAACCCAGGTTAAAATAATAACTTCACATATAGATCTGGAGATTATGTATGACATAATTTTCCATAGAAAATTATGATCGAGCAGAACATCAGGAATTTAACGAATCTGTTCTTCAGTCATTTTAGAAGTGAAATCTGACCAGAAAAGCTTTCTTTACAAACTAATCTTAAAAGACACTCGTCTTTTTTCTCCACTTCCTGAAAAATTTCAGGGAAAAATCCCCACTGCTATTCCAAAGTGTGACTCCCTGGAGAAAATGTACACACAATGTCTGCAATTACTAAGAAAAGTCCACTGAAAATTGAATTTATTACTTTCCTAGTGGAAATTCAGCAGCTGAACTAACAAAATGAGGTTGAGTGTTGATTATTTTTAATAACTTTCTCTTATATCAGTAGGATATGGCAGAAATAAATTTTATTTCATGTTACCTATTTGTTCTACCAATGCCAATGCAGGAAGTTCATAAATGTGAATCCTCAGAAGGCTTACATGCATCACTGAGAACAGTAAAATGAATGGTTACACATCTGGAGTCTGAACTTTGAGAGGAATACAAGCAAATAGTGAATGTGCATTTTTCAAATTATTGTATCCATTATTTTCCACTGACTCATGACTGTTGGCAGAAATGAATAATACATTTTAATATGTAGAGGTTCAACAATCACAAGTACAGAGAGCATGTATCTGTATATATCCATCTTCTCTGCATACATAATACTAAGGCTATAGTTTTTCATCTGTTTTTTATACTTAAACATCAAATAATTTATAATGCAGAATTGTAAAATATATATAGAACACTGCATCAATCACGTAGAAGTACAAGTCCTGTTCAGCATTTCTGTAAATCCTTCATTAAACCTGGATTTGAGCCCAAACCAAAGACTTACACAGATCAAGTCATGGTCACTTGGAACACAGAGAGACATAAAATGCCGTGTTATTTCATGTCAAGATTATTTGCAGCTCTCTTCATTATTTCAAAGAATATTAGTGACAAATACAGTGCATTCCACAATAAAGCCAGTGCTTATGCACTTAAATTCAGGAAGCAACTGCTAAACAAGGAATGGGAAGTCAGCTGACCCGAGTCCTGAGGTAATTTTACACAACCATTACACTGCTAATAAACACATAGAAAACACACATATGTAACTAACTTGCAGTAACATTGTCAAATAAGAAGGAATTTGCGAATACTGATAATGTCTTGCTCTGCATCTCTACACTCCCTATCGGGCTTTGTAAGATACCATACGCCACTTCTCAGGACATGAACCACTACAGGTTCTATATGGAAATACACAGAAAAAAAACCAAAATTCAACCAGTATATCCTAAATGGTGGCTGCAAGTGTAAAGCACATGTCACCTAGAAGCACTTCAAAGCAGCACAAAACTTTACTGAAGTAAATAAACAACAGAGAAGAAAATGTGTGTGTACACTGCCCTCATACTTACTTGAGCTAAACTTTGGAGATGCGCATTTGAGGAGAATTAAGCAGAACATTCAAGAAATTAATGGTTCGGTATGGTTCCAAATCAACTCGAGAAGAAAATCATGCACAAAAATATGCATGGTATTTTGATTTAAGAACTTTTTACTCCAGGTACAATTTGAAAAGTACTGTGCTGTCAAACCACTCACAACTTCTAGTCTTTTGGCACAGGCAATGAATATTGAACATCTGCAGGGCTGTTGTGAGTTCATGAACTACAGAAATAAAAAGTATGCCTTCTTTTGGTAGCCTAGTTCTTATGTAAAAATCCAAAAATAATACACCCTAGTAACCACATCCATAAGGAACCAGATACTTGGCCCCAAAGCAAGACAGAGAAACATAGGGCTTATGGCAACTACCACTGCTAGTACAGGCTCCAGCACCTCTATTAGGATGAAATCAAGCATAGCAGAGCTCAGCCTTTCCAAATCATGCCTTGGTTTGGGGGGGAGGTGGAGGATTCTGTGTCAACATCTTTAATAAAGCAGATGTGACTTACTGCACTCTTGTTTCAAACCATAAGCTGAGGTTTCTCTTCTTTCTCTGAATTACTGTCAGCAGCACTGAGGGCAGTAGCACTGGGCAGCAATCTTTCATAAGTTTTTGCTCACTACAATAATTTCAATTAAATTCTATTATTTTATACTGAAGTTTTGTTACACAGATCCTGACTTTAGTTTCTCTCCTTAATACCTTGCATCCTTATTCACCTTATCTTCTTCAGGTACTGCTCATAGAAAAATACGGAACCAATTTAGTCAGTATATCATCCCCCATAGATCTTCCTTCCTAAAGCTGCATTTTCTTTTTGCTGAAGAACACATTTCATTTATAAGTGTTGTTTCAATAAAACTAAGGAGTTGAGAATATCTTTAACATACTTTTAATGTTGAAAGCATCTGTTAGGTCATGTTAGAGTTTGAGGTTATTTTAATTATTATTATTATTACACAGATGAGTAAAAGGAATTTTTCAAACACTTCTTTGCATCTTTCCTTTTCTCATTTAAATTACTCAAGCAAAATTCACTAATAGTCCAGTAGAATTTCAACACCTTGTAGCCCCATAGTGGCCTGCTCAGTTATTTATAGAAATATCCTGGAAAAGAATTAATGCCAAACAGTGCTCTTAAGTTTGCAACATTCAAATGCTGTACTTGAAATTAGAAATTTAGAACTTGCCTTATTTACACTTCCCTGCCAAAATCATGCATTCAGTCCCTTGATGATTTCTTGTTTCATGTGAGCTTTAATTATAAAGTCAGGGGGAAATTCCTACATAAGTAGATTTTCTGCTTCAAGGGTCAGAATATGCCAAGTGTATCCACCATTTGTATGAAGTCTATGCACTGTCCTGCTCTCTTGTGGGAGGCCTGTTTTCTCTGCAATCACTTTCCTGTGTTTCCAGTTTTGCAACTACACTCTTTTTTATTCTCTCCTTTTATATTTTTGGGCTGTCAATTCCACTGCCCCATCCTTTGTGCCCTGAAACTGACTAGAACATCTAAGAGCTTCACTCTAGCAAAATTTGATAATCCAAATTTCAAAGCTGAATTTTCCATTGACACAAGGTGAATTCCAGTAACAGTCAGGGTTGGGGGGCAGCAGTGGGTAACCAGCATTACACTTAAATTTGGGATGTCAGCCAGCCTCACGCAGGGCTCATCACACAGAGCATACATCTGTGCACATGGTGCCCATGGACCAAAGGAACCAAACCTCTAACTCAAAAAACCAAACCTTGAACTCAAAAAACTCACTCCAGAACTCATGCTCCATGTCACTCAGACCAACCCACTTTCATTTGAGACCACTTAATGAATAAATTTGACAAATACTATATGCATATATTATAGGTTTTACTTTTACTATGTTTACTTTTAAAGCAAAAAATATTGAAAATACAAAAAAAATAGCATTTATACTGCAAACATTAACCTTCCTCTCACTTAGAAATGACACTGGACTATTAAGATCCATGCAAATATTTTCATTTTGATAAAATTCAAATTAAGACAGAAATGTCACAATTTTTCATACTTTATTCTGTAGACATAGAATATGATGTTGTTTGCAAAACTCCTTAAAAATTAAACAGTGCAAACTACTGTAAATTTAAGCACTGTCAAAAAAGAACTTTTTAATTCCATTATAGTTTGGTGGAAACTGGAATATTCAGTGAAAAACAGCTAAATTATTCCTAAGAGACATCTATGCCCCTGAAACTAGAATGGAACTTCTGGAACTGTCACTATTTTCTCATTTGACAAATAGACTGCAACTGCAGCTCTTATGCTCTGCAGCTATACAAGGCTATTCTATATAGAACACTGCTATCCTCTATTATTTGTTTAAAATGTTATGGGCAGCAGACACAACCAGCACTAGTGTTCAGCTACGCAGCTATTAGTGCTGTAATAAACTGTAGGATGAATTTGCAGAAATGCCAATTAGAAATAGTACTCTTATTTTAAGCTGAAATTTTGTAGTCTTCAGAGATTCCTAAAACCCTTCATTAAAAAAAAAAAAAAGAGACTATTTTAAAGAAATGAACCTCACTACCTCACTACATCAAAAACCACAACGTTACAAAATTTACGCATGAGCATATTTCTTGCTTGTACTGATTTTGATGCACGGACTAACTGAAGGATCCCCCTTCAATGCTTTGCAAAAGGTGATCTGTCTTACACAGAGAACACACAAACTACTCAGAAATATCAGATGTGCATATTCATTTCCTGTGTTCCCCTGTCCAGCATTTAACCAGTTTAAACTTATTTAAAATTTTAGACTGCTGAGGCCCCATAGCAAGTGGAAGACATCCTTGCAGCTTTTTTCATGGATACTTATCAGTAATGACCAAGTGTTTCACAAACATTCCCCAATTAATTCACAGTCTTGCAGATTACAGGATGAGAAAGAACTATTATCCCTGCAAGGCTGAAAACAAAGGGACTTAGAGGAAGCCACAGAAAACCACAGCAGAAGGACCAGAATGAGAAGCATGGGAGCACACAGGTATTATTCCTGTGTATCCATCCACATCTCCAGACTACTGATCACTGCCAGAAGTGGGAGGTGGCTCTCACTGTAGTTCGCTTACCATACATACCCAACACCAAAAGGCTTTATGAAGATAGATAAATAAGAAAGCACACATCTTTCCTGTCTACAGCCATGTTTTGGGTTGTGCTTAGCAGTGTGCATCACACAGCCAGAGACACAGGCTATTCCCAGCAGCCTTGTGTGTATTACAACAATGTTTCTTCTTTTCACAGTGCTTCACAGAACCACAAAACAGCTGAGCATGGAAAGGAGCTCTGGAGATCATCCAGTCCAACCCCATGCCCATGTCTCAGATAAAGCCTGTTGCCCAGGACTGCATCCATGTGGTTTTCGAGTATCTCCAAGGATAGAGAGATACTCCATCACCTCTGAGAAACCTGTGCCAGTTCTTGGTCACTGTGATAAACTGTTTCCTCAGCAAGGCTGCTGATGACATCAAGCTGACAGTGTAGCTGACTCTCCTGAAGGGTGGGATGGCATCCAAAGGGACCTGGACAGGCTCAAAATGAGAGCACATGGGCTTGAGATGAAGCTCAAAAAGACCAAGTGCAAGGTGCTGCACCTGGATTAGGGCAAATCCCGGTATCAATCCAGGTTAGAGAATGAAGAGATTGAAAGCAGTCCCAAGAAGGACTTGGGGGTGCTGGTGGGTGAGAGGCTGGACATGACCCAGCCATGGGCACTGACAGACCAGAAAGCCACATGTGTCCTGGGCTGCAACCAAAGCAGTGTGGGCAGCAGGGCGAGGGAGGGGATCTGCCCCTCTGCTCTGCTCTGGTGAGACCTCACTGCAGTGTCCAGGGAATCTCTGTTAGGAATCTCTGAAGACTCTACAAAATTGCAGCTTAAAATAATAGTACTGGCGTCCCAGCACAGGAAAGACAAGGACCTTCAAGCCCAGAAGGGGCCCGCGAAGATGATCAAAGGGATGCAACATGTCTCCTTAGAGAACTGGGATTGTTCAGCTTGGAGAAGGCTTTGAGGAAACCTCATTGTGGCTTTTGGTACCTGAAGAAGACCTTCAACAAAATTGAAGAGGCATTATATACTGTGACTGTGGAAATAAAACCTGAGGCAATAGTTTCAAACTAAAAAGAGTTTAGTTTGGGTATTAGGAAGAAATCCTAATTTGGGACTGGTGAGGCACTAGAACAGGTTGCCCAGAGAAGTGGTGGATGTCCCACTCTGCCCCACACTCTGGACCTCACAGTTTGAAGGTGCTGGAGCTGTTAAACATAAAGAATTAATTCTTTTCATAACAAAAATATTAGGCACTCTTTGATTGCCACTTTACAAAAAGATGTTGCTACTGTCAATTTGCAGTTCTCTACTACATTTTCCTCTCATGAGTGAAAAGAAATAGATAATTTATTCAAGACCACTTGTGGCAGAAACCAGGCATAGCTTGCATTCTTGTGCAGAGTCCAGTGAACAGTGTTCTTTTTCCTTAGAAAGGTGTCAAGGACAGGAGTAAAAAACATTTGGTTTAAAGAATTGTTTGATGAAAGATAAGAGAATATTTTATTTTTTTCAGTTTAACCATTTATCTAGAAACAAAATATTTTCTTGACAGACAAGTAAGCTCTAGCATTCCACCACACTGAAAAGCTCAGCTTTACCTTACTCGTCTACAGCATATCTCATGTCACAGTAACACATGAGAGTCTATTTTGTATTCCTCTTTGTCTGACAGTACTGATTTTATGTGAAATATTTTTTTGGCATGAAAAAAGAAATTGCACTAACTAATCCTTTTATGTTTTAACTTTTAAGCCATGTTTTCTCCCTTATCTTTGTTAAATAGCATGGAAAGTGCACAGCGAAAGAATGAGACACTTGACAGATGTTTTCAGACTATATCCTTAGATACAGATCAGCTGGTTTGTTAGGTTTTTTTTTTTTTGGTTGGTTTATTGGTTTTTAATACAGAAAGAAAATCAATTTCTGCATAAAAAATTTACTGAAATCTGATGTGCAACTATATCTGTTGTCAAACTTTACTCATACAACACAGTACCTTAATAAGAAGGTTCACTGATTTCATTTTCAAACAGATGGAGTAACTTAACAATTAATCTGACAAACCAAAAATAACCCTTACTACATAAACTAAAAAAAAAAAAAAACAACAACAAAACCCTCAGAAACCAAAACAAGAAACTCTTAGAAGTACAAGGATCCTCCTTGAAATGCTGAAAAGCATTCCTTCTCATAAAAATAATTCCAACTCCTTTTAACAGAGTTGGATTGTGTTTTATATATTATAGTGACCTTACTATTATTGCTGATATTTCTTATCATTTATATAATTTCACTTTTTCCTCACCATAACTGTGCTCCAGATTCAATGTTTTGATACAGACCATTTTAAAATCTCACTTTCCTACATTGCTCCTTAACCCAATCTCTCATCTGGATTTTAACACTTGCAAAATGTATGGCCTGGATATGATGGCTCCTTAAGGCTGAATTTAACATCAAATTTGGAATAAAAAATTAATTTTTGGAGTGGAAATTTGCCAGAAATCTCTCTGACACTCTACTGCCCCTTCATTACAGAGGAGAATTAATAATTCCTTACAGAGGACAATTAAATAGTGAGAAAGTCAGTTAAACTCCATGGAAAAGCAGACTACCTCCAAAGAGTAAGTGATACACACCCAGATGCAGAGCATCCACCAACAATGCTGCAGGAGGCATGAAGTGGGCATGCAGTCATGAGTTTATGTCAGCATGTGTAGGCGTATCCACCACAGTGCAAATCTAGAGAGGGCAGTTAAAAATAGCAGTGGAAACAGATGAAAGCAGACTTCAGCATGGTTTAATAATCTGTCCAGAAGGCTTGGAAAGCCCTCTCTTAAGTCTAGGCTGGCATGTCTTCACATCACATACAGATCAAAGCAATAACAGAGCTGTCTGCATGTCCTGCGATCACACTACTCGATTGCGGTGTAGGCACATCCAGAAATAGTGCTACTGTAGATACATTCATCTAAAAACTGCATTTGCAAAAAGCAAAGCCTGGAAGCATACTGTAAAGCATATGGGACTTGATGAGGAACATATGCTGGACAGAGTGTCCATTTTACTAAATTCCATTAGCCGGAATTGTGGAGAGCTTCCCTTATACTCCTGTGCCATGTGTTGGTACACATGACCTGTACCACAGTTGACTCCTGTGGGGATTCACAGAGTCAGGCCAAATTAACCTGAACCTTCAAGGACAGCAATTCACCCAGCTTTACCATCTACAGAAGAGACACCTACACTCTACAGGCAGGTGGGAGAAAACTTGTAACATGTAAACAGCACTCATTCCTCTTCATTCCAACGCAGGACCAGTGCTGGGTTCTGAACCCCTAACCCAAGCAGGCATATTAGCTACCTACTGATTCAAGGACAGTCATTTTAAGGAACATCAAGGTACCAACACCTTTATCTATCAGTGCTGCTAACAGGGGCAGAACTTATTGTGATGACACCCAGAGCTGATAAAACCCTTCAAATTCAGGACCTCCTCTCCTCCAACAGCGATTCACTGCATGGCAGCAACACTACAACTCCTCTACTGGCTCTAGTCTCTACTGGCTACAAAAAACAAACCATGACAGACACTACATCCTCTCAAGGAGGGCTTACTACCTTTTTTCCAGCCAGTCACCAAAGAGATGCATGTATGTTCTAAAACTGTCTGCATAGTGAATGATTCACTCTGAAGGGATTTGGTGTGCATTTCCCTAAATCACAACCAGAAGACAAGTTAAGAAGGAATGCAGTTATTCAGCATATTTTGTTGCCTTACCAGGAGAGTATAAAGACACATAAGAGCTAATGTTGACTTAGAGAATTAAAGACTTGGTAGGAACTGGATCGCAGCAGCAGGGATTACATACATGCCAATTTACCATGGGAAGCAGCAAGCTAAAGAAATTCATAAAGTTTTGGGTGCAGGGATAAACACTCTGTGCTGCTGCCTGTCTCTCTGTGGAAACCCTGAGCACATGCACTGTTGTGCTCCACTTAGTTGTCTGGACCTGAGCATCTCAGCACTAAAACAGCAAAACCTCCACTCACCAGGCAGCACCATTCCAGCAAATGCCGTTAAACTGGGAGAAGCTGCTGACTCCATTGAAGAGATGCCCTGCAGACACCTTGACAAATTATAAGGCTGGGCAATCACCATCCATATGAAGCATAACAGGGCAAGAGCCATGTTCTGCACCTGAGACAGGGCACTCCTAGCTGTAAGGACAGACTGAGAGGCTGGAGAGGGAATGAAAGGTCCTGTGAAAGAGGATCTGGTGGTTCTGATGAAGAGCAAGTTGACTATAAGTCAACAGTATGTGCTGGCAGTCAAAAGGCCCAAAAACATGCTGGGTGCATCAAGCATATGGAAGAATTCCCCTGCCTTATAAATGTGAATTTGGTAACTACACGAGCACTGCTTTCAGTTCTTGTCAACAAAAGAACAACACCCCACATCCTGGGGTCATGAGGGACAGCATCACCAAATTGGCCAGGGAGGGGATTGTCCCTCTCTGCTCTGCTCTAGTGTGGCCTCACCTCGAGTGCTGGGGGCAACTCTGGGCACCACAACATTGAGCTGTTAGAGCGTGTCCAGAGGAGGGCCATGAGGATGGTGAAGGGCCATGAGGGGAAGCCGTGTGAGGAGTGGCTGAGGTCACTGGGTCTGCTCAGCCTGGAGGAGACTGAGGGGAGACCTCACTGCAGTTACAGCTTCCTTATGAGGGGAAGAGGAGGGGCAGACACTGATCTCTTCTCTGTAGTAACAGTGACAGAGCCCAGGGGAATGGCCTGAAGTTGTGTTAGGGGAAGTTTACACTGGATATCAAAAAAAAGTTCTTCACACAGAGGGTGAAGGTTCTTCACCCAGGGTCACAGCACCAAGCCCTGTCAGCGTTTCAATGTTAATGAGAAGTAAATAACTAGTGATGTACGTGTAACTCATTTTCCTGGTGATTCCATTCTGTAACTCAAGGTAAGCTTTTGGCCTTATCCTAGCAACAAGCACAAATATTGTGCTTTATCCAGAGCTCAGCATGTGAGCTAGCAAAATGGTAATATCCTACATATTAACATAATTTGGACACATAACCGAAGACTCTTTCCATGTAACAACAGGACACATGAGTACACTTATACTTAGCACAGTAGAATGTGGGTCAAGGAATATGACACAGCTTATTTACCTT
The DNA here is from genome assembly GCA_003676055.1 of Chloebia gouldiae. Classification (NCBI taxonomy): domain Eukaryota; kingdom Metazoa; phylum Chordata; class Aves; order Passeriformes; family Passeridae; genus Chloebia; species Chloebia gouldiae. The sequence continues at coordinate 2,447,218 of QUSF01000051.1, read as the reverse complement.
AGTAGCACTCTGCTGCTTGTGTGTGCAGTATATTTACAAGATATATTTTGCTTCATTTTTTTTGTTTGTGTTTTTTTTGTTTGCTTGTAAAAGCATCTTCGAGACAGCTTTTACAAATATTAAAATAAGTGTCTCAACAGGCTGACACTTCAATATTTAAAATCTTGAACCTATTCAAAAGCAGCTCGTGGATCTTCATAAATTTACTACTGTCACTCAACTGGAACTGACAGCATAGCATACGAAAAGCAGAATATTTACATCTGAATTTCAGTTAAAGAGGACATGAGGAATGTACATGCACATATAAGCAGTTAAAGGTATTTCCTAATTCTATAAGAAAAAGAGGCCAGTCAGTATGGCAAGATCCTGCAAAAGAACTACATGGATGAATAACCCGCAGGGAGCCACAGCTGCAAATCACATTCACATGCACGCCCCTGTCATGCACATCACAGATTCACAGAATGGCTGGGGTTGGAAGGGACCTCTGGAGATCATTGAATCAAATCCCCCTGATAAAGCAGGCTCACCCAGAGCAGGTTGCACTGGATCATGTCCAGGCTGGTCCAGGAAAGAGACTTCACAACCGCTCTGGGCAGCCTGTTCCAAGAAAACTATGCAGCACAGCCTGATTTTTAGTCACAGATGTAAACAAGTTGGTTAAAATGGGGGGGTTGAAGGGAAGTGCGAAGTTCCTGATTAGAATTTCATTTGAAATGGAAAGCTCCAGATTGATTCAGTAACAATAAAACAGAAGCAGAGAGAACGGGGAGGACTTATATATAAGAAGAGGCAATGTAGTACACTGTATTGAGTTTAAAAGATAAGGAAGACAATGCTTTGTTATCTGGTATAAACAAAAATAATGCCAGCAATTTGACTGTAAACAAGAACTGAGGAGGAAATGGAACCAAAAAGGAAATGATTATAGCAAACCTCACAAACCTAGTGCTATGTTTTAACTAGAAAAAATACATTTTCAAGTGCTGCTTCATAATTCTTTATGAAGTGCAAATCAGCCATATTCATATACAAAATAAGCTTTTGTAAGCACCCCTTAATACACAAGAAAACATACCTAATGAAGGATTGTCCCAGTTGCCAACTGTGACAGCTGAACTGTACTTTTCTTTGGTAACTCTAAGACCTTCACAGCTCTGAGTCACTTGGAGATTTATTGTAGAAGAAGAAATCACAGTTCCACCTTAGACAGGTAAATAGCAGATGATATTTCTACCACAAAAATTAATTAATTATTTCTCCCCCTCCATTTAGAACTCTCTTAGAGACTGAAATCAATAAAGTATCTGATGCATATGTTCTATCTACTTGTTTCCAATGGTTCCATTGTGCATATAAATCTATTGTAGAACCACATTTACATTTAAAGAGAAATTCTCTTGTGTTTACTATGCACCTGCTCCATGTAAACCTATCTTCTTTACCTCCTTTGAGAAACAACAGATCTGCCAGAAAAAGAGGGAGCTCAGACACATCACTACTCCAAGTCCTCTTGCCAATTATCTAAGCACCATTTCCTTCAGATTAGTTTAGTTATGGTCCTATTCAGAGAAGAGTTGAAAAGGATTACTATTTGCCCTTCCAAAATCCAATGTTTTTCAAGTTTTTCTAACATATTTTTCATTTTGACAATGATCATATAGATTTCAACTGTAAAAAAGTACTGTATTTGCTAAGCAACACAGAGTAAAGCACTGGCAAAAAGATTACTTACAGATTTGCACATGAAAAATATAAACTTTATTTTACTTGGCATCACTCTTAATTATGATAAGGAATTATGATATGGCTGCATAAGGAAAGGTGAGAATATTCTCCTCTTGACATCTACCTGAAAAAAGATGCAGGTTTATTCCAGTAAAACTAAAATTAAAAAAATAATTGTTCCCTGCCTCCTTAGTCTTAATTTGTGGGTTGCCTCTTGAACTTCATGCACAAAATCAGAGACAGGCAAGGGTACAGATAAAGCTCTGATACACACCTCATCTAGTCAGCTGAAATGCTTAAACACTGGATGAGGGAAGAAACTTGCTGCATCCCACAAAGGCTGCTGACCTACTGTCTTTGTGTTCATGAGGTGCTGCATGACTGCTTCATGACACCAACCTACGTGCAAGGACCATCATCCCTGCACCACTGCCAACAGGACTTCTGTGCTGCTGTGACAGATGAGCCACAGTGCTGCTTGCCTATCTCCACTTTAGAGGATTGAAGCTACAGTAGCTCCAGCAGGGCTGCCATGCTTTCCCCTTCCTGCTTCTAATCAGACAAGTGTCCAAGAACAGAGCTACTGTGAAGTAGGCACAGGTCTGAGACATCCTGTAAGAGGACTGTGAGAAAGAGAGTTGTGCCAGTGCAGCGGTATTCCACCTCAGGTGTGTGTGGGATGAACTCTTCTTGCAGCTATGGAGTCCACATGGGAACAGATTTCAGGTTCCAGGAAAAATGGACAATTAGGAATCAGAGGGACACTTCATAGTTTTTCAAACTTTGTTGATGCCCAATCACGAAACAGTTACAAAATATCTGATATTTAGGATCATGGTTTTGCAATTATGAAAAAAAAATTACTTTATCGCTTATTCACAGTACCCCGTGAAGGGACTGAGTCTTCAAGGGTACCTTCAGTCACCTTGTCTAAGCAGTCTAATTTTACATGAAGCTCTTTGTGAACTCAGAAGCTGGCCTCGAAGAACTCATGACATACTTAGTTTCCATGTTGCTGTCATTAGAGAAAAAGATACTAAGACAAGCAGCTTCCAGCTACTGTAAGCTACTATCTTCTACAGAACTTCCTTATCTGAAAGACTGCCCAGCTCCTTATTCCAAAATGACACTTAAAAGCATTTTGAGTAGCCTGCACTGGACTGCTTGTTAAAAAAAGATGGGAGATCTTTTTTAACCAGTCTCCTTGAATTTGCAGGTAACCCTACATTAGGCCAATACTCTGATGTAGTTTTATTTTACTCACTTTTTCAACAAGCTGCAAGTCACACACATGCTTTCTGCATGTGTGCACATGAATCAATGACACAGACCAGAAATCACAAACACCTGAAAAATAAGTGAACTGCCAGCTTAAGACATGTAAGTGACTGTATTAAGCAGAATGGCCAGTCTCCACAAGTCAGTCTTATACCACATACTGTTACAACGGGAGCCTTTTCATTACAGGCCTTTTCACACATGGGCTAAAGTCATGAGGGAAGGGTCTCTTTGACTACTGAACAGGTCAAATTCTAATTGTTTCATTCAGGTGAAAAGTGCTTCTGACTGTGTTTGAACTACCTCTTGAGCAATCCCCCAAGCCTGCTCTTGCAACCAGCTTACCTGCTAAATCTTCAAAATATGGCTCCAGAATTCCACAAGGCATATTTGCAGGCTTAGCAGTGTGAAGACTGAAATGGTTTACCACGTTCACCAACCATGAGCTCACACATGAGCTAGTTGCAGAGAATTTTAGGGTGAAGAAACTCATGTTTATGGGTGGTAGTAAGGCAACAGGTCATGCTTTTTATGGCTTGCTGGAACCACATGTAGTGCACATAACTCCTAAATTCAGTAAGGGCAGGACACCATTAAAAGTCTGCTACATCATGCTACACAAGGCTAAATGCATGCACATCATTCAATATAATTTCTGGCTGCAGGATCAGTGCTATTTGCACAAAATACAAAATTATTTTGATTTCCCAATGGTATAATTGTATATCTTTCTTCAGCCATTTAAATAACAGGAAAAGATCCAACAGCCAAGTGATTTTCTTCAGAATTATTTTTTTAAACATTTTGTCAGCTCCCTTTTGCTGTTGGAATGCTGAGGTATAAAATGAGGCTAAGATGCTAAGATTTTCCATGGAAAATACAGGCAATAGCAGTTTTTTGGTGGGTTTTGGGGCGAGGGGACTTTTTGCAGACCAGTTGTGACTGATTAATATCTCTATAAGAGATGTGGCTTTAAGCCAACCATTGAAAGTGCTCTGAGGTGATTAACACTGACAATGAAGACTGAGACGCTTTAGGCGCTGGTTGGAATCCAGTACCATCGGAACCTGATCCTCGAGCTCTTCTTTATATAAATTACATCTGCTCACATTGGTCGCTCATTGATGCAGGTACGAAAACGGTTTGATCCCCGCTGCTGCAGAAACACGATTTTGGGCTGACCCAAGTATAAGCCTCGGAGCATGTTTCTACCAGACAACTTGGCATTTGTTTCCCCAGTTACAAACATGCAACTCCTACTTGATTTCCTTCCAGATTTCGGCTTGCCCGGCGGGACAGGAGGGTGCTGACGGCTGGGTGCCCGCCCGGACGCGCGGCTCCGAGCGGAGCAGCGGCGGATCTGCGGCGGGGGCGAGCGTCAGCGGCTTACATCGCGCTACCGAGGCTTCGCGGCGGCACTTGGCGCGGCTGACATCACGTATGCGCTCAGCCCCAGAGAAACCCCCCGAGTTTAGCCCTGATTTCATGCGGAAAGCACTTCCCCGGGGCGGGCTGGCGGGGGCCGAGGCTCGCCCCTCGCCGCCGCTCGCTCCCGCCCGCCGCCCGGCAGCCCCGCTCCGGCGCCCCGGGCACGCCTCGGCGGGGGAAGCGCCTCCAGAGGAGCACCCCCGCGGGGCACCCCGGGCTCGGCTCCGCGCCCCCTCTCCCGCCGCCCCGGGGGCAGCGCTGTCGGCGGCAACAAAGCCCCCGTCCGCTCCGCTCCCCTCCGCTCACCTCACCCCTGCGCTCCGCTCGGCCGCGGCCGTTCCACGGCAGCCGGGGTGATGGAGACGGGGGAAGGACCCAGGTGCCGCCTCTCGGCTGCCGCCCCCCGCCACTCCCCGCCGGTGCAGGCAGCGCTCCGGCCGCGGCCGAGCTCCCGCCGCCCCGCCCTCCGCCCCTGCCCTGCCAGCAGGCAGCGGCCGGCAGGAGCGGGAGGAGGAGGGGCAGAGGGAGGGAGGGAGCCGGGGACGGCGCGGCTCCGCCCGGCCGCGCTGCGTCACAATGCGGGGGGTGCTGCACGTGACCGGCGCGGCGGGGGCGCGGCGGGGGCGCGGGACCCGCGCGGGGGCGGCGGAGCGGCGGCCCCGGAGCGGCGGCCCCGGAGCGGCGGCCCCGG
>QUSF01000051.1:2415736-2437090 GCA_003676055.1 Chloebia gouldiae | reverse complement strand
GGCGGCCCCGCGGGTCTTGCGCGCTCCGGCAGGGATTGCCCACGGCGTCTGAAAACGCTGCTCCGGCATGTCCAGTGCGCAACGCGTGGCACGCCGCTACGCTGAAAATAATGGAAGTGCAGAGCTCAGTGCCTGAAATGCCGAGTTCAATCCACTCGTATCTGTTTGAAATAAAACTCCGTGAGTTTGAGAGTAGATTTTTTTTTTTAATCTGGTGTAAAAGCGGGAAAGCCTCGCTGCTTCACTCTAGTTCTCAGGTTCACGAGGACAGAGGTGGTGGCATCCTTGTACACCTCCCATCGAGCTGCTCCCACTTGCCTTGACAAGAAACCAGTCAGGGTTTTCAGACAGTGCTGCTGAAGGTGCTTCTGCCCCCCGCCGCTGCAGGTGCTCGATGAGCGGGCAGAAACCCGCTGGCTGTCCCCCAGGCACCGCAGGGATGCACGAAGAAAGGATCCTCCAAACATCTTGGCCCGAGTAACGCCCTGCCACCCAGGCATCTGATGGCAGCACGAAGAGGAGAGCAGAAAACCCTTTGGCTGGGTTTTCCTCTTTGTGATTTAGCTTGTTTTGTTTCCCTCTTTTCATAGGCACATTTTCCATCCTGTCTCTTAAGGTGTATCCCTTTATATACTTTTCCACCTTCTACAGCTTTTGTGTGCTTTTACCTTTCAAACACAGGACATCTTAAATTTCATTTACTCGGATGAGTGAGGAGTGCAAAAGCCCGAGGGATGCATACAGGAAATTTAAGTTTATGCTAGTTTGGCATTGTGGAAAACTATTGCCCACAGAGCACAGTCAGCACTGCCACAAGCATGCCCACATCGGTCAGCACGTAGCACTGCTCTGGACAAGTGTCTCTGGAAATGGGAAAATGCTTTAATCTCCAGCTAAATAGCTCTCTGTTCTTTCTGTAGGGATTTCTAGTGAAAGTGCCTAAATGCCCCTACTCCCCCCATTTTAATTCCGCTTAGCTGAGTCAGTCACACAGACACGGTCATCAGAAGTAACAACCTTGAGAAGCTTGTCATCTGAACCCAGCAACTTGGACATGAAAGGAAATACAGTCCCCCATGATACATTACTTGGGCTATCTAGGAGCTGCAGCATCATGCATTTTCAGCTTATTTAGTATACTTGCCCAGAATTGGAAAGCTGCTATATTTCTTTCTTTTTAAATTACACTTTTAAGATTTGTAGAAAACAAACTTGAATATGAATTACAGTGATGGACTCTAATGTTTATGTGCAAAGCTAACTATATGGTGCAATAGTATCTTAAACACCTGTGCATACTGAATGTGGAGAAAGGAGCGCTTTGGACAGGTCTTCTGCTTTTATGTAATTCTCCTTTAGGAAAAGGATATTTATGAACTGCACATTTCACACTTGTACATATATGGAGATTAGTAACCACTTGGAGTATTTGTAATGCACTTGATTAGGTGGTTTTATCCAGGAATGTTGGTCAGCTGTGTGTGATTAAATTGTTTGAAAATAATGCAGATCAGCTCCAGAATACAATGTCATATAGGAGTATGACCTGCCTGACAAACCGTGTTGATGAAAAAAAACAAAACCAAAAAAAATCTTATTTTAGTGTAGAATCTATAAATACCATTGGTATGCAAATACAATTTGTAAGATAAAAGCTTGGTAAGTGTCTTTGTGCATGTTATATATTAGTATCTCTATTAACACTGATAATCCTGTTTGTGTATGTACTTCTGAACTCATTGCTGAAAATACTGTTTAAGTAAGAAATGCTGATTAGGCTATATGACTGTAAAAAAACATTAAATTACGATATATAACACCAGTTCTTGTAAGAACTTCAGGGTGGATTTTTACTGCCAGTTATATGGCCCCATCATTATTTTTTGTCTAAAATAAAATCACAGAATGTTAGCTCTCTTCTTGCTGTGTGTGCAGATACAAACATTTGCTGAAATAGTAAAAAGCTTGTCATTGATATTCCAAATGGAGTAAAGTGATTAAAAAATACGTTGCCTGTTGTTTTTCTAGTATGTCTCTGCAGGATCATTTAGTGGTTTGTTGAACCTTGGTGTTCCTGTGTGGTGAAGCCAAGGCCAGTATTTGCATCAACTGCAGAGTGTGGCTGGATGCATAAGAGAACATGAGAACAGGCTGATCTGTGGTCCACATCAAGGGTCCATGGCAGCTAGCAGCAATCACAGCATCTGTCAGTGATCACATATATTGACTTTAATGAACACAAGACAAAACCCTCCATTGCTTTTGAAATTTTTCTAGTAGAGGAGTTTGAGACACATTTAAAAGTGCTTGGTGACACTGCTCATGAAGACATGACCACATTGTACTTAAGGCACAAAGCCCATGGAGACATTTCCTGCAGGAGATTTTTCTATTCCTATGCAGGACCAATGGTTGTGTCTCTGCATTTGTTCCTGGATATGTGCAGCAATCTTGTGAAGCAAAAGGTAGACAGGAACAGAAAGGAGGCAGCAGAAGCCTGGAAGAGATGAACCCAAGCAACATACAGTATGTTGCCATTTTTTTCCAGAACATTAAGACTGGGAATAAGAGTTGTACAGGTAAGTCAAACAGTTGGTAACCTTAGGGACTTTATCTAATTAATACATACAGGCAACCTGTGAACTTCCAGATGGTGACCTAGGACTGCTGATGTATAATATCTCTACCAAGGAACATCACCAACAGTATCATATTAGCAAAACCCAGCAATCACAATGTAAGAATAGCTCCCGAAATAACAAAGGACAAACTTTAGTTCGGTCAAATGATGAACCATGATGACTCACAGTCATTCAAGGCAGTCATCAGGGCACTTTGATGTTCTCTTAAAAAAAATTAAAAAGATTAAAAACAGATATAGTTTTGAGAATCAGTAAGAGCAACTACCATACTGAAGCATGACAGAATTTATCTACCCATTTCAAAAGAGTAAGTCCAAACCAGGTGACTAGTTTCTGGCTTCACCTTTCAGATTCTGAGTGGATATAAATAGGACACAGATCAAGTCAACTTTGCATCTAACTTTCAATAAGCATAATTCCTAGTTTTTCCCACCTTCGGTCTGCCCTGCAATAAATATATAAAATATTTTGCTCAAATTGAAAGAAAACATTGTAATTCTTAGAACTACTTAAGAATAGAGCAAATAATGGTATAGGCACAATTCTCTTAGGTTGAGATAATGATGACAATATTTCACAGGCTACTAGAAGTAATGACTTACTGTTTGACCTTGATTATGACAAACACATCCACACATATGCTGATGAGTAAGTCGACCATCTGAAATTCATGGAACTGCTAAATCTGAAGGAAAATTGAGACTACATAGCTAGGACTGCAATAAAACAATTGTTTTTCTGCTGTGTTTTTGCATTGTTTTCAGTGCTTGTAATGCCTGAACCTGATCTGTTAGTCCACAATGGGCCAATCTAACATCAGGAGAATTCAGAAAGCGTTTGCCTTGAAAAGAATGCAGATCAGTTCCTCATCCTTAAGAAGAGAGAGGCTTACAAAACCAGAAATAAATAAGTTCAAAACCATCTTTCAGTGCATATAGCTTTGTTTCTGGGATCGGGCAGAAATATTTTCTGCAAGCTTAAGAGGCCATTTAGTTGGCAGTATCTTGGGCGGAGAGGAGACTCAAGCCTGGGCTTTATTAAATGCTTATTTATTTGATCTATTCTGCTGGATAAATCACACAGAGAATTTCCCAGTGTGACATCTGAGGTCCTGCTCACACATTTGGTGCAGCTGTGCAGAAGAACTGAACATAGTATGTATAGTTGGAAAGCTAGTACATGGCATTACTGCATCAAAAGGTCAGGGACAATTACCATAATCAGCTACTCTGATTTCTGGCATAAAGCCCAACAGTTCCTAGTTGAACTAGAGAATGTTTTGCAGAAAGTGATCTAATCTTGATTACTACACTCCTAACAATGTTGTTCTAATAGATCATTAGCATCACTGTTAAATTATGTATCCTTTGTCCATCTTCTCATTCAGCTTGTTTGAGTTTTGAGATCCTGACTTTGCCCAATGTAAATATTGGGCAATATCGATTCTCATAGGTTTTCTTACCATCTATGCATTCACGGTATGTTTTCAAGACACCTTCAGAAAATTTTTTTGATAGATTATAAAGGATTTCTTAAAACTACCCTCATATTTTGACAGTAATACAAGTCCACAACTTTGAATTTGTGAATATTTGACATCAGAGATTTTCTGCAAATTATTTTTGGCAAATTGGAAAGCTTCTAAGTCAGATACTCACAACAAATTACAGATCATAATAAGTCTTCCTCCTTTTTTTTCCCTGTCCATTATTCCTCTGCGTTATGTACCAAGACCACCTTTGAATATGGCCACATTAGCAAGTTGCCACAAGGCAGGGCAATTTGAAACAATGGATTACATATGTGATCCATAACTGCCCTGGTGTAACTCCTTCTCTCTCCCATGCTGAAGCCAGATCACTTGCGAGGGGAATGCTCCTGTTTCAGGGGTGGGTGACTTTGCACTCTTCAGAGGATGAGAGCATGCACAGAAGCAGATCCCACAGAGCAGCTGAACCCAACAGGATTTTGAATTATCTTACAGCATTAGAGCTTTGTGGGATTACTTGGCTACTGTTTTATACTGGGAATATGTGGGTTTGGCTGTCCAGAATTACACTCCAGTTTTCTCCCATTCTGTATATATGACACACATTCTCTGATGTGATTTCATTAAGCAAGAAAAACAAGGAAAAAAGTTGTTTTTTTTAATGTATTAGAATACAAAGATGCTTTAGAGATAAGATAAAAAGTCAAAAGCCTTGGAGTTTAGGTTTAATGTCAATTTACACATATCCTTTTCAATTCATTAGGGGTATGAATGAGTCATTAGAGGAAATCCTGACTGGGGAACACATTAACTTGGATTAAGACCAAATATTATGTTTCACTTGAACCTCAAGCAAAATCTGTACCACCATAAACTTATTGTAAGAGCCAGAAGTGAATTCCGGTCACAGCAACCCTGTGAACAGAATTCATAGCTTTAATTTATAGTTTTAACCAATACACCACTACTGATTTGACTGTTTTGAAGATGCCCCAATTAATAACATTACTTTGAGAATGTTTAATTCTGTGCTTACTGCCAATCCCTTGGCAGAAGACTCTATTTCCTGAGTTAGATCAAAGCAAGACATTTGAAACAGTCTTTAAGTAATTGCTAAAATAATGATTAAACAAACACACTAGACAAAACACCCTGTAAACCAGTTGACTGTAATAAAGGCCTAAAAGGAAGGCAAATTCATATTAAAAAGCTAGGGCAGAAAAGCTTCAACTTTGGGGTTTTACCACTGTATTGGGACCTATTACTTCTCTGCTAAATTGAAGGGTTCTACAATCTCTGTGGAGGGAACTCAGGGGACACAGAGGAAAACAAATTGTTTCTAAGCAGTTGGAGAGGTAGCTGCTTCCTGTTTTCTTGTTTTTCTAAATTCAGACAACACATGTGGACTTGCAGTTGCACACAAACACACACATCTATCTGCATGTCTACCTATATGAAAAGAACTCGACACAATGACAGGTAAAACCAGCCCTGAAATTATTCCTTGGAAAGTAAACATCAGTTCTTTATCCCTCTTAGTTCACTTAGAAGAGAGGGTTAATTTGGTGTGTTAGCTCAACAAATGAGAATATACAGTGGTCGCTTTGGTTCTTATAAAAGTAAAGTGCAAATAGTGGCCACACTACTCCCATTACAGACCACTCTTATTGTGATGTCTTCTTAATCTCTCAGAAGACTTTTTTCATGATCAAAGGCACTGTTTTGGGTAAAAATAGTAACAGAGTTTCAATATATGGAGAGAGATGACAGCAAATATGTGGCATTTACCCAGAAGGTGAGTACAGGCATTTTGTGTGTGAGTGTCAACACAAGGCTACAGCCATCTTTAGTAAAGGTGCTGCTTTGTCCTGGAAGAAGGCCAGTTCACCTGTAGCATCTGATCATTGTTGTGATCAGATGTTCAGAGTTTCCACCTTCTCAGTTGCTGACTAATGTTCACATAAGGAATAAAAATTCCACTTCACATGACTAGAGCTTACTAAAACCATGCCTGAGCTTCCATCTGTAAGATTGGAAATAGTTCTGTGAACAAAAAAAAAAAAAAAAGGGAGAATTCTGCTTTCCTTTACCATAATTTAACATTTAGAATCGAAGATTTTTACATATTACTATACATACCTATTGGAAAAAGGGAAATGTCTTGTGAATCTTCAAGCTGACTTAACCTAACTGTTTTAAGGTTAAGAAATCAGGTTTCAGGCTGATTTCTGTACAATCACAGAATCATAGAATGGACTGGGTTTGAAAGGACCTCAAAGATCCTCTAATTTCTTCCATGGGCAGGGACACCTCCCACTAGACCATTTTGCTAAGGGCCATCCAGCCCAGTCCTGAGCATTTCCAGGGACAGGCTATCCACAGCTGCTTTGAGCAACCTGTTCCAGTGCCTCATCACCCTCACAGCAAAGAGTTTCTTCTTAATACCTAAACCAAACCTGCTCTCTTTCAGTCTGAAACCATTAACCCTTCTCCTGTCAATACATGGTCTTGGAAAATATTCCTCTCCATTAGGCTCTCTTCAGGTAAGAGAAGGCTGCAATTAGGTCACCCTGAAGCCTTCTCTCCTTCAGGCTGAACAAACACAATTCTCTCAGCCTTTCTATGTGGGAGAGGTAGTGCATCCCTCTGCACAACCTGGTGGCCTTGCACTGGACTCACTCCAATAGGATCATGTGCTGGGAACCCGAGCTGGACGCAGTGTGCCAGGGAGTCTCACTGGAGCAGAGCAGAGGGCAAAACCAGAGGAAAACCTGCTTTTCTTACCTTGTATAGAGGCAGTTACAAACAAGCTTATTTCAGACAGCATTTTTCTTTGGCTCGTCTGTGTTCTGTTCCACTGTTCTTTTCTTCCACTGTTGTAATTAGCTATCTCTTTGCCATCTTTGATATCTAATGGATACCTATTTAAAGTACTGGGAAATAAAGAAGAAACAATTTATGTTCTTTTTTCTGTACTACTCTGCTGTTGCTACTAAGTAGTATTTGTCTGAAATAAATAATTCATAAAAGAATCACAGTTATAAAGGCATACTAGACTGTGGTATTCTTTGTAAATACCTTTGAAAAGAAGAAAAGGACTGTGGGTAAAATAGACCAAAGTCTATTTAAGAAACAACATATTGTGCTTCATGAAAAAGAGGGCATATTTTCAAAGCACAAGCTGAACTGAAGTCTAAACTAAATCCCTCTGAACTTAGGATACTCTCTAAACCTGGAATGCACATTCTCTCCACATGGTCAATAACAGAGAATCAACTTTTTCTCTCCCAACACTCACACGTGCAATTATGAACCATCAAGAACACAATTTGGTAATTGCCATTTGAAGGCATCATTTAGTTGCTCAATACAAAATAGGGGTTTGCCAAAGAAAACAGTGTTAGTTATTCAAGTAGAAGAATTATATTAAACATTCAAAAGACTTTGAAAACTCGAAACAGTAGTCATGTCCCATGGGATTCACAGTTTATATTGTCAATCCATCCTCTGTCCTGTGACCATTGCTCTTATTTACAAAAATAAGACCAGAGAAAAAGTCTAGAAACAATATGGGCCAAATAACAGCTGTTCTAAATTGTCATAACTTTTCCAGTCAAAGAATGATGTTGATACACCTGTGAAGATTCCAAATGTGAAGATTCCAACTCTGATCTTTTATTTCATTCCTTCCAAAATGTCATAAGGAGGATGATAGTAGCCAGTGATAACACATCTTGCATGGTATTCCTATTGTCTTTGTATTTGTCCTACTAGTATTGTGTACTATGCTAGTGTTATTTTTCTCTTTTCTCCAGCTGTTTCTGTTCCTCCTCCTCTTTCTTTTGTGTCTTTTCCCTTGAGATGTTATTGTCAGTTGAAATGGCAAAGAAACAGGTTCCAATTATGTTTTCTCCAGAAGAAAACATATTTATTTGAATCTCTCTTGGCAGCATGTTCCCTGCTTACGGGGCACTATGCAAGTACCAGCCTCTGCACCTTGTGACAACTCCGTTTTTTTAGATACTGGTTGTTACTGTGCTGTGCCTGGATAATCAGAAAAAAAATTCAGAATAATTAGCCTCTGGAAAGCTTGGAAAATGAGGATGTGAAATTATATAATCTCCTTCTACACTCTTAGCAATATGAGTGGATTACCAAGAGGTTTGAAACTTATCATCTGCCAGAACAGAATTTCCTAATTTCCAAGGAAGTATCTAGATGGATTTGTCCTCCCAGTCCAAGAACTAGAAGCTGGCATGATTGCACTGGGATATGCCAACCTGGTAGATGTTTCCTCCAGAGCTACTATCAGATGGTATAGTTTAGAAATGCCTTTTGGTCAGTTGAAATGGTTTGGGAGCTGGCCTTGGGTAAATATGAGGACTAAGCTATTCAGCCCTCCTTCTCCCACACCCCTTTGTGTGATTAAAAAAACCAAATTGAACATCTCAGACAATCTGACTCTAAAATTAGAGTTTAACCCAGAAACCTACTCAGTCAGATGCTCTATCTGTACTATCAGAATTTGTACAGCAATAGGCTGTCACATCCCTCAATCTTTGGGAGATTATCCTTGTCCAGGTATGGTACATTGCAGTTATGAAGCCTGAACACTCACAAGGTCATGGGTCATCCTCCATTAGCCAAAACAGGCTGTCTCCTGCCCAGCCAAAAATCCCAAGGTGTTTTTTTTTGCCAGCTACTGCTTTTGGATGTCTGTTTTAAATAGTGAAGCCTGAAAAGGCAAAGTTTGGAACCAGACCTAAGGATGTGAGGTCAGTTCTTTCACTTAAGGATAATATCAGCAAAAATAAAATTTAAGTGGAAACTTGAGCACTGGAGATCATGGAGGTAGCTGTGACTTAGCTAAAAAGGATTTGTGAACTTCAAGGATAAAATAGACAAAACAAGAGCAGTTGTGATCTGACGCCGATGCGTGCCAAAATCCTGCATCTCCATTTGAAGCCACACAATTTAAGAAAAGCTGTGGAATTTGCAGTCTCAGCACCTGTCAAGATTACAGGCTGACTTCATAATTTTTTTCCAAACACAGATTAAAACAAAAAAGTGGAAGGATTTCTGAAAGCAGGAAAAGGAAGGCACAATTAGAAATATACAAAACATTTAAGGAACAGATTTTACTCCAGTGTGAGTGGGTGAGAATTTGATTACAGCATATACAAGGGTTGGGAACACAGTCAGCAGATTCAGAGAGAAAATAGGTCAGAGCGGTGTTAACTGCAACAGAAATTCCTTCAAGGAATTTCAGGCCATATGGAGTAATTATAAAATGTATTCACAGAATTACAGAATATCATTAGTTGAAATGAATCCATAAGGATCATCAAGTCCAGCTGCTACACCTGCAGAGGATAACCCCCAAAATCACACTATGTGCCTGAGAGTATTGTCCAAACCCTCTTAAACTCCATTAGGTTAGTGCTGTGACTGACCACTTCTCTGGGGAGCCTCTTCCAGTGCCCAAACACCCTCTGGGTGAAGAACCTTTCCTGATACCAAACCTAAATCTCCCCTGGCAGAGTTTCATGCCATTTCCTGAGTGCTGTCACTGGTCACCACAGAGAAGAGAAGAGAATAGTGCCTGCCTCTCTGCTTCCCCTCAGAAGGCAACTGCAGACCTGGAATGAGGTCTCCCCTCAGTTTCCTCCAGGCTGAGCAGACCAAGTGACCCCAGCCACTCCTCACACGGCTTCCCCTCAAGGCCCTTCACCATTCTCATGGCCCTCCTCTGGACACGCTCTAACAGCCCAATGTCTTTTTTGTGTTGTGGCACCCAGAACTGCCCCCAGCACTGGAGGTGAGGCTGCCCCTCACCTCAAATAGAAGAATTCTTCCACATGTGTCTTTGGTTGTTTCTCGACATGAAAATCCAAAACTGTTCCAGTGTCAGAGTGTTCTCAATTATCTGCTGTGACACTGCATAGAAATAGCATATGTTCCTGCATTGATAGATGATGTTTCAATGCCTTATTGACTTAAAGGAAATGGTAAATTTCATGCAGTTGAATATGAAGTAATCCTGACCTAGCAGTGAGATGCCTATCTCTGGCATTGTTCCTCTTCTTGCCAAACATTGTCTCAGCCAGCTGCTATTTTAGATTTAATATCCTTGACTTGACATATCCCTTCTGTTTGCATTATTTGCTTCTTCTTTTTTCTAGTTTATGTCATTCTCCTATATGGAATAAGTAATTTAAAAAAATAAATAAACTCAATAAGAGTATTATCAAGAAAAAGATAATGAGCAGAATAACCTCATCTGACCCAACATAACTATGCAGATAGTTGCTGTTGAAATTAAACAAAAATTTATTTGCCACACCTTATTTCCCTGATAATTTCTCTAATAGATGTGATCTATTTATCACTCATCTTGTATCTCCTTCTCCTACTTTAGCTCCTTTCATTTTGATGTATGATTAATGGAATCTTGCCTTTCCATACTTTCACTCCATATTTATCCTGTATTTTCCCTCATGGTCAGAATCACAGCATTCTGGCAAAACAAGCCACTTAGAGCTGAGTTTCTACTTCCTTCTGATTGCAGAATGGTTTAGGCTAAATGTGCTAGGAAAGCATAGTGTGTTTGGTGAGAATCCTGCAGAAGAATTAATTTAACTTCTAACATACTTCAATTATTCCATCAACTACTCCATCAACAACAAACACGGAATTCATTATATGCTTGGATACTCATATTCATTAGAAAGCACTGTATATCAGAGTAAAAGTCAAACTAGATTTCCAACATCAGTAGGTAGAAATACAGAAGGTATTATATATAATCTATATATATATAATATATATTGTGATATCTATTATATATATATTATATATATCATGATACACTGAAAAACTATAACACTAGCTAAGTGGATGAAGATTTATGGTCAGAGTTATGGTTTGCTACAGAGACCTCACTATTTTTTAAGATTTCAAGGAAAAATGTTATGCTGAAATAATAGATATCTTCTTTGAGTTATCTTCATCTGCCATCTACCAGTTGGAGAATTTTACTTTACCCTATTGGAATACTTTTTGTGCTTTAAGATAATAGAATAATGAATTTTTTTTGATGGGTGAAACATGCAGTAACAGCTCCAACTTCTACAATGGATAGTAGCAATTCAATGTCTCAAGAACTACCTACTCGTAATTTTATGTTGCTAATTCTTGTTTTGTTTTGTTGTTTTGACATTGCTCTTCAGAGTATACAGCACAGTCAGTGAATCCATGATTAAGAGAAGTGGCATAATTAAATTAAAATAATCCTTTTTAGCATGTTTCTCTCTCTCATATAATGTATTTTAAGAAGATATACAGAATTCGAAGTAATTTCTTAAAGTGTTGAATGATCCTGCATAGTATGTAATTCTGGCTCTAGTGAAAAGAAAAAAACAACGTTTCCACTGGCTTCACTAGGCTCAGAATTTTGACAGATGTCATGTTTCCATACTGCAAAAGTCAACTCATTTGTCCCTTCATCTGTACTTACTTTTTGCGTATCCTGTGAAACAGACCCATAAAGTTCTGCTCTTTCTAAGGTATTCAGAGTGTGCAAAACCTGCTAAAATAGTTTTAAAAAAGTTATCTTTTATATAGTTCTATATTTCTGAAATTAAGCTTTTGCCACTGTTTAACATAAGACACATTCAGGTTTGTAGTAATGGGATTAGATTTCAGGTTACTCTGGTAGTATCAAGTCTCTCAGTTCTGCTATCCAGATAGTCTTAAAAACAATGCTTTATTTCAGAGTGGAATAAGCCTAGGCTTGTTTATTTTCTTTTAGATTTATGGAGGAAATTATGTGGAAAGACAAAAAAATGCACATAGTTGATCGGAATACACACTTATTTATTTCACCAATGTGTCATTATTAAAAACCAAGGAATAAGTTCATCACCACTGTTTTTTTGGGGTTTTGGGGCAACTTTGTGGTTGGTTTGGTTTTGGTTTTATTTTTTTCATGCTTTTGATGTTATGGCATATTTTTAATCTACATAATGCCCTGCAAAATCTCACACAACTAGAGGTTTAAATACCTATGGGCCTTGTTTAGTCAAGGCAAATTACTTAAAACACATATCCTTATGAAATTTAAGGGCATAAAGGATTAGGTGGGTTCTGTTCAATGAGGTGAGTGTTGGAGAAATGCTGACCGATTTTTAGCTACAGAAGTATTAGGGACCCATGCCATGGTAATAGTATAAGCTGTGCAAAGAGAGGATTAAGCTGGATAAACCTTTCTCCTTCTGCATGAAAGAACACCTTTATAAGTCAGTATTTTTGTCAGTTATAATCCTTGAAGTCTAATTCATGAAAAGTTTATCACGTAAGATTTTCAGTCAAGGAGATTAACAGTCTAAAATGTAGGGCACGAGTTAGTTATATCAGCTCATCTTTGAACATGCAAATACATTCATTGGGTTTAAAAAATGAATTTTTGTGGTAAATAAAGGATAGTACATCAGACCAATCTTCTCTTCACTGCAATGAATTTTGTTTTTACATTAGAAGACCAAATGCAAGCACCTGTACTCTATGATGAGCTGAAAATTTGAAGATCCTAATGGTTGGGTGCATTGTGCATGCTGTTACTGGAGGTGACTACAAATGGCAAAAGGAGCATACTCACTTGCTCTCCCAGCTTCCCTCCTGAAACATTTATATGCCTCAGTGTATTAAGGGATTGCAAGCACAGAATTTTCTTACTTTCTGTAAGAAAAATTGATTGTGATTGCTGTAGCAATCACAGCAAGCTGTTCTACCTGTGGAAAACAAAAACACAATGAAAATACCATGGAAAGTTCACCTGTCTTTTGCATTCCTACCTTTTATGAAAGTATAAATAGCCAGCAACATTTTCCAAAAAGTCACTCATATCTTTCACTATATTCTTGGTGAAATTTGCTTCAAAGTGAGAAATCCATGGAGAAAGCTGTAACAAGTAGATTATTTTAGACTAGAGAAGAAGGACTCTGTGCACAGCATGGTAGAGAAGAAGGGGTAACCAGTCAAAGTAAGCAGGCCACAGGCAAAATGGGCAGCAAATTGAAGGAAAAAAATACCAAATTAGAAATGCATTATAGAAGAACTAGAACCAAGGATGGACAGTATGGAGATAAAAATATCCACATTGCTTTTTGTGTGCTACCCTTTAGCATGGGGAATATATCTTAACTGAGGCATGGAGATTTATTCTCTTTTTCTGCCACCTAGCTTTGCTTAATGCCTGTAACTGGAAAGAGTTAGCTCTTCCATATATCAGAACCAAAATATTTTGTCTTCTAGGAGTCTTCGACAACAAGTTTTCTTTGTAAGTTAAATATCTTGTGTTACTTCCCCATTTACAAATGCAAATCTAATGTGTTTTTTTTTCATGTAAAGACTGTCATACTACCTTGTTTATATACATGAAGAAAAGATGATCAAGCTTGTCTTCTGCTGCTGCTGGATACTCTCCATTATTTATTTATAACAAACAACCATCAAATTGAATTATTTTTGTTGCTGTTAGTTTCCCATTAAAAACCATACATGGGAAAAATCTGTGATGGAATTAGTTGGAATTTCTTAAATATATCAAAAGAATGGCAAAATTAGAGCTCAGTTTCTAGTTTGACTCTGGGACCATGCCTGTGTGAGAGGCTGCTATTGGCTGGCTGAAGCTACAATGCCTTGGCATTGCAGTGGGCCTGATGTAGCACATTTGCCCTTCAGCAAAAGTTTCAGCAGGCCTTACTGAGTTACAGCACTTGACTGTCACTACTGAGGTCACTTCCAGGTGGGAACAGGCTCATCACCATCTGCCTGTTGGGGCACAGGTAGTGGGGTCTTGTACCTGTGTAGGAAGACATACTTCCAGCTTTCTCTCCAGCAAGCATTAGGAATGTCTTCCATTAGATTCTTTAGCATACACCATCACACTTACTTTACAATAAATAATATTTAAAACATATCAGCTTGACTACCATGTTTCCTGTCATAATATTTATTAAAGATAATTTTTTATGCTCAAAGCAAAATTATTTTGAAGGAGTTGGAGTTTCAGCTAATGTAATTTCATTAATTATTAGTACCATGAAGAAGGAAGTGGTAGAAAAGCATAAGAGCAAGCAACCGATCCAGCTATTACTGACTCTTTACAAAATGTCAATCCTGAAATAATTTCATTATTTAGGACTGACATTAAGAATTCTTACTTAACTCTTAAGCCTGAAATTCTTATATTATACTTTCTTGACACAGGGCTGCACTGTTAGCTTAGTTTTCTTCTATTGCTTCTATTCTACTTAATTTCGGATATTCCAGTTCAGAATATGTCATTGCTAAAGTAAGTAGGTCAACATACGAGATAAAAATAACAGTGGATTTCACTTCCTAATGTCCAGTATGCTACCAAAAATTTGATTTCTTTTAAAAAATTGAAGAGCCACAAAATCAGTCACTAGTTCATCAATGTAAGACAGAATTCACAGTTTCACTCTTTAAGCCATATTTTGAGGGCTAGTCCTCTGGTCATAGGTGATGGGTATATTTCAGTCTTACATGAGTGACACAAGTATATCAAGTGAACTGTAAAGACAAAGGCCTCCACTTTCTGCTGACTATTCTCTTTTCAAAGTCTTTTCACTTGGCACAGAGAAAGCAGTGCGTGCCTGGACCTTGATGTTTGCAAAGGTGGCAAGGCTTTCTACAACAGGGTTTATACAAGCAAGATGGTGTCTATAAGCATTCCTGATAACTATAAGGTCTCCTTGTTGACCTCTTGCTTTATCTGCAGAGACCATCATTATAAAGTGGACAACCCCTGTTACTAAGAAGATCATATAAAAAACAACTGTTCAGCTTCAGCTTGGGTTACACAAAGCCATGGGTGCTTTGGTGCCATGATTCTAAAGGAAACAAAACATTCAAACCCAGACTACATCCAGAAATAACATGCTTTGTTTGAGTTCCTGGGGAAAGGGGAGGTGTGGGAGGGAGTCCTGTGGAAAGTTGCCCTAGGATGCCTTGGGAGACCACAGTTACATGATTCCCGCCTCCCCTCATGTCCATCACCTGATGTACCTTCCCCAGTTTATGTCAGGCAATGCTTGTGTCATTTCCCCAGTTCTGGAAAGTTCCCTGTTCCTTGTTTTCCTATTGGCTCCCTCCGGTTAACCACTCCCTTGTCCTCAGTAGTTCAGTTCATGGCACTCCATCCCTGCTCCTCCCCTGAGTCTTTTCCCCATTGGTTCATATGCACCCTGATCCCTTCTATCCTTCCCTCGTTATATACCCTGACCCCTCCCCGGGAGGGGGCTCTCGGAGTCAGCTCTCTTCTCATGCGGTTGTCTCCCACTTCCCTAGTTCGTCCTACCCTTCAATAAACCCTCGAGAACTGAAGCTGCCTAAGTGTCATCCCGTCCTTTGGTGGGACAGAGACCTTAGCTATCCAGGGCTCCTGTCGGCTGTCCCTACAGTGGTCCTCCCTGTGGGACAAAGGTCCAGGGCAGCCGCAGGGAGGTGGGGGGAAACCTCCTACTTTGCCTCCTTTTGTACAACCTAAATTCAATCTATAAGAAGGAATGAAACAGTCAGCATTTCATAAGATTACCAAATAAATTACTAGTGCCATGTCTATTTGTAATTGTAGGTCAGTTCTTAATACTGCTGTAAACCACACATTCCAGGGCTTTGCAGGCACTTCAAAGCATATTTTAATCTCTTTGGATAAAAGAAGTGGCCATTGGCAACAATAAAAGAAATGCAGAGTAAGTCGCTTGCTTCTTACTACAAAATTATGCTTTTCACTACTTTAAACTAGCCCAGCACACAAGCTGCATGCCCTCACATACCACCCATGCTAAGTTATTTCTTGTGACAGCTACATTATGGAAAAACTCCATGTCATACTGTATCAGAACACCAGACTGAAAGTGCTCGCATGATATAATGTCTGGAGAGTATGATAAAAATATCAGAGGCAATGTCTCGTAAAAGGCAGTCACTGCTAATGGCTCCACAGATATATCAGGTCCAAATGTATCAGGTTCAAAGAATCTGCAGACAAGTGTCAATGGCAGCGGTTTTGCTTCCTTTGGATATAATTTATCATTATGGATTTTGGAAGGTGTACAAGGACAGTAAGAGTTGTCTTTTTCTACTGGATGTGGAGTGTTCAAAAATAAGGAAAAACGACATCAATTATCCTTTGTATCAGATAGGATGGGAAGCATGCAACAAGAGCAACAAGTTCCTGCTGGTACACTGAGACATTCCTTTACCCTGAGATCCCTTACCTCCTAAAACGAGGTACAGGAGGCCACAAGGAAGACTTGTTCTGGCTTCTCTGGCTCTGTCGGCAGGGAGGGAAGGGTGGAAGCTGCTCCTTGGGTCCACCATCTTAATGGGGGCTCCGGATCTACAGTTGCAGCTCTTTCTGATGCTCTGGCTCCTCCCTTGTGGAAGCTTTGTGCTGTGCTCTGTGTCACCAGGGCTTTCAGCTGCCCCTATAATCATGGTGTGATTCAGCCTCCCAAATAGGCATGGCCAGCAGGCATGACCCTAAATGACCCTAAATATTTTCCTTTGTGTTGAGAGAAAGAAGTGATAAGCTATGTTAGACCTACTGAAGCACTGGCCTCAGGAAATGAAAGACAAGTCAGACCTTAATATTTTAATTTTAAACATCTACTTTATCTGGTCAGTGCATACTTAATAATAAAAATTAAAAAGAAAAAACACACATTTTCAACTGTGTCTAAGTTCATGCAAAATCAGAAGGAAAAAAAAAGCAGAGTATTTTCTACTCTTTCTTTACTCCCCATTTCCGACATTTGCTGTCCTGCTGATGAACATCTGGTATCCTGATGATGTTAATGACTAGTAGGCCAAATTTTGAAGATTTCATTAGTGGTTGCAGTGTCACAATCTATATGGTGTGGCATTAAGTGAACACTACTATCTTTTTCCATCAAATGTGATAGAGCTTATTCTAAAATGATGGACAAGTTCAGCTTGACACTATTCAGGCTGCAAATAGATTTGAATTTCGGGTCACTTCAGAAAGAACTGGACAAACAAGAAAATTCCTCTACTTCTAATAGAGATTATTCATGTTGCATGAAATGCTTTTCTTTTTTTTTTTTTTTTTGGATGTTAACTTTTTTTTTTTTTTGTGGAGGAGGATGCAGATGCTTTTTGCATTGATGAATGCCTTTGACATTCTCTTGGGAGGAAAAGCTTGTGTCTTCCAAGAACTATTTTGTTCATTATACAAAGTGGAAGGCTTTAAAACAAAACAGTTCACAAGCCCATTTCCAGACTTCCCAGGTATTGGATTGCATGGTGGCTGGAATACACTAAAGGGAACTGTTAACATCCCCAAAGGCAGGCAATGTGACTGAATCTGGAATTGGCAAGTCTTGGTGTATTTTCTGAATTGCCATGGAAAAGGGTTGCTGTAAGCCTGCTTAGCCTGTCATATCTTTCCCTGTTTTATTATTTTTTAAGGGTTCTCCAAAATGAAAGTACATTGTTTCTGACAAGTGTAAGTTTTGGCATGCTCTGGGTTGGTTTTCTGGTTTGGTTTTAAGCATGAAACAGGCTCTGAAATAAATGTCCAGTATGAAGGTGTTTTTGTTTGCTTGTTCTACTGCAAGAAAACTCAATATATATTTGTCCTCTTTTTAGTTGTATTTATTTTAGGCTCATAAAGGCTTTGATGATCAAGACTTGACTATTATGTTTAACTACTAGAGTTTCTAAATAAGCTATAGCAGCTTTAGAGGTATTTTGTGTCAGTACTTTGATACAAAGAAGCTGCAGGACAGGTTTTACTGTTTTATACAGTAAGCCAGATTCTGTTCACTCAAAATGGCATTGCCACTCAAGGAGAACCCAGTAGCTGGGGCAAAGGTAGCTGTCCATGTTTGTAACTTAAATAAGGATCACAGCAATAATGTAAATTCTCATCTAGCAGTATTGGAACTGCTTTCAAAGTGCAGGTTGAAAACCCTTAATTTATTTCTGTGAATTATTTTCCATATCATTCTTATTAAAATTTTCAACATGCAGACATTAGTCACAATTACAAAACCTTTTATTCATACACTGTAAATTAAGTGTTTAAAATGTGACATTTAATGTAAACGAACAATACCACATATAGAGAAAAAGGATGTGACTTCTGTTGTGGTGATATTTGCTGGTGGGTTGGTGTCTGAAATCATGCAGAGGACTGCAGAACTGAGGTCTCAGTGGGCACAAATTCAAATCAGATGGAACATTTAGTCAGGAAGACTGAACAGTGAAATCGGGTACTTTCCACATAATGTTTGTATTTCTATTTTTGTTGATGCTGCTTCCTTGAAAAAGGATATTGTTTAGTTTGCCTACTTCACTGAGGGAAGGGCCAAGTGCCCTTATCCTTTGGAAAGAAGCATGCTTTGGAGAAACATTCCAAGACAGTGTAAACACTGTATAAGCATAAAAAGAAAACAAGAAAAAGCATCTTTTCTTTTTCAAACTTTTAATGAAAGCAGTTACTATATGCACTGGCAAATTAGGAATATTAAAAAAAAACAATAAAAAGGATAAAATCAGAGCTCCATTTTAAAGGTTAGCATAAGTTATGTGGGGTACTGGTGCATTAGGAGAATGATGAGATAATCATTCACCAGCTCTTTTCTTGGTTTGCCTTTTAAAATTTTTCTTTTTTAAGTATCTTATTGTGCCACAAAACAGTGTTTATACAGACCAGTATTTTACATTTATTTTCCACATCAGTCACTCTTTTTTTGTGTTTTCCTACAAAGCACTTAAGGGATTATAACTGTGCAGCATCACCAGTTGTTTTATTCCTCTGCCATGAAGGAGAGAAAACTAATGAAGGAGAGAAAAGGAGAGGAGAGAAAAGCAGTAAAGAGATGAAATAAATAATAATCAAAGGTATGGAAAAACCTTTTGCATAAAAGGCCAGAGAATAATAGTGGAACTCATCTTCTAATATTTAATAACATCATTTTCTAATAAAGAAAAAAGCATGATATTTTATTTTATTTTATTTTATTTGAAAAGTATAGGTGAATTTATGCTATTAAAATTTCAAATCAAAGTCAAAGGAATTAATTATTAATTTATTATTATTATCCACTTAAATTTTAAAAAATTACAGCAAGCCATCCATCAATCAAACGAAATTGTTTTTTAGAGGTAAGATAACTACAGTAATTTTTAAAAGACACGTTGAAAAGATATGGTAAGAAATTTGGATTTACAGGAAAAAGCAGAATTTTCAAACCCACCCAGATTATGGGTAGTGTTTTGAAAATCTAGAGTTGCTTCACTTAAGCATTTATTGCTAACACATCATAACTTTTTTTGTTTGTGTAATGAGCCAAGACTGTTTTGCAACTCCATGCCACAGAATAAAATACTTCCATGATAAAAGGACAGAAAATTCTACCATTTAGGGTATAATCAATTAATATACTTCAAGTCATGTAAAGAACTATGTCAGGTAAATGTACCAGAATCTTTTGCCTGCACCAAAATCAATGGCAATTTTTTTTTGTTTTGGCTTCCATGGTCAGGATTTTAACTTTGGGGGCTTCTTGCAACGAAGACTTTACCCAAAATTACACAAAGGCACAGCAGACACAAAGATAAAATCCAAGGCCCTAAAGAAGGGAAAAGGTCATTTCAGTGGCACAAGAAGGCAGTTCGTCTTTAGTTTGTTATGCTTTGTGACTAACAACAGCAGCACTGTAAACTGAACTTCTGCAATTCTCTCATTGAAGTGCATGCCTGAGACAGAGAAATAACATCACTGGGAAAGCTAAGTAGCAGTATCACACTTGGAAACTGAAGCACTACATGGCTGTGCATGGCACACTAGTGATACAGCTGAGATCAGACCCTCTGGAGTGCTCCAGACACCAGCAAATAGTCTTTTGCTGCTTGTCACAAGATTCTGTCCTCATTTTCAAAGCAAAGTGTCTCCTTCCAGCAATAGCATATAGCTTATGTTCCAACAGAACAACAACAAAAAAATGGAGCTAGTATTGTAAAAACGAAACCACCAGGGAATGATAATCTTTTGGCTACTGATACCTTTCAACTTGCCAGGTTTGCCCAGCCAGTTTTTTGAAAAAAAATCCATCTCTGTGGTGTTTCCTGGTACTATACATCACCTTTTAAACAATGACACATTTGCGTTGCACCCAGAATTGTGAACAAATTTCACACTTTATGAAAATGCAGTAAACGAGTTATACAGCCTCGGATGTGCTGACACAAAAAAGGCCTTCCATCCGTATTTCATGTCCTTAGATCACTTCTGAAGTAGTCTTTGCCTAATTTTTTCCCACGAACACACAGGGGCATGCTACTCTTGTATATTGGCGTTTTTGCAGAGCTATAATTATAAAGTCGGGAAGTTGGGTGATTTTTCTCTTTAAATATTTATTAGCTTTTAGTAACTAATAAAAAAAAAATTTTTTTTTTTAATTTGTACAACTAAAAATTTAAAATATTTTTCAGGCCTGTGATAATAATATTTGCATGAATTTCAAAGTATTTAATGTTCATTTTTTAATATACCTGTCAGGCATGAATTACATTAGTGATGCACAGTACCTGTACTTTTTTATTATTGTTCCTAGAACAATTTATAGACACAAAGATTGCAATTCAGAGCTTGTGATATGAACAAAGATAAAAGACAAGTGTTTGGCAAAAGCTGACCCACAATTCAGGTTCTTAATATCCAGTCTCCCTCTCAGTTGATCCTTTGTAAAATATTTAACTGATTATCACTTGTAAAACCCTGACAATGTCCATTATATTTGTAGCTGTGATTTTCTTCAGGAATCCTTCTGATTAGTTGAGTTAAAAGTATTCCTCTCCACATCAGAGAATAGGTTTTGTTCTCAAATGTATTTTGTACTGATTAACTAACATATAGTTAATTCTTGTGGAGGAAAAGGATGTATTTTTTGGAATCACTTTGAGATTTTATAGCACTTTCCTTTGTCTCCACCTCTCAGACCTAAAGGCTCTGTTCCCATGCTGGGCCATCACAAGAACACATAGAAAGTGACTGTTGGAGATTGTTCTTGACAGAAACCCTGCTGAAAGAAAAGTCCTGGTTGATGCAGCAGATCAATGTGGCGCACCCAGGATCGATATCCTCAGAGAGCACCGCGAAGGGTTCTG